>CM070645.1:7032500-7610000 GCA_036346575.1 Dendrocalamus sinicus
TATTTATGTGCATTGTCTGCATGAATTTTGTAATATAGAAAACAAGGTCCAAATATTTTGAAATATATTTTAAAAACTCCTTACACAGTGTAGTTGCTTGTGTAATTTTTTTAGAATTTTATATGTTCTAAATTTGTCTAAAAAATTGAGGGTTTACGTCTCAGAAATTAGGACCTTACGTTTCCGAAATTAGAGTTCATGATTTCATGTGAGTTGGAATATGGGAGTTCCATTTGACTAATTTCATCAGGTAGCTATTTAGCAAGTTTTGTTGTGTGCATTTTGTACTCAATTATTCATTTGTGTAAATGTTTTTTATATTTAAAATTAATTACAAGTTACTGGCCCTATTTAAAATTAATTGAAAATTAATTATTCATTCGTGAAGCAGCATACCATCATGTCGTTGCACAAAACTGCCTCCTATGGTCTTGTCACTGCGTAAAGCTGCCTCGTTTGGCCTTGTTACTGTGCAAGACTATCTTCTTTCATCTTGTCACTGCACAAAGCTGTTTCGTCTGATCTAGTCACTGCATAAAGCTACCCTATTTGGTCTGTCACTGCGTAAAGCTGCCCTGTTTGGTCTTCTCATTGTGCAAAGTTGTCCTTTGGTTTTTTCACTGCGCAAAACTGCCCCATTTGGTCTAGTCACTACACAAAGCTGCCCCGTCTAGTTTAGTCACTGTGTAAAGCTAGCTCGTTTGGTATAGTCACTGCGCAAAGCTACTCCATTTGGTGTATTCACTGCGCAAAAGGAATGAAAAGTTTGGGTTATAAAAGGGAGCCCTTCCTTAGGCACTCCCCCTACATTGTTGTCCTTCTCCTCAAGCACTTCTCCTCATTGTCTACACCTTGGCCTTGCTTCTTCCTTCCCTAAACGTCGAGATGAGCCAAGTGAGTGCCTCTTTGTCGGCATCCATAGTGATTTGCCCAAGGTGCAATACGCTTATCAAATGTAAGACCTCACGAATGGCCGCGAATCCTGGACGGCACTGCTACAAGTGCCCCTTTCACTCGGTGAGTCAATTTGATTTAAGTTGCTTTCAATCGTTCTATAGATGTTACGAAACATATTTTTTCCTGTACTGAATTGCAGGATGGCCCAGAAGGTTACAGATTCTGGGTGTGGGAAGATGAAATAAGCACGAGGCACACAACATTGTTCTAGAGGAGAAAGCTGTTATAGGCGATAGCGAAATGGTGAAGATGAGATATCGTTTTGATAGATTAGATAGCAATATGAATGTAATGATATATGGTGTTTTCTTTCTTGTGTTGGTCGTTGTCTTGAAGATGTAATATTGTGAGTCTTGTTGTCATTCGCGTTGCGACATGCGTCACGACCCGTATCAACAACCTCATCCCGAACATTCCTACCGAGCGTTTGCCGCAACATCCACCAGAGGGGGAGATGCCCCCTTGTTGGTGCCGGGACCCGTGCAAGTTTTTCAAGTCTAAACACCGCCTTTGCCTAGGTATGTGTTACTGGGGTTGTGCAAACTACTCCAGTAACTATCCCGACCTGCCGTCTAGACACCACCACCTATCGAAAGCCGGTAAGGACCAGGCGCACTGTTTCCCTCTATCTTTTCTCCTTCAAAGTATGCACTAACAATCTCCCCTGTGTATTCAGTTCCCGGAATCCCTATGTGGCTACCGCAAATGAATCGATCTTGAAATCCACCTAGAGAACCAGTGGGCACTCGACTTCGAGGAGTGGAACGTCACAAGGTCTTGCAAGATTCGGGAGAAGGAGCACCGCAAGGACGAGCAATGCATAGGGAGTGTGAGGCTCGCGAGAGGGAGCGCAAGAAAAAGAGGGAAATGGTGACCAAGGCAAAAGAGGTTACCAGGGAGTTCAACGCTAAGCTCGCAAGGAAGGGAAAATGGCACCGATCCACGCAGTAGGTCGTACGAGCAGTTGGGTTGGTTAGTCGCACATAATGCTCTATGTTATGCATGTAATCAAACCCTGCCGACATGTTACTCCCAACTTTATTATGAAGTCTATTTTAATTCAGACAAACTTATTTTCTCGTTTTTTGCATTCAATTATTACCATGATAAGTCATCCAACAATATTAACAGACCAGTTTTCCTCCGTGTAAGAATTCCTGGTAACATCACAATATCACTTACCCTCGTACTTACTGATTGTTCTAAGTTCAATCGTTCTTAAAAAGTTTCACGAATTTTTTTACGCTACAGTAACATACAACAATCATAAACTCTCGAACAGATTATCTCCCAATCATAATCTACAAAACTCACAAAATGGATTAACTATAGTTGCTATCACCCAGCCACAGGGCGACAGGCTCCAGTCGCCTAACTGTCGGGCGACTGGAACATATCGTCCAACGGTTTATAAACTACTTTATTGTCGCTTGATCGTTGAGCGACAGGCTTTAGTCGCCCGACGGTTTGGCGACTGGAGCCTATTTCTGTAAAAAAAATGTTCAAACAGGTGTATTTCTGTTATTTTGAATAAAAACTAGATTATTCATAAAAAATTCTCATACTATTCGCATTGTTCGTGCTAATTAAAATCAGTAAGCTTGGAAAAGCAAACACACACATCACTCTCCAATGAGAAACACATCAGAGTTTCTTATGCCAAATTGGCCAAAACAACAAATGGTTTCACATCCGAGAACCTCATTGGAGTAGGCAGCTTTGGTGCAGTGTACAAGGGAATAATGGAAATCTGTGACCAACAAGTGGCGGTTGCAGTGAAGGTGCTCAACCTGCAACAAGCTGGTGCGTCTCGAAGTTTCGATGCAGAATGCGAGGCTTTGAGATGTATTCGCTAGATCTTGTGCTCAAGTATTGATTTTCGAGGTGGTGACTTCAAGGCTCTTGTATTTGAGTTTCTGCCAAATGGAAATTTAGACCAGTGGCTACACAAGCATCTAGTGGAAGATGGTGAACCCAAGGAGTTAGATCTCATTGAAAGACTCCAAATTGCCATGGATGTGGCTTCTGCACTTGACTATTTACATCATCGCAAGCCATTTCCAATTGTTCACTGTGATCTCAAGCCAAGCAATATTCTTCTCGACAATGACATGGCTGCTCATGTTCGTGATCTTGGGCTTGCAAGATACCTACATCAAGAACACAGTGACAAGTTAGAGAAATCAACTGGATGGAATGCAGTAAGAGGAACAATCGGCTATATTTTGCTCCAGGTGTGCATAATTCTACTCTCATCTATTGCATTGTCGCTGCATTTGATTTTCACAATTTCTTTCAATCTAAGGAAGCTTATTAAGTTCCTTGTGTTTGTTGATTCCAGAGTATGGACTAGGCAATGAAGCCTCAATCCATGGTGATGTCTACAGCTATGGTATACTCTTGCTGGAGATGTTCACTGGAAAAAGACCAACAAGCTGTGAATTTGGAGAAGTTAGCCTTCATAAGTATGTACAAATGGCACTGCCAGACCAGGCAGCTAATGTCATTGACTGAGACATATTAAAAGCAATAAAGAATGGCAAAGGAACAGTACAAAACTATGACGACATTGAAGAGATAAGAATTGGTTGCATCGCCTCAGTTCTGCAGGTTGAAATTTTGTGCTCGAAGGAGATGCCACCTGATCGCATTCAAATTGGAGATGCATTGAGAGAGTTGCAGGCAATTAAAGATAGGTTTGGTACGCATCAGCCATTTTGCTAGTTGAATTGGCAACAACTTACTGGAGCATATTGAGGTCATGTTTGTGCAGTAAATGTATTGAGGATCATGCAAGGAAATCAGTCATGTAGGTCAGCAAGAAGATGCTGGAAGCTGAAGAGATTCTAGTGGAACCATTTTAAGGAGTCGATGGTGAAAAAAGTGGTTTTTCAGTGTCGTTGGAAAGCAAAGAATTTTCAGCTAAGGAACAGGAAGAAATTTAACTTAAATTAAGTATCCCTTATTATTGAAGTTATGGTGTGACGAGTCATGACAATACTATCAGTCTTACAACGGTAATCCACAGTTTGAAGTGGTGCCCCGCGATGATGTAAATACTTACAAGTCTAAAAATTAGCGCATGTTTTACTTTAGAACGCAACAGCTATACTGGAGTCATGTCTTGACAACGCTTTGTACTCTTCATAAAAAGTACTAAATGTCTAAATCAATTAATGCAAGGCAATATCTTCCTTGCGCATATGACATCTTGATGCCATGTTAAAATCGATTAGTCAGTAGGGTGTTTAAAACTGCCACTTCTCCAACTCCTTGTTATCCACTATCTTGGCTAACCATTTTAACAAAAGGTTTCACCTTGTTCCAAATAAATTTGAAGCTGTCCTGCCAACTTGCCAAGTAAAATGTCGGGCATTGTATTGCAATTTTTGTTATATGCGCGTAAATGTAAATGTATAATCACTGATAACTAAGAACATCTCTTAGTTAGCACATTTCAATTTTGCAACTCACATATTCTACTCGTTTGTATCCTCAGTTACTTGTAGGCTTCCTGACATTCCACAATTGAGTTCTTTCTGCTCTATAATTTCTGCACAAGTAGTAATTGCATTTGCTTTGATCGCTAGGAAGGGTAGAAACGCTTACCAACCTCCGGTGTGGGATCGAGGACGAGGCAGAAGGAATGGTGGAAACAGCCGCCGCAGGCCGAGCAGGGAGCCGCAGCCGCCGTCGGCTGCACGGAGAGTCCGAGGCCCAGTCGCGCGGGGGAGGATGCAGAGCTGATTCCGGCGAATGGAAGAGCAGGGGAAACAGGGCAGGACGGCCGCCGCCATCGCATGGGGAAGAAACCGCGCGCCGAGCGTGACGGAGAGAGAACGTAGATGCAGCTTGGGGCTTTTGGATAAGGCCATTCACCCATTGTTATACCGTACTTAGCCCATAGTCAAAAATAACGTGGTTTTTGGTTTTTTATCTGTAAATTTTGACCGACTATAAGAGAGATTAAGAGATACTCGTGTGGAGAAGTTATTTTATTTAAAACAGCTCTTACAGTAATTTTTACAAACAATTTATAAAAATTATCTCAAAAATCACTTTATTTAAAAATTAAATTTTAAAAATTAAAAAATAGAAGCTGTTTGCAACGATCCATAGCCCCTATAGTGCAGAGGTTTACTGATTTCACTACTCTGATCTCTGATAGCAACTAGGCCTAGTTTGGATGGACGAGATCAGGCGGGAGCATGTTTATCCTATTACTACATGCTATTTTCCATAGTGTAAATTTTAGTCACGGAGTTCACGTGTCACGTGACCGGGAGGTTTCTACATTTATGGTTTTTTTAAGTTCTTCGTTCAAGAGACGTGGCTTTTTTGACGACTGAAGCGCCACTCTTAAATGTTGAACTGCACTCGTAGATAGAGCTGGGAGTTGGATGGTGTTTACAATCCAAGCATGACTCGAGTCGATATATAGCGGGCCGTGTTGGTACGGCACGAATAGTGGGCTAGGTTGGGCCTGGAAACCTGGCCCACTGGGCGGCATAGCATGGTTAATTGTGCTGTGCTCAGCCTGGCACGGTACAGAGAGCACCGTGGGCATGGGCGACACAACAGGCACGCCAGCACTAGCGATCGGGCCGCCTCGACCTTGCCTCCCTCTCTCGTCGACATCCCTAAATTCCCCACAACCACAACTCATCAGGCCATCACAGAGCAGAGAGAGGGAGTAGAGGGGAAGGACGTATACCGGTCACTGGAGCCCGGATGAGTGGACGACGGCCACAGGAGAAGTGGGGCAACCGAAGCCGAGGGCGGCATCAGGAGTCGACAGAGGGGGTGAGGTCGCGACGCTGCCTCCGCTGGCGTCGGCACCGACACCTTTGCCTACTTCGCAGCCAGAGACACCACGCCGCCACCTCCATCCTAGGTTCCCAGCAGCTGCCTCCCAACTCCCAAGAGCCTCCACTTGCAGGGCAAGCGATGGCGCCCCCGTCAACCTCAGCCTCCTACGCGCCCGCCTCAACCTCGCTAGTGCCGGTCATGGAGAAGATGGCAGGGGGTCGGGGGCTCGAGGAATGAGGGGTCACCAAGGGAGGTCAAGGGAGGAGGGGGCCGGCCAGGGGAGGAGACGATGGCTAGGAGAGGAGAGGGAGGTGGCTGGGGGTCAGGGGAGGAGAGGGAGGCGACTGGGGATCGAGGGAGGTGACCAGGGGCGGGGCCGCTACCGCGCCGGGGTGGGGGAGGGGAGGGAGACCGGAGAAGGAGGGGCTCCGCCACGCCAGGGTGGGGGAGGAAGGCCGAGGGAGGAGGGGGCGCTGCTGCGCTGGGGTGGGGGAGGGGGAAGGGAGGGAGGTCGAGAGAGGAAGGGGCACCATCACACCAGGATGGGGGAGGGGGAGGGGAAGGGGGAGGGGAGGGAGGCTGGGCAGCCGGGAGAGGAGGGTGGCGCCGGGGGAGGGAGGCGGCTGAGGGAGGAAGGGGCATTGGGGTAAGAGAGGAAGGTGGGGGGAGGGAGGCGGTTGGGGGAGGAGGGAGGCGGCCAGGGGAGGGAGGCGGCCAGGGGAGGAGGGGCGTTAGGGTAGGAAACGGAGGCCGAGGGAGGAGGGGGCCACCAGGGTGGGGAGGAAGGGGCCGAGTGGGAGGAGGGTGCCCACGCCGGGGTGGGAGGATGGGGAGGGAAGGGAGCGGTGGTCGATAGAGCACGTGTGCGGACTGCGCGAGGCGAGAGGAGAGAGCACTAAGATAGAGAGAGATTAAGAGAGAGGGAGCGGACGGACAGACGGAGGATGAATAAAGTTGGGTGAGTACTGATAAAGTTGGGTGAGTACCGAATAAAGTTGGGAGAGTACTGTTGTAGCTACAGGCTAAACAGGAACGAAGGGGGACTAGTAGAAGAGGAAGAGGGAGCTATGTCTGTGGAATGGTTGGTGAGAATGAGAGGATCCCCCCTTTGCCCCTCCTGGGGGTTTTATATCTATGAGTGGGGTAGAATGGGAAATCCCCATTCTACCCCTTAGTACTTACAAGGGATGAGGGTACATTAGTATATTTACACTGTTATATTCCTCTACACTATTGGGCCTATTACATGTCGGACTAGTTGCACGGCCCAGTCACGGGGGGTTGGGTCACCCCTACAACAAGATTCTCGACAAAGAAGCGCCGAGGTCCCGATGGGCGAGCCGACGTGATCAACCACCCCACCCGCTCCCGACAAAGAAGCGCGAGGGTGCCGAGTGGTGAGATGTTGCAACTGGTAGCTGCAGACCCCAGAGGCAATGCCTATGAAGAAATCAGTGAGCCCCTGCGCTGAATCCCGCGCCGTCCCACTGAGGCGACGCCTACAAGGCGGACGGCGGAGTCGAGCGCCGAAGCCATGCCGTCCCGCCGAGGCGATGCCTACGAGGCGGACGGCGTACTTGCGGTGCACTCCCTGGTGCAACGCGCGCGAGGGCGCGATATCCAAGTGGTGCGCCGCTTAAAGCGAGGCACTCCCTAGTGTTTCGGCCATGTAGTAATTTTTATACTCCGTAGAGTGCGTGGGAACAAAATCCACGTCTTATTTATACTCCGTAGAGTACGTGCGGGAGCAACGCCCACACGTGCGCGAGACATCCGCGTCTTATTTATACTTCGTAGAGTACGTGGGAACTTCAACCACGTCTATTTATACTCCGGAGAGTACGTGCGGGGGCGACGCCCACACGTGCGCGGGACATCCGCGCCTTGTTTATACTCCGTAGAGTGCGTGGGAACTTCAACCACGTCTATTTATACTCCGGAGAGTACGTGCGGGGGCGACGCCCACACGTGCGCGGGACATCCGCGCCTTGTTTATACTCCGTAGAGTGCGTGGGAACTTCAACCACGTCTATTTATACTCCGGAGAGTACGTGCGGGGGCGACGCCCACACGTGCGCGGGACATCCGCGTCTTGTTTATACTCCGTAGAGTGCGTGGGAACTTCAACCACGTCTATTTATACTCCGGAGAGTACGTGCGGGAGCGACGCCCACACGTGCGCGGGACATCTGCGTCTTATTTATACTCCGTAGAGTGCGCAGGGACAACATCCGCGTCTTATTTAGAGTCCGTAGACTGGTGCGTGCGGAGGCGTACCTCGATGCTACGTTTTATTTAGAGTCCGTAGACTGGTGCGTGCGGAGGCGTACCTCGACGCTACGTCTTATTTATACTCCGTAGAGTGCGCGCGGATGCGTCCCCCCGTTGCGTCTTATTTAGAGTCCGTAGACTGGCGCGTGTGGAGGCAAGCTCAACGCTACGTCTTATTTAGAGTTCGTAGACTGGCGCGTGCGGAGGCAAGCTCAACGCTACGTCTTATTTAGAGTCCGTAGACTGGCGCGTGCGGAGGCAAGCTCAACGCTACGTCTTATTTAGAGTCCGTAGACTGGCGCGTGCGGAGGCAAGCTCAACGCTACGTCTTATTTATACTCCGTAGAGTACGCCGAGGCGCAAGGCCGTTGTGCGATTTAAATAAAAAATGAGGACCAAAACAGAGGCATCAAAGAAATGGCCGAAGACTTGCGACAACAAAATGCTCCAGAATGCCACACCAGAAAAGCATTTTATGCTGCGGAAGCCCAGAACAGGCCAAAACTGGAGACGCAAACACGGCCAAATCAAATGCTCTCAGAATGGAAATGCAACCGTTTCTCTACTGCCATGCATGCAAGAAACACAGTGGCGATTATTAAAGCCCCACACATAGGCCCCGTTTGGCACAGCTCCACCACCAGCTCCTTAGAGCTGTTTGGAGCTGTTTTGTGCCAAACGGGGTAAAGCAAAATAGCTCCACCCAAGGAGCTCCTTAAAATCTGCTGAGACAAAAGTAGCTCCACCCAAGGAGCTGAAAAAAGTAGCTTCACTTGGCTCCACTTGTGAAGTCAAAAAAAACAGCTCCACTTGTGAAGAGGAGCCCTGCCAAACAGGGCCATAATTACATGCAGTGCATACCGGGCGAAGCCGTCTCGAAGCCAAGCCGAATGTCGGCGACGTCCTGCGTGGAGCTGGGAGGAGGTCGGCGAAGTCTCGCCGAGGACATGGGAAGGCCCGGAGCGCCATGTGTGCGTACGTGGATGTATACTTCTTCGGCGAAGCACAGACACGGCTTGGTGCGGAAGCTTCGACGGGACGTTCGGCGCGGAGGCTTGGCCTGTGCGCGAAGGCGTCGGTGCGGATGGCCACGACTGAAGCTTGGCGTGCCTTGGCTCGTGAAGGCACTGCAACGTCTTTTGCCTCTGAAGCCAGCGCCTATGCTCACCCCCACCCAGCGATGCCTTGCGCGGGGGCTGCTTCAGTGGGCTCGGCGCGGAGTCTGCAGAGTGAAGGCTCGAAGACTCGCTGGGACCGAAGGCGTTAGACCAGGTCAGAGATGTGGGCCGCGAAGCTCGACGCCAAAGGCTCGAAGCCCCACGGAGTCTGCGAAGCGGAGACCCGACGCTTTCTCGGCGCAGAGGCGCAAATACGTCGCCGGGTGCAGTTTCCACCATGGCATGGGTGAAGGCGGCGAAGACTCCATAGATTGGCTCGAAGACGTGCGGCGCGAAGGCTAGATCGGCGCCGCAGAGCTGTGGCGTGTGGAGCTCCCGCTCGGGGAAGACTTCGCCAACGCGTACTGCTCAAAGACGGCAGCGGCAGACGAGCGGCACGGCTGGTATCAAGCTCGACCTCATCGCCGGAAATCTCGCCGAGTGCGGCGTCGACGTCCCACGCGGCACGAACGCCGCGGCCAGGGGCGAGGCCTGTGCGCGGCGCTGAGCGGAGGTCGCCACTCCCGGCGGCATCAGCGAAGGCCTCGAAGTGGTCGACGGAGACTCCGGCGGCATCGGCGGAGGCCTCGAAGTGGTCGACGGAGACTGCGAAGGTCAGCGACGAGGGCTCCGAAGATGTCGCGGGAGACTCCGGGGGGCATCGGCGAAGGCCTCGAAGTGGTCGACGGAGACTCTGGCGGCATCGGCGAAGGCCTCGGCGGTCGGCGAGATCGCGAGGTCGCGACGAGGAGGGCTCGAAGATGTCGCGGGAGACTCCGGGGGGCATCGACGAAGGCCTCGAAGTGGTCGACGGAGACTCCGGCGGCATCGGTGAAGGCCTCGAAGCGGTCGACGAAGACTGCGAAGGTCAGTGACGAGGGCTCCGAAGATGTCGCGGGAGACTCCGGGGGGCATCGGCGAAGGCCTCGAAGTGGTCGACGGAGACTCCGGCGGCATCGGCGAAGGCCTCGAAGTGGCACGGCGGACGATGAGACCAGCACTGCCTTGCAGCGCGTAGGTGCGAGGAGGGCCGGCCGGAGGCGCGCGATGCTGACGATGGCCAACCGGAGGACAGCAGTATGCATGCCTCTCGCCACCGTTAAGCTCGTGTTTGCTGATGCTTGCAGCGCGGAGCCGTCGAGTCGGATGCCGGCGAAGACCTGGCATGGTCGCCGAGTGGGGCCGCGAGCTGCGCGCGCGAGGTCCGGTTCACGGAGGCGAGGTCCTGCGCGGAGTCGGGCACGCAGAGCTAGGGATCGCGGGTAGATATTTTATGCATGCATGAGTGCCGTTCCTGCATGCGTGAATAAAGTTACGTGGCGCACGACTGCAGAACAAGGGCACTACGTCGTGTGGAAGCTCGGCGCGGAGACTTGGCGCTACGCGGAGACTCGACGGGGAGACTTCGCGCTGCACAGAGGCTCGGCGTGGAGACTTGACGTTGCGCGGAGGCTCGGCGCGGAAACTCGACGCGGAGACTTGGCGCTGCGCGGAGGCTCGACAGGGAGACTTCGCGCTGCACGGAGGCTCGGCGCGGAGACTTGACGCGGAAGCTCTGCGTTGCCTGTGTGAGGAGCCCGCCGCCAGCGGAAGTGACGCTCGACACGGAGGCATAGAGGTCCCTGCACGCTCGCGACATGCACACAGTAAGCTGACTCGCTGGAGTTCGTATGCTTGCATGCATGGATACCCACACGCGAGTGCATAGATGGATTCGTGCATGCATGGACGCATATCCATGAGTGGCTAAGAGTGCATGCATAGACGTCGCCCACTACGCGGAGCCTGACTCTCGCGCGGCAGATCGGTTCGGCGAGAATAGATGACGAAGAGGTCGAGTGATTCGACTGGATCTACTTAACACATCACTTAAAAAGCACGCGGGCGAAGCCCATGCGGCCAGATCTATTCAACACCAGCTCTACAAAACGGATCGAAGTATGTCAACGAAGCTCATACGACTAGATCTATTCAGGATAGTTGAGTTTTCAGCGAGCAAGCTACTTATCTGTCGCCGATGGCCCGCCAGATGGTACAAACACCATGAAGATCCACACAGCCGCCGCTCCTCTTGAATGTTGGAGAAATCTCTTCCATATGTAGCTTCTAGTCGTCCCCATGGACGGCGCCATCTGTTGTAGCTACAGGCTAAACAGGAACGAAGGGGGACTAGTAGAAGAGGAAGAGGGAGCCATGTCTGTGGAATGGTTGGTGAGAATGAGAGGATCCCCCCTTTGCCCCTCCTGGGGGTTTTATATATATGAGTGGGGTAGAATGGGAAATCCTCATTCTACCCCTTAGTACTTACAAGGGATGAGGGTACATTGGTATATTTACACTGTTATATTCCTCTACACTATTGGGCCAATTACATGTCGGACTAGTTGCACGGCCCAGTCACGGGGGGTTAGGCCACCCCTACAACAAGTACCATTCAGACTTCAAAGAATAACTTTAGAGAAGTAAAGTTGAAGAATAAAGCTAAGTGCGTGGTCGCATGGAGTAGAAAGTTACACCCAACAGTCAAAGAAGTAACGTTCGAGCACAACGTTCGGGTCTTTGGGAGAGTAACATTCAGAAGAGCAATGGCTATAAATTCACTTCTATTCTCTCATTATTTCACAAGCATTTAATTTTTCATTTCTTCAATATCCCTCTACACTTCTCATTTCTTCAACATCCCTCTACACTCCTTATTTATTCACCATCCATACAATATGCTACCAAGGAGCTCCTAAGCGGTATGCAGAAGAGTCATAGCACGAAAGGGCAGCAAGGCTCCTTAGTGTAAGCTCTCGTCGTCGCTTCCCTAGTCCTCCTTCAGCTTTGACTCCTGTTGGTGCTCGTCGGTTCTCACAAAGTATGGGAGACTATGATATGGATGACCATCATATGGTAGGTACGGAGGGCTACAAGGAGTACTAGGGTTGTCCGGAGCCAATGCAGACTCCAGAATTCTCTCCCCCGTCCATGGATGCCAACATTGGCGAGTCTGGATGACAGGCGAATTGCTAAAGTACATGACCTGGAGCCAAGAAATCCAAGACAGTGAAACAGTAGAGATCGCAACTTGTAAGTATTGCAATGCTAAATTAACTGCTCGTACAGCTGTAAGGACATGGCATTTGAACCGGCACTACAAAGCATGCTTATGCAAGATGGTGGCACAGGGCCGAGGCGGAGGAGGAGTACAAATGTAGCTAAACTTCGAGGCTAATGGCTCTGTAAGTACTTGGGTATACATCCCGCTTTCCATTCGTGAGGAAATTGTTAGATATATTATTTTAGAAGATCAACAGATTAGAATGGGTAAAAGTCGCGCATTCGAAAAAATGATCCAACGCAGCTTTTGCCCATAGTACCAATATATTAGTAGAAGAACTACTACATCTGATATTTTACAGATGTATTGAAAGGAATTGGTAGAGCTAAAAGAATTATTTAAACAAGTTCAGTTGTCTTTTGCCATAACCTCAGATATTTAGACATCTCACACCAGAGAAGTGCCTACCTTAGTATTGTAATCCATTATTTAGACGATAATTATAAGCTCAACAAAAGAGTCATAGGATTTAAAATAATAAATGAATCACACACAGGAGAGGCCATTGTCGAGCGTATACTACACATACTTAATGATTTTAAGATAGATAATAAAATTACTTCTATAACCCTTGATAACACATCGGTAAACACAACGGTTATGAATATCCTCATCCTAAGATTGCAAACATATATTGGTGGTTATATCCTCCACCAGAGATGTGTATGCCACATCTTCAATCTTGTTGTTCAAGACGGTATGCAAGCAATTGGTGCATATTGAATAGTATGTGTGATACCATTTGTTACCTCACAAGTTTCCCACAAGTAGTAGCTAGGTTCACGGAGTACTACGTAGCCAATGGGAAGAGCTAAGAAAATTTGGTTTTGACATGAAGTTGAGGTGGAACTTGATATATATCATGTTAAAGAAGATACAAGGGTACGAATATGTTATATCTGTTTTTGTCAATGCTAATTCTCAAAATAATGAATTGGTAGTTACTAATTCAGATTGGCAGATTGCTAGTCGTTTTCGACAGTTTTTAAGACTTTTTATAAAGCAATAAAGGTTCTGTCTAGTGTTTGTTATCCTATCTCTTGCTTAGTTATAGAATTTATTTGGTTAATTACTAACAAAATTGCCAAATCTAGGGAGGATCCCTTTTTAGGCCATGTCGTCGTAGCAATAGATAAAAAATTTATTAAATATTTTGGTTCTATTTCACATTTGTATTACTTTGCTATCATTTTCGATTCTACAAAAAAGTTAGCAGGTTTATAGGTTGGCATAAAGGGAAAAGGTGAATGCCTTGGCCATTATTATTCGGAAGCTTTCGCACATCTCAAATAGGAGATTTTTCGTGTTTTTGTATGTATCATGATAAGTTTGGCCGCAGCGGAAGATCAGAGGCCTCACATCAGACGCAACAAGGAAAGACAAGCTTGACATCACACTTATAGAAGAAGCTAAAGGGCAAGTCTACTTCTTCATCCTCTTAGTCTCAGCCGGCCTCCAAGTGAAATTTTGTCTGGAAGTTGAACCACTACTTGGAGCATGATTTTGCAAATATTTATCCTGATCTTACTAGTGGAGGCAAGATAAACTTGCTCGAGTGGTGGAAGAACAAGCGAATATTTCCTGTGCTATCACATTTCGCACGGGATGTTCACCTAGTGCCAGTGTCTACCGTCTCTTCAGAAGCAACGTTTAGCACGACAGGGAGAATAATTGAAGAAAAGAGATTATCCCTTACGCTCAAGATGGTGGAGGCAATCACATGCGCCAAAGACTAGGAATTAGCTAAAGAGCGACAACAACATCAACTGGAGGATCCTAAAATCGTACAGGTGTATGCTAACCTCGAACGCATGAATGACCTAGACATTGATGAGTATATACTATGCACGCATGTTGTTATACTTAGTATGTACATATATTATTACTGTACTCTTTTCTTTATTTGGGGAACCCCACTCTGAGGTGTAAGGTTTTTAACGAGACAGCAATATTATATTTTAAAATATCAAAGAAATTCTACTTTTTCCTAAAATATTTACGTTATTGCGTGCCCATGTTTTTATGTAACTAATTCAATTTCAACTAGTTTTTAACAAAGCGGGTACGAGAGAAAGGAAGATGACGACCGCCGCCACCATCGTCGCCACCGCCTTCGTCGTGTATAGTTACTTCGGGCTGGGCCAAAGCTGGCACAACACAAATGTTGGCAAGACGGGCTTTGGGCCGTGCTTGGGCTTGGCTGGATGTGAGGCGGGCCGGCATGGCACGGTGAGATGACTAGGTCGAGCCAGCACGGCACGAATCATGGTGGGCTTGGGCCGTGTCGGCACGGCACGACCCAACTCCCAGCTCTACTCGTAAATAGGGGTGTAAACAAAACAGAGCGAATACAAAAAGGATAATTGGGTATTCGGTAATATCCGTGTTCGACTTCGAGTCTAGGAAAAAAATATGAAATAGGATACGGAATAAATGATATTCGTCTATATATATTCGTATGTTAAATGATATGAGAGAGTCTATTGTGACTTTATTTAGGAATAAGATAGCATATAGATGGATTGTTATATGTAAACAGGTAGGGAATACTGAGTGTTCTTCCTTTGACATCCTGATTATTAGTTTCTCCATGTTCGCACCGATTGTACTCTACTATCTAATGCCCTGTGCAAAGAAACAGATAATTTTCTTTTGACTAACCGTCTAAAGGCTCTGTGTTGACACACACACACAAGCTGAAATGGGGCACCATGGTATCTGGGCACCAGGCCTTTCTGCCTTTTGATTGCTTTTAGATGCGTGCAAGTGCAATGATATATAATATATTAGGATGGAAAGTCTTAATAATGCATGGAAAGTCTCAATCATGGATGAAAAATCTCAATCATGGATAAAAAAATTTCAATCATGGAATCTGGGCACCATGGTGTCCCTGTTATTTATAATATATATATATATGTGTGTGTGTGTGTGTGCGCGCGCGCGCATAGGAAGCCTCTTTTCTACTCCCGGGTGTTATTACACCCTATGTCGTATCTCACAATAACGGAGAGTATGTACATGTAGTATATGAGTATTTAGGACCATATAGGTGATATGAACAATTTTTCAGAGGTGGTATGTACATTTTTTTTAACATACTCCTTTTTATGTGCGTATATGAAGGCATTTATAAAATACGCTAAAAACTATAGACTCCCTTGCAATTTTTTGTATGGTTTACATTAGAGTATCTTATAATTAGTATGTGAGTATACCTAAAGTGATAAAGGAGTATTTCAAATTTATTTAGGTGGTATGTTAAAGGTGGGTGTAATTACACCCGGGAGTAAAAAGTATTTTTCCTATATGAGTATACCTAAAGTGATAAAGGAGTATTTCAAGTTTATTTAGGTGGTATATTAAAGGTGGGTGTAATTACACCCGGGAGTAAAAAGTATTTTTCCTATATGCATATACATACATACATACATACATACATACATACATACATACATACATACATACATACATACATACATACATACATACATACATACATACATACATACATACATACATACATACATACATACATAGGAAAGATTCAAGCGAATTAAGAAGTTGAAAAGTAAAATATTTGCAATTTTTTTTTGTGTAAACAGGGGAACAAAGCATTTTCCGTCAGCACGGGACAAAGTTTAGACGCTGTTTGGAAAGTAGGAAATTTCCAAGAAACCCTACTTCGGTGAGAATAGATGTTTCCTTTTCTCCGATCTTCCCCAGAATTTCCATTCCAGACGGCACTTTTAACTCGAAATAATTAAAGTAGGGCGTGTTCTTCAAGTTATGGTGTCACAAGTCACCACATCACTATCAGTTTTACAACTGTAACTCCAGAGATGATAGGTCGTTACCACTCAATGACGCGAAGACTTGTACAAGTCTCAACGTGTATGTTCCGTTTCGCTTTAGAACAGGGAATAGCTCTAGTGCAGCACGGATCAATATCATGCATTTTCAACATTAAGTAAAGTTTATCCATAGTAAACTCAGAAGTAATCTTCAACCATCAAACATTCACATCAAGGGCACTTAATATCTATCGTGCATTTTCAGAATAAGAAAAGGTCAAATCAACAGCACGTAGATCATGAATGATCTTATTAAATCTTCCCCACAACTCATCAAGTATTCACCAAGTTTTAACTCGATTTTGAGTACTCTATCTTCAGTTGGTTCTGTATCACTTCCTTAATCACAGTAGAGCTCTCTTGGTACTTAGCAAAGGTCTTCCAAATCTTATGAGCAGTCCTCAAGTGAGCAACTCACTCAAAATTAGATAGTTCAATCAGAAAATTGTGACCTTGTTGTCTTCCTCTACATTCGGTGTATTCATCTGACCATCAGCCAGCACCAACATATGGATTCTTAACTTTAATCCAAATTGTGTGCCCTTGAGTCTCGATGTAGCATTATATATGAACCTTGCAATAAGAAAAATTGATTTCATCAAAAATGGGTAGATTAGTTGAATACTTGTCTGATGTCATAACTCATGGGACCGGTTAAGATCGAGCTAATCAGGCTCTGATATCACTTGTTGGATGGGTATGGCAACAGAGGAGGTGAATGACACCTTCAAAATTTTTCGAAGGCATTCACAAATCTTTCACTCTAATAACTATAGAGTTATGAAGATCATGATTGAAAGCCAACACCTAAGCAAGCACTCAAGAAACCAAAATCCAAGAACTCAGGTTCTAGTGGTCAGATCGGCTACCAGAGATGGTCTGATTATCGGCTAAGCACTGGTCTAACTAGCCTCTAGGTTTGATCGGGGGGGTGGGGGGGTGTTCTGATCGCTCCCCTATTCTAGAACTAAAAATTTTAGCTCAAGCTGATGTAACTTTTGGTGCAAATACAAAAATATAAATCCAAATGATATCAAATTTTGTACACACCTTGTTTGAGATCTCAGGATCCTATTCTATCTAAGAATCACAAGAATCCATGTCAAAGTTCAGACTTTTTTAAGAACAAACAAGCTTATCAAAACCGGGCAAAAACCTAAAATGAGTAATAGGACTTGCTCGTGTATGGAGGATGGCTAAGATGGCTTTAAATATATTCTCACAGGTCACAGCAAGTAAACACTCCTAAGGAATTGAGACAAAAACACTCGGATCAAGAAATCTCATGAAGAGGTCAAATCCAAGTAAAAATCAGGCAACTTCATAAACTTGCCAAATCTAATGTCTAGATGGATGTGGATTGATTTTTATGAGATATATCCATCACTTACTTGTTCTTCGTATCCAACAAGATCAAGAAGGAGAGAGAAGATCAAAATCGACAAGGTCAAGAACAAATCAACCAAAACAAGAGGGATGAATGGAAGAAGAATAAAGTTGATATATTGCTACTTGAAAATAAAAGTTTTACAACCATTCCACCTAGAGCGCCTAAGAGTACACCACAACACTCACACTTCTCAAACTCAAACCCTAGAATACATAGCTTCCTTCAACTTAAAAAAAAAGAGAAAATGGTGATGAACCATGTGGAGGTAACCACATGTGTATGATGAGTAATTGACTTTGGTTTAGGTAAGTCGAGTTTGGTTTGAGTGGTTCGGAGTCGAGTCGTTGCGTGGCGCAATCGGGCTCGGTCGGACTTTGGTCAAACTTGGTCGTACGGGATTAGGATGCATATTCTGATAATTCGACAGGTTTGGACTACATCTGTGGTAAGTATGAGGTTATTTACGCTTTCATGTATCGAGCGGTCCTATTTGACGTGTTTCTTGTCTGTGTGACTGCAGGATGTCGAAGCGGAGCTGTGGCGAGACACGAGGTGACCGGACTAGACACAGGGAGGTGTCAAGGTCAGAACGGTCAGATGTGTCGAAGACGGCAGAGATTCGACGTGGTTGCGAGTCGTGGACGACAAGGAGCGCGGAAGCTTCCCGGAAGGTGCAGGAGGGGCGAATCGGGAATTTCGCAAGGCTGCAAAAGCGGGAGCGGGCTCCGTTGGATTTAGCGGGTGTAACGGGGCGGAGACCCGTTAGCCAAGGCTATATAAAGGATTGGAGGGGCTGCATGCCTCCTCATGCATTTGGATGGTTTTGGGAGAGAGTTAGGGTTTTGTGAGTCAAAAGAAGCTTTGGAGGGAGGTTGTGCTTTGCTCTTTAGTAGTTGAGGGCAGCAGGAGTTCTTCCACCTTCGTAGCTTTCTCAGAGTTGTGTCCCCTCTTCTCCAAGCAGGTAGTGGGATGGTTCTTGAGAGAGGGAGAGGAGAGGATTGAGTGGAGAGTCTTGTAATCACTTCCTAGTTCTAATGTCCAGTGGTATCGGGACGCCTTTGTATGTCTTTTGCTCTAATGAATGAAATCCCAGAAGTTTGCTTCCAGTGCTCTCTCTGTTCTTCGATGCCTTCTTTTGGTGATTTTTGAGTTTCTTGATTTCTTGTTGTTTCTTGCTAAGGAGTGGTAAAATGGGTTGCTCCATGATGGGTTAGTGCCCCAAGATCATTTGATCGATTTCTCGAAGAGCAAACTTGGCTTAAATCTCAGATTTGGACTTTGAGCTCCCTCTGTTCTTCACTTTGCATTCTAGGGTTTTAGGGCAAATCTTATTTTACTCCTCAAATTGGCATGAGATTTGGTCTTAGGGATCCTATAGATATTGCTAATATATCCCTAAAATCTCATGTGCAAAAGATCACTGAGGAAGGAGTAATTTGGATTTTGTGAGCCCTCTCTGATGTTTTTCAAGTTTTCTAGGGTTTTGAGTTAAATCTTGATTCCCTTCTTGGCTTGAGCTGAAATTTGATCTGGATTATCCCTTGGCTATTGCTAACATATCTGCAAAATTTCATAGCCAAAGGACTTGAGCCCATGGAGTAATTGGCATTTGTGTGAGCTTCTCTCTGTAGTTGTTTAGATTTTTGGCATTTGTAACTTGTGGGGCTATTCTTAATTCCCTTCATGAAAAATGACGAAACTTGGCTTGCAGATTCCTATGGCTATTAAGTAGCTATCCTCAAAGTTTCGTGGCCAAAGATTCAAGGATTGAGTGGGAATTTAAGTTTTTGTAGCTGCTGCCAGTGATTTTCAGTTTTGGGCATATTCTGAAATCCCTGCTTCTGAGATGGAATTTGTTGATTTCCCGAGTCTCTCTAGCTATTTGAGATGGTTCTCTATTAGTCTAGACTGAAATTCCCAGAGAGTATTCTCAATCTTTACTGCAGTTTGAAGTTTGAGCCTTTTCAGTCTGAAAAATTGCCAAAGTCTGAAATTTTCAGAGTGTTATCCTCAAAGTCTGAAATTTTTCTTTGGGTTTCATTTCTCCTTCTCTGCTATGATTCTTGAGGGTCCAGAGAAATTAAGTTCTCCTCTTCATAGCTTCTGGTAACTATAGGAGAGGAGACTAGGAGGCAGTACTTGTCGGGGATAAATTTTTGAGAGCGCCATTCACCCCCCTCTGTCGCCATTTCGGTCCAACAATTGGTATCAGAGCCGGTTAGCTCTTTTCAATAGATCTTAACCGGTCTCAAGAGCCATGGCGATGGACAAGTACTCAACCAAGCCGCCGATCTTTAATGGCCTCGATTACCCCTTCTGGAAGAGCCGAATGGAGACATACATCCAAGTTCAGGGGTACGCCATCTGGCGCATGGTCAAGGTTCGGTTTGTTATTCCTGCCGATGAGAACGTCAATGCCGGGAACATGGCTGATGTTGAGGTGAACGCTAAGGCAAGGAACATCATTATCCAGGGCCTGAGTCGTAGCGAGTTTGACCGCATCTCTCATCTTTCGTCCTGCTTCGATATCTGGGAGACCCTTGATGCATACCATGAGGGCACCACCCAGATTAAGACGGTGCGACAGGACTAGTTCAAGCGTGACTACAACAAGTTTGAGATGTTTGCTGGTGAGTCTTTGGATGAGTGTTTTGCGCGTTTTCACAAGATCTTGAGCAACCTCCAAGCGGTCGGTCTCACATACCCCGACTCGGACAACGCTCGTCAGATGCTTGCTGCACTCGACCTTCGTGTTTGGGAGATGAAGGTGACTACCATCAAGGACACCACAGACCTCTCGACTTTGACGCTTGACGCGCTATACTCGCTCCTCAAGACGCACGAGATCGACATTGTCTCTCGTAAGTCGAAGTCTCAGTCGATGGCCCTAGTCACCGATCCCTCTTTGGCTTCTGGTCCTTCTTCCGATTTGCTTTGCGGTTTCTCCCTTGCTGCTCTCTGTGACGTAACTGATGATCAGTTAGAGCAGCTCGAGGATGAGCAACTGGCCCTCCTAGCTCGGAAGTTCTCCCATGCTTACAAGAGGAGGAGGGACAGAAAGAGGGGAGGACCCGTGATCTGCTTCGAGTGTGATGGCCCCAACCACATTCGGGCAAACTGCCCTAAACTGGAGAAAGGGAAAGCTGACTACGGCGGTTCGGGCAAGAACGACTACACCGACAAGAACCGCAACAAGAAGACTCTAGCGCACCCTCAAGGCAAGAAGAAGTTCCGCGACTTCGGGAAGGCCAAGAAGCTGTTTCATCGCGTCCTCACCGCGTTCGACGACCTCGACCTCAGTGAGGTGGAGGGATGGAGCGACGACGATGGGACGGGCGACCAAGATCCCAAGAGCGACGACGACTTCTCCGGCATGTGCTTCATGGCCCTCGAGGGCGAACTGAGCGACAGCGAGCTCTACTCCGACTCGGACGAGGTATGCCCCACCTACGACCAGCTCAATCATGCTTTTCTTAAGCTAGATGGTTTTCATGCTAGAGCTAGGGCTAGGTGTACTGAGTTAGAGAAGGAAGTAGATAGATTGTCACTAGAGATTATTGCTCTTACATCTGCTCCCTCTAGTGATGATTGTGATACATGCTCTGCTTTGTTGGGTGATTTGGAGAAATTAAGGACCTCGCATGATAGTTTGTCCTCTGAGCTTGATATTATTAAGGTGGAGAACATTAGTCTTCTTGCTGAGCTTGAGATGAGTAGAGTAGCGCCTATTTCATCTACTACTGTCGAGACTATTGCATGCACCTCATGTGAGGATAAGGACAATGCGTTTAGAGGTCTTTATACCATGCTGTTAGATCTGCCCGAGTCTTGTGAAAACTGCAATAACTTGAAGATGAACCTAAAATGGGCAGATCATTAAATATCTGATTTGTATTCTTGGTTGCTTGAGCCAGCTGCTTCATGTTCAAACTGTCCTAAATTAACTGCTGAACTTGAATCTGTTTCAAAGCAGTTTCAAGAAATGATTGACCACAATAAAAAACTGGCTAATTATGCTTCTAAGGACCCTGTTAGCTCACCATGCAAAAATTATGAAAAACTAAAAATTGACTTGATTGCATTGGATGAGAAATGTGTGAAGCTAACTAAGGACTTACTAGAGAAGCAACCATCAGCTTGTAATGTGATTGCTGAGGCGGGGGAGAAGCCCCAGGGTAAGGTGGAGATGCTTAGCGACGTGAACCAACCTGCTAGCAGTAGAACTGTCCCTTCCGAGTCGGCTGTGCGTGCACAAGCCATTCTTACCTCTGCTATTGATTCTTCATCTGCTCCCTTACCTGCTGCTGTTCCCTCTTCCCCCTGCTCTTCTTGCACCTCTCTCTTTCGGGAGTGTCAGTATCTTATGAACACTCTCGAGAGATTTGTAGGCGACAAGAAGAAGCTCAATCTTATTCTAGACCAATCCAAGATTTGCAAGTTTAATCAGGGTCTAAGATATGATTTTTACGAGGATATGAGGAAGCATCCACCTGCCGTGCTCAGACCCATAGCACCAGGTGTGACCGAGACTGAGCCCAGGTCTGATGAGGTCAAATTCAAATCAGCGGGTTTTGTCCAAGGGATCTTTGACAGCAAGGTGATTCCACCTGCTGCTTCGGCCTCTCAGAAGGCGAAGCCTCTTCGTGATACTTCCACCTTTCAGAAGGTGAAGTATCACTGCACCTTCTGTCAGAAGGATGGGCACTCGGTCGAGAGATGCTTCAGGCGCGCCAAGATCGCGCGTAGAGACCATGTTGAGTCTTTTAGGTGCATTCAGGGTCAGCCCCAGATCCTGAGTGCACCCAAGACCAACACGAGGTCTAGGGTTGAGTCTGTTGATGGTTTTGGGCATCATCGAGGACTCGGATTTTCTGAGTTTTCTGGCTTTCGTCCTCGATATGCTCTTGCTCGCGACTTCCGCCGTTCTAAGGGTACATCTCGTTTCCCGTCGAGACGCATTACGCGGCGTGTTCACCTGTTGCTCAAGGTGGTGCTCACTCGCTTGCTCAGAGCGGGCTCGGACCCAAAGAATGCCTTCTGGTCCGCACAAAGACCTTCTGGTGTGTTGAGTGACAGAGAGCGTAGGGTAGCTAGAGGTCAGTCGTGTGTGGCTACTTCTGCTACTCGACGTGTTGTTTAGTATTAGGTGCCAAAATCACTTTTGATTTACCCCAGTACTGAGACTTTACTCTCCTGTTGACTCAGGTTCGCCGGGCTGGGAAGGGAGAGGTTTGGCTTGTAGACTCAGGGTGTTCACGACACATGACCGGAGACTCCCGTTGGTTCTCTTCCCTAGCCCGTGCTCCAGGTGATGAGACGATCACCTTCGGAGATGCTTCATCTGGACGCGTCATTGCCAAAGGTACAGTGCGCGTTAATGATTCGTTTCTTTTGAGAGATGTTGCCTTGGTTAGTAAGCTGCGTTATAATTTACTTTCAGTTTCTCAGCTTACCGATGATGGTTATGAGGTGAGCTTTAAGAAAAACACTTGCAAAATTCTTGACTCTTCGGGTAGTCTGGTTTGCGGGATTTCTCGTTTTGGGAGGATCTTTTGTGCTGATTTTTCTGAGTCTTCTGGTGATCCTCTCCGGTGTTTGGTTGCTTTGGAGTCCCGCGATCTGACTTTCTAACATAGGAGACTTGGTCATATCGGATTTGACCATTTGACCCGAGTTAGTGGCTACGATCTCATTCGTGGTTTGCCAAAACTCAAAATGGTCAAAGATCTTGTTTGCGCTCCATGCCGGCACGGCAAGATGGTTGCCGCTTCTCACCCTCCGGTCACAGTTACTATGACCGATGCACCGGGACAGCTGCTCCATATGGACTTGTCGTGGTTGATGACTATTCGAGGTTCTCTTGGGTGTTTTTCTTAACCTCGAAGGATGAGACGTTTACCCATTTCCGAGGACTTTTCAGTAGGCTTTCTATTGAGCTCCCGGGTGCCTTACGAGCGATCTGCAGTGACAATGGCACGGAGTTCAAGAATTCCTACTTTGAGAGGTTTTGTGATGAGACAGGTGTAGAGCACCAGTTCTCTTCTCCGCACTTCCCACAGCAGAATGGCGTCGTGGAGAGGAAGAACCGTACCTTGGTCGAGATGGCCAGGATGATGCTCGATGAGTATTCTACACTTAGGAAGTTTTGGGCTGAGGCTATTGCGACCGTGTGCCATGTTTCCAATCGAGTTTTTCTTCGGGCACACTTGCATCGCACTTCTTATGAGTTGAGATACGGGCGAAAGCCCAGTGTCTCGCATTTTTGTGTCTTTGGTTGCAAGTGTTTCATTTTGAAGTCCGGGAATCTAGACAAGTTCGAGTCACGATCTTGTGATGGTATCTTTCTAGGTTACTCGACTTCTTCACGAGAGCAAATTGGTAGAGACCTATGAGGTGACCTTCGACAAGGCCAGTCCGGGGACTAGGCCCGATATCTCAGGTTCTTTAGAGCAGTCCGAGCCCATCTTTGTGGATGATGAGGACGATGGAGATGAGAGTTGTCTACCCGATCCAGTCCCTCATCCACCCCTTGAGGTGCCTTCTTCCACCACACCTCCAGGTGATCAGCCCATGCCTTCTGCTTCCTCGGGAGCTAGTGGCTCTGTTCCTACCTCTTCAGCTCATGAGGTAGAGGCCACTTCTTCTTCTCATCCAGGACCTCCCCGTCATATCCAGAAAAGGCATCCTTCCGAGCAGATTATTAGAGAGGGTCACTCGCTCGAAGTCTGGCATGTCACATTTCTGTCTCCATTCTGCCTTCGTTGCCACCTTTGAGCCCAAGGATGTTAGTCATGCCCTTTCCGATGAGTCTTGGGTCAATGCCATGCATGAGGAGTTAGAAAACTTCGAGAGAAACAAGATCTGGTCGCTTGTCGAGCCTCCGCGAGGTCACAATGTCATTGGGACTAAGTGGGTGTTCATGAACAAGCAGAGCGAGGATAGAGTGGTTATTCGAAACAAGGCTAGACTGGTAGCTCAGGGGTTCTCCCAGGTTGAGGGTCTGGATTTCGAGGAGACCTTTGCCCCTGTAGCTAGACTTGAGGCCATTCGAATCCTGCTTGCTTTCGCAGCTTCTAAGGGCTTCAAGCTTTACCAGATGGACGTCAAGAGTGCCTTCCTTAATGGACTCATTGAGGAAGAAGTCTATGTGAGACAGCCTCCTGGTTTCGAAAATCCAAAATACCCTAACCATGTCTTCAAGCTTTCCAAAGCTTTGTATGGACTTAAGCAGGCCCCTAGAGCTTGGTATGAGAGGCTTAAGTCCTACTTGTTGAGTCATGGTTTTGAGATGGGTAAAGTAGACAAGACCTTGTTCATCCGCCGGCATGACACAGATCTTCTGCTCGTCCAGATTTATGTGGATGACATCATCTATGGCGGCTCCTCTCATGCTCTTGTTTCCCAGTTTTCCGATGTCATGAGCTCGGAGTTTGAGATGAGCATGATGGGCGAGTTGAGTTTCTTTCTTGGCTTCCAAATCAAGCAGACTCGGGAGGGTACCTTCTTGCATCAGGGCAAGTACACTCGAGACCTCCTGAAGCGCTTCGATATGAGTGATGGTAAGCCAGTATCCACTCCGATGGCTACCTCGGCTTCACTCGACCGGATGAGGATGGCGAGCCGATTGATCGAAGGAGTATAGGAGTATGATCGGCTCCCTCTTGTACCTCACGCCTCGAGACCGGACATACACTTTGCTTGTGTGTCTTTGTGCTCGGTTTC
Source organism: Dendrocalamus sinicus (assembly GCA_036346575.1). Lineage (NCBI taxonomy): Eukaryota > Viridiplantae > Streptophyta > Magnoliopsida > Poales > Poaceae > Dendrocalamus > Dendrocalamus sinicus. The sequence continues at coordinate 7,057,764 of CM070645.1, forward strand.
AGGCTTCTCCTCGCGTATCTCACTACCAGGCGGTGAAACGCATTCTTGGTACCTTCGAGCTACCATTGACTATGGTATCTCGGTACTCTTCCTCTTCTGTCTCGCCCTGAGAGCCTTCTCGGATGCGAACTTTGCCGGTATAGGATAGATAGGAAGAACACTGCACTGCCAATTCATTGGCACTTCTCTTGTTTCTGGTCTTCGAGGAAGCGATCCGGTGTTACACACCCACCGCAGAGGCCGAGTATGTTGTTGCGGCCGATTCTTTGTGGCAGTGCTTTGGATGGTCTCGACCTGCGGGACTTTGGGTTAGTTATCGACAGTTTTTTACTCTTTTGTGATAACACTTCTGCGATTAACATTGCTAAGAACCCAGTGCAGCACTCTCAGACCAAGCATATTGATATTCGCTATCACTTCCTTAGAGATCATGTAGAAAAGGGTGACATTGTGCTCCAGTTTGTGGAGAGTGACCACCAGTTGGCTGATATCTTTACTAAGCCATTGGATAGCTCTAGGTTTTCAGCTCTGCGGGGAGAGCTTGGGGTGGTTTGTCCTTATGGACTGTTGTGAGGGGGAGTTCTGTGCTTTACTGCATTATTATATAGATTATGCTCCTACTTCTTACTATTACATTGCATTCGGGGTGCATTGGGTTAGTCCTTCTAGCATAGGTTAGAGTGTTTCTCTAGTCTAGTTGCTTAGCTGTCTTCCTCTCATCTTGTGACCTAGGGTCTTGCTCTATTAGCCGCTTCTCTTCGTTCACTAGGTTGAGCCCACTCACTGCTTTTAGGTTCTAGCAAGGGTCGGGCCACTCTTGGGTAGACAGGGTACGTGTTTGCTCCCTAGTGAGGTAGATTACCGGACTAATAGTCCTAGAGTCATATGGGGTAGATGAGAGTCAGTCTGAGCCATAGTTGCTTCTATATCTCATCTATGCTTTAAGGACTACCTATTTGCTATTTTTCTTGCCAGCTTCTTGATTTTATTGCTTTGGTTCAAGGGGAGTTCATTTGGGAGCTTCTGGAGCTTAATATTGACATAACTCAACTTGAATTAAAAGTTGCATCTCATGTTGAGGGGGAGCTAGATTTTCTGCATTTTCAACATTTCTGCATTGTAATATAACTACATTGAGCCTTGATTATTATCCTGTTATGACATGTTTACAATGCTTTACACCTTGCCATGACTTGTGCTCATTTGCTAGATTTTTCATGACTTTATATGTGTAGACTAGCTTTTGCCATGATAAGTTAATTAAAATTGCTTAACTTGAACTAAAACTTGTCATGTTAGCTCTTGAGTCTAAGTCTTCCTTGAGCTATCCTTTTATGATTCATGCCATGTCAAATAGGCTGTGTTGAGCATTGAACCTCTGTTGAGTCTTAGATTGAGCTATTTTAGTCTCTTGATGATGCATAAGTTAGTACAACATGTTAAAAGGCAAAACGATCTCTTTTGTGCGAAAAAACTGATCTCACCAATTCTTTCTCATGAGACGGCTTGCCATTGCACTAGGCATGAACTCAGGGGGAGTTTTGGATGACCTAGACTATCTTCTTAAGCTTATCGCTTGTAGTAGTCGCATAAGGCTTGAGATCTAGCACATGATAAAAATATTGGTTGGAAACGACCATATGCTTTCAAAGAAAATATATCATTTGTGCTCGAATTTGCTTAAGCTACCAAGTACTTAATCAATGCTTCATTCTTGAGCATATAACACTCTATTTGGACTCAATTTTAGCTTCTTGGTTCCGCTTAGCTTATTGACATGGCCTGCATCATCCTTGGATATCTCTAGTTAGACTTTGCTTATTGATGACTTGACTTGCTTCTAAACTGCACTACATTTCATATTGTCATCTTTTTGGTTTAGCTAGCAGATATATATGTTGTCATGATCTAGATAGCGTTTTATTAAGTTCTGGCTTGGTGTAACTCTTTATGGTCATTATGGATAATTCTCATGGCTCTAAAAGCTTAAATAAACAAACTTCAGCCAGATTCATCCATTGATATGTCATATTCTCTCTTTTGCATCCTTGATGTGTTTATTGCCAAAAGGGGGAGAATAGTGGTAGAAAAAGCTAGTTGGGATCATTTTAGAGCTTTGGAGAACAATTTGCTCTTTCAGTTGTTGCTCTAAGTGTTCCTTCTGTCGACATGGTCATTAGTTTCATTTTCCTTCTTTAGACCATGTTGGATTCTTCAAACTCAAACTCAACTTCATACTTTTTCTGGGTTTGTCAATATACTCATTAAGGGGGAGATTGATGAACCATGTGGAGGTAATCACATGTGTATGATGAGTAATTGACTTTGGTTTAGGTAAGTCGAGTTTGGTTTGAGTGGTTCGGAGTCGAGTCGTTGCGTGGCGCAATCGGGCTCGGTCGGACTTTTGTCAAACTTGGTCGTATGGGATTAGGATGCATATTCTGATAATTCGACAGGTTTGGACTACATCTGTGGTAAGTATGAGGTTATTTACGCTTTCATGTATCGAGCGGTGCTATTTGACGTGTTTCTTGTCTGTGTTACTGCAGGATGTCGAAGTGGAGCTATGGCGAGACACGAGGTGACCGGACTAGACACAGGGAGGTGTCGAGGTCAGAACGGTCGGATGTGTCGAAGACGGCGGAGATTCGACGTGGTTGCGAGTCGTGGACGACAAGGAGCGCAGAAGCTTCCCGGAAGGTGCAGGAGGGGCGAATCGGGAATTTCGCAAGGCTGCACAAGCGGGAGCGGGCTCCGTTGGATTTAGCTGGCGTAACGGGGCGAAGACCCGTTAGCCAAGGCTATATAAAGGATTGGAGGGGCTGCATGCCTCCTCATGCATTTGGATGGCTTTGGGAGAGAGTTAGGGTTTTGTGAGTCAAAAGAAGCTTTGGAGGGTGGTTGTGCTTTGCTCTTTAGTAGTTGAGGGCAGCAGGAGTTCTTCCACCTTCGTAGCTTTCTCAGAGTTGTGTCCCCTCTTCTCCAAGCATGTAGTGGGATGGTTCTTGAGAGAGGGAGAGGAGAGGATTGAGTGGAGAGTCTTGTAATCACTTCCTAGTTCTAATGTCCAGTGGTGTCGGGATGCCTTTGTATGTCTTTTGCTTCAATGAATGAAATCCCAGAAGTTTGCTTCCAGTGCTCTCTCTGTTCTTTGATGCCTTCTTTTGGTGATTTTTGAGTTTCTTGATTTCTTGTTGTTTCTTGCTGAGGAGTGGTACAATGGGTTGCTCCATGATGGGTTAGTGCCCCAAGATCATTTGATCGATTTCCCGAAGAGCAAACTTGGCTTAAATCTCAGATTTGGACTTTGAGCTCCCTCTGTTCTTCACTTTGCATTCTAGGGTTTTAGGGCAAATCTTATTTTACTTCTCAAATTGGCATGAGATTTGGTCTGAGGGATCCTATAGATATTGCTAATATATCCCTAAAATCTCATGTGCAAAAGATCACTGAGTAAGGAGTAATTTGGATTTTGTGAGCCCTCTCTGAAGTTTTTCAAGTTTTCTAGGGTTTTGAGTTAAATCTTGATTCCCTTCTTGGCTTGAGCTGAAATTTGATCTGGATTATCCCTTGGCTATTGCTAACATATCTGCAAAATTTCATAGCCAAGCGAACAATTTTTCCCAGTTTTGTCTCACTAACACGTTGGTCCCACAAACAAAAAAATTGAGTAAAAACTTAATTTGCTCGTGGTGTGATTCGAACCCGGGTCAAACAAATGGCAAGGACAAGGTCTTCTGCTAGAGCAAAGCAATTCTGGCGTGGCACATATGGATTCTAATTAATATATCCCATATTTAAAGTTTATAAATTCAAATTCGATCTAAATTAGACCGAAATTTTTTTTACCGAAATGACGAAATTATTTTCCCTGCCCCAGCTCCACCCTGTGCCGTGCTGCGTGCCGGACGTCGCCGCCTCAGGACTTCCCACGAGCCATCATCTCACCAATGGATTTCGCCCTCTCCCCATAGCTATTTAAGCCCGCAAACCTCCTTCTCTCCTCCCCAATCGAGCCCCCATGCCCTCCACCACTCCCGAGCACTGCCCCTCTTCCCTTCTTCCTTCCCTCCGGCTGGACCGCCTCCGCCAATGCCTTCGGAGATCCGTGGCGCCTCAGGCCAATTGCGCGTGTGTAGAACACCGCATGAACACGTTGAGTCCGCCACCTTACCGTCGATTCGACCTCCCGTTGCTAGCGCGCTCCACCGCCTTCCTGTCCACACCAAGTACTCTGGTGAGTCCGCCTCCTGCCGTAGATGCTTCCCGAGGCCAGAATTGGTCCCTAGCACCCTAAGCCGCTGACGCGCCATGGCCAGATTTCCTCGGCTGCCGAGCATCGTCGCCAGCCACCCTAGACGCCAAATTTGCCGCGCCGCCCTGTGTGGAGGTTCACGCGGTGCCATAGGCTCCATTTTGGCCATCGTCGCCATCGAGCTCCGCCTTCCTTCGACCAAGAGGAACACTGTTCCTGCGTAATTAGTGTGAAGCACGTTTGATTAGTAGAGTTAATGACCGTGATTAGTAGACGCTAATTAGTGACTAACCCATAGGCCCCTCTCCTGTTTAAGTTAATGTCTCGCTGTCAAGTGGGACCCTAACCTTTTAAAAATTCTTTTTAAACCTGCTTTTAGAATTAGAGTCACTGACATGCGGGCCCATGTTACTGTCTGTACAGAAAAATGGTCCCACATATAAGCCTCAAGCCCCATTTCCTTTTAAAGAATAAACAAAATTTAATCAAACCCGTGGGACCCATATGTAGCATATTTTAATATAAATTTTATTTAAAAATTAATTTTAAAAGATAAGCCCCACCTGTGTGAGAGAGAGAATTTCCCTTCCCCTATTTATTTTTAGATTTAACCTGAATTTAAACTTTAGAGAGGCTGTTCTCGCTCGTTTTATCTCTAAACTTGATAAAACTTATTTCTAAATTTTTATAAAATTAAGATCTATCTAATGGTACTAGTTTGTTCAATTTAAAGTTCATTTGAATTTTTAATTGTATTTATTTGTTCTCGTTGTGTGTTTTTAGTTTTTCAATGCAACCGTTAAGCCCTAGATCGAGCAAACTCAAGAGTACCAGGACCAACCCGCTTGTGAGCGAGGTGGGTCAACATTTTGATGAGCCAGTGAGTCAACATTTTGACCATATTGACCCTATATTTTATATGAATTTATGTTCATTTAAATTAACAAATTACATTTTTAGTTTATTATACAAATGTATGTCAATCTTAAGGTAGTTACGTGCCTACTTGATAATATTGTAGTAGTTATTATGTCATCCTTTAACACTTGAATCACTTGGTCTCTGTTACCCTAGATACTAAATGGTAACTCAACTAGCTATAGTCAGTATTTAAGTGCTATGCTAGTCTTATCATCATTTTTTAAACATGAAAATTGTTTTGGGCAGTCATTGGATGTGAATGGCTTGTATTTTGGGATAACTTAGTTTATCCTCCTCAAAACCATAAAACTTGTTGTTACCGTATCTGGGTAGATGGTATGATGATCAGTGCGGATGTAGCACAAGAAATGATGGTTGACGGCATGTACCGCCCAAATAAATTAAGAACTTAATCCTGTGATGACCTCTTAATGTAAAACAATATAACCACAAGGTTATAATGGTGTCGACTTAGCTAAATAATTTATATCCACCGGTTCGAGTTGCACCATTGGTTTGACCCACGAGTCGTATCGCTAGCTTAAGCCACCGTGGACACAAGTCGTGTTGCTGGTGTAAACCACCGTGTGGCGCAAGGAGGGTTCTAGGTGTGGCTGACATAACCACCCTCAGATGAAACCTTAGCGGGTGTAGTTTACAATGAGGGATGCATTGTAAAGACTTTGTGATGATCTCCTTGATTCACATGTCTGAGGAAATATGTGAAACACAGCAAGTTAATTATCTATTGTGGGAAAGTACACAGTCTCCGTAGAATATAAACTATTCGAACATTGTGCCCACGGTCAAGGGCGGGCATAGGAACTTACTCAAGTTAGTCTCTGTTTCCTTATTGGGTGGAATGAAAACTCGTTGGGTGGATGTAGCCCTGATTTTGGATTTCCTTGGGTGGATGTAGCCTAGTGTTGTTAGTATGATGGATGTAACCAAGTAATCAAAATTTAGCATATGGTGGATGGAACTTGCACCACTATAAATAATGCACACTTTCACTCTCATTACTAAAACATGATTGGTATAAAATGTTAAGTCGTAGAAATTTCTAATAATGGTAATTTGAAATGTTGCTTTAGCAAATAAAATGATCCAAGCCTTCTTAGATAAGCCTTGCATGCATAAATACTTACATTTCGTGTGTTGGCTCATGGAGCACAGTTGTTTGTGCTCACCCTTGCTCACAAGCGGGCTGCTCACCCTGGATCAAGGACACTATGTGTATTACGATGTTCCATAAGCTGATAGTGATGAAGACGGGGAAGATTAGATTATACTCTAATAGTCTAGGTCTCACCCCAGTCTGACCGGCTAAGTTGATACTTGCACTCACCAACATTATTCAAGTCTTTAGGTAATATCATTAACACACAGGTTATCCTAGTTGCTTGCTTGTGGCAAGATGTGCCTTCTGCTTTTGCTTCCACTTCCGCTTTTGTGCAATGTAATCCTTGGCCAATTTAGCCCTATAGTAAACTTGATGTAATATGGTCTATTTAACTCTAATCCTTTGTAATATTAATGAATAGTATAGTTTACAACGTGTATGAAATGATTCAGTATTGTATCTGTGAGCACAATATACTGATCCAAGGAATAGTGTAGTGGTTTCACAGAGGATTCTCAATTAGCTAAATCCGAGTCCGACGGAGGGTAGGAAAAAATTGCCAACATGCGAAGCATTACAGCGCAAGTATTGTGTAATCAAAAGGCAAGTGCCAACATGGGAACCATTTAGGGCTGTAAACAAGCTAAGCTTGAGCGAGCTTGAGTTAGGGTCCGAGCCTAGAGCTCGGCTCTAATAAGCTTGATAATAGTTAAAATAATTTAATATACACTAATTTTCAACAATAAGAAACACTCGAGGTCAGCTCAAGTAAGCTCGATAATAGTCAAAAATAATTCAACATACACAAATTTTTAATAATAGAAAAGCTCGAACTTGGCTCGAGTAAACTTGGTAAGAGCTAGTATGCATCTAGAGCTGTAAGAAAAACTCGAGGCTCATGAGCTATTCAAGTTCAGCTCGTTGAAGCTCACGAGCTTAAGATCAAGCTTGAGCACGGCTCATTTGGAGCTTGAGCCAAGCTCAAATCGAGCTTAGAGTGAGCTGAGCTCGAGAAGCTCGCGAGCCTCGAGCTTTTTTTACAGCCCCATAACTGTAACATCCCAAAAATTTGAAATTTGAAAATGAGGAGCTTTTGAATTATTTTTGCAATATATTCTATTTGAGTTTGGATTTTTATGGTGTTTCTTAAATTTTGGTTGAGGTTCCAGGAATTGAAGAAAGTTTCGAAAAATGAAATCAATATTAGTAATGCCCTAAAAGGAAATGTACAAATAATGAAAACTCAAGATTATAAACTCGAATCTGAAAAGATGATCCATAAAAGAAAGGGGATAAGTAAAACCTGAATTATATGTATATATATACACACAAATACATACCCAAATGTATACTCCTAAAATAAAAACAAAAAAGGGGGAAAGTTGGAGCCAGGCCGGCCATCACCCCGGCCCAGCTCCTGCGCGCGCACGCCAGCCCACTCCCTCGCTCCTTCTCGCTGTCGAGCGGGCCCCACCATCGCCCCGTGCGCCTCCCTGGCCAGCCGGCCCCAGCCCCACGCCAGCTCCTTCTTCCCCCTCCTCTTTCTTCTACCGAACGCCGCGCGTGCTCTGCCGCGCCCAGCCATCCTTCGCCCCGTGGCATCCATGCGTTAGCTCCGCCCACTGTTTTTCCCCGCCGTCGCCCCCGGTTTCTCATGTGCGCCCACCGTCTCCGCAGCCTCCCCCAAGACCATAAGAAGCTCTGCGCCACCCCGTTGCCCCCTGGTCTTTCTCCCGCATAGCACCCGTGAACCACCGTCGGTGCCTCCACACCGTTCTTGGCCCTCCGGCGACACCCCGCCTCGCCGAGCGCGTCCCGGCGTGCCCCCTAGAGCCCTCTACCTCCCCTCTCGCTTAATCGAATCCTCGCGCCTCTGGCTCATCACAAAGCTCTCTTCCTCGAAACCGCCGCCGCTGCCATTTTCCTCACTGCTCCCTCCTCGGCAAGTCTCTCATCGATTCCTCGCCGGTGGAGTATCCTCTCACCACCCCAGACCTACTCCGACCAACGCTAGAGCTCCTTATCCACTGTAGCCACCGACACGCCATTCTTCCTCAACTCCGGTCACCCGGCCCGCCGACGAATTGGAGCAATGCCGACCAATTCCTCTTCCCTGGAGCATCTTTGGAGCAAGGAGAAGCCGTCCCCGCCGGCGCCCGAGCTTCCTGCAGCCCGCGCCGTGCTCCTTCTCTGCTCGTTACCGCCACTCGCCACCGGACCGCCACGGCTACCCCCGAACCAAACTGTCCACCAAGGTACCTTCCTGACCATGCTAAGATGCTCCCCTGCAAATGAATCGGATTCTTATGACTTGTGTCACCGCATCCCCTCCTCCCCTGTTCCGCCGCCGCCTTGGGTCGTCGCCGGCCATCCCTCCGGCCAAATTGGCCAGCGAAACCTCGGCCAAGAGGTAGGCGCGGGCGTGTGCTACCCATTTTGGGGATGCCCACGCCCGGCCGTCGCTTCCTCCGCCGGCGGCGAGCTCGCCGTCCTTCGGCCGGAGGAAGAGGATGAACAGTGCTGCGGTTAAGACAGATTAATTAGCGTTAAGACTTCATTAAGGCGCATCATTAATGTTAAACCGGTAAATTAATGATAAGAAAATAAACCAGTCACTTACACGTGGGCCATGCCCTGAAAATGGACCCCACATGTCACTAGCACAGAGAAATGGAAATAAGAATAAAAGCAAAGCGTAAAAAAATGGAAAGTGGGACCACCTGTCAAAGATTTATTATTTTCCAGATTTATTCGAACTGAGAATTTGAAATGGGTGTAACTTATTCATTTTAACCCCAAATTGAATGAAACAAAATTTTAAATTCATCTAAATTCAAGATCTATCCAATGGAACCAAAATCATGATTTTTGAAGCTCATTTGAATTAATAAAAAATCAAGGAAATTAGAGAATAATTTAAAGAAGCTAATAAAATTTAACTAGGGTGTAAATAAGATTATTTAAAGATTTAAATTTGAATTAGTTCATGTATGATTAATTAATATGGTTTGAATAATTATAAAAAAAACTAATTATTAATTAAAGGCATAGATGAAGAAAAACCGCTTGGGTTAAATGTTCAAATTACAAATTAACATATAAGCCCTAACATACCGTTATTAAAAACAAATCTCCTTGGTAGATTTAATTACATGGCTATATTAAAAATATGAACCTGTATAACAAGCCTTGTTGGGTAAATAAATTCAAATTAAAAATAAAGCTAAGTCTAATAATAACTAAAGTATGGACAAAACGATGATGTGCCATTAATTAAATCTTAACTTTATGATTAGTTGAGCGTGATTAAATGTAGCAAACTAGGACCCGAACCAATGGATCTTAATTCAAAATAAGTCATGTCTAGTAATAACTAAGTATACATAAAATGTCGCACCACAAAATGCTTTCAAACCGGACTCTAAAATCAATTCGGTTAAGCTAAAAAAAATTGTATATATCACTTCTATATAGCATATGCCCTGAATATTAGCGCTCGACAAAAGAATGCTCCGCTAATCTGGCACACCGACTCATAGGTCTAACCTAACTCATGAAACTTCCTTGATAAATACAAAAATAATAAAAGAGATTATTAACAAAAAGATCAAGTCATCATAATTCTACCACCAGCCTTGCCCCAACCACCCAAATCACCCATTAACTCATAATGAAATTAAAATTGAGTTTATTCGTATTTATTTGGGTCTTTTGAGTTATTTGCTTTCATTTGGATTCAGTCGATTGTCACGTAATTAGAAATTGGATGTCGTGAAGATTCAGTGGACCCAACGAGATTAAGCTCGAAGTGGAGATAGAGATCAGAAGCTCAAGAGAAAGCATTGTGTGAGCTCAAGACCGCGGTAAACCGCGCCAGGCGAGTCAATACTTTGATCATGTTGAACCTACATTTTCTGCAAATTACTTTGTTTTAAATTATCAACTTGCATGCTGTTATTTTATATGCAAATACATGTCTAATTTAAGATTCTAGTTATATGCCCATTGTTTGCCTTGAATAATATCACACTTCCTTTGGATTACTTGATTATGTGAACCTTGTCGCCCTAGCAAAATTATAATAGTAACATTTTGAAATTAAGTCCCTAATTATACGCCCTGCTTAGTACTGCATAGATGTTCGGGGGGCGCTGAAATGCCCCAAGCTTCATTGTCATTTTTAATCATGAGAAACTGATTTGGGCAGCATGGTGGGAATGACTGGTATATTTTCACATGATTATTTTATGCTCCCAAAAATCCCAATTTGCTTAAATATCTGAGCGGATGGTTTGGGGGCTGGTATGTGGTGCAGTGGATGCACAAATTATGGAGTGTGGTAGAACCGCTCAGATACCACTAAGGACTGAATCTTGTCATGACCTCCTGTGTAAAACAATACAACCACAAGTCTGTAAAATACAACTTGGCTAAGTAAATTTATCAAAACCCCCGGACTCATCTCACCGGTAGTGGATAGAAGTGGATACACAAGGGCAAGAGAAGGCCTAAAGGGACACCGAGTGGAGGGTGATGTTTCCCATTCGTTCTAGCGCAGAGGGGAGTGGAGCCCGTATGCTAGTAGCCGTGGGGAACATCCCGTGCAATGTATGGGACCCACCGCAAGTGGGAACAGCCCATAGGGTGAGATGACAAAAGGGACTAGATACTTTGAAAAGTCACTATGATGGTCTGCTCAACCACATGACTAAGGAATCGTGTGGGGGCAACGAGTTGATTGTCTCTTGTGGTGAAAGTATACAAACTCTGCAAAGCCAAAACTATTCGAATAGCCGTGCCCACGGTCAAGGGCGGACATGGGAACTTAACCAGATATAGTTCTATTTCAAAAACTTTGTGGGTGGGAATGGAAAAGTGGAAGGGCAGTGGAAAGCCCTGATTTGAAATGTCCTGGGTGTCGTCCCAGTGGTAAGTTAAGCGGCTATAATGCTGAAAGATGCCATATGGTGCAGATGCCATGTAAGTGGATGGAATCTGGATCGCTATTATTATTGCATTCTCTTGAACATTATACTTTTGTTCAAAACTGCTAGGTTTCAGGAAATTTCTATGTATTATATTTTTAAATAATGGTAACATTTCTCACAAATAAAATGTCAGGGAGAATAAATAAAGTCATAAGAAAGGAAGATGGCTGTTTATGGTAATCACATAAAGAAGTTGGTGGATTCATGATTGATCATAAGAGGGATAATGATAGTGTGGAGTCTAGGAGAAATAAATTAGTGGAGCGTAAATGAATATATAGGCTAGATAGATGAATTAAATGATTTTTGGAGAATTAGGGAGTGCAAAGGTATTTGCTGGATTATGACACTGATAATTTAAAATTTTTGGGAGATATTGGTGATAACGGAATTAATATGATTGGATTATACACTAGATGGATGAATTGAATTTCTGAGAATATTGGAGGAATCATAACAAGTAGTGGATTATAATCTTGATAAGTGTATTCTTGGTGGATGTATACTAGTGAGTCGTGGACTTGATCATTAATGTATTTGGTGGAGGTCTACTAGTGAATTAGTTAGTGATAGATAATGGAAAATGAGATTGATTATTAGAAGAACGGATTATGGTTTTGGATCAATAACAAAAAGGATCGAATATGAATGATGTCGGTGGATTTAAAATCAATTGTGTTAGTTAATCATTGGAATTTAGAGATGAAGAGTTGATGAATAGAAATTTCAAGATTGGATTATTAGGAATTTAGAACACAGAAGATATTGGTGGATTCAAAATGATTAATGATACTAGCTGTTTGGAGTTTTAGATAGCACTCAATATGGAAAGTATGTGTTCGGTGGATTAATTAAATAATATTAGATAAATGATGTCACTAGCTGTTCGGAGATTTGGGCAGCAATTGATTGGTTGATCGTATAATTGATGTTACTTGCTGTTTGGAGCCTTAGACAGCAATCAGTAAGGTAAGTGTGTCCTTGGTGGATTAAGTCAATTATGGCAATCGCCGTGTGAAGTTTAGGCAGTAACGACAACACTGTGATTTAATAATAATAATGCTACCAAAAGCGATTTTTGGCAAATAAAATAGCCCAAGCCTCTCCTTTGATAAGCCATGCATACTATCTATTTGCATCCTGTGTATTGGCTCGCGGAGCACGGTGGTTCGTGTGCTCACACTCGCTTCCGTGACAAATTCAGGATCAAGAAACAGATCACCTCGCCTCAGCAACACGATTGGACATGCTGGCAGAGAAGATGGAGATGTAAAGGGCTAGGTCGCGAACCTCCAGTTGGCTGCCTGTGGGCATATCCTGAAGGTCCCACCTGTGTGCTCGTTCTTCCGCTGCTGTAATTTATTAATTTCGGCCTAGTCAGCCCATGAGTAAGTCTGTTACTATATTTACGCTTCCGCATGATATGTGTTTTGATATTCATTACTGTAACTATGAGCACTATCTACTGATCCAGGGAATAGTGCAGTAAAATCACAGTAGATTCCGGATGGTAAAATCTGGGGTCCTGACGATAACCATTACCAGAGGAAAGCATATTTGCTTCGTACATCAGCTGTGCAGTTGAGATTACTAAGAACTAGTGGAACTTTCCACACAATTATGTGTTAGATATTACAATACATTGTATTTGTTATATAGACATACTACCTTTTGAAAATACAATTATATATGTTTTACAATTGTAATAGATTTTATATATATATATATATATATATATATATATATATATATATATGCATGATTAATATGCGGTGTACATCTTCTGTTTTTCTCTCAATTAATGAGAGGATTTATAGGAATTTAATTTTTTCTAATTTAAGGATTGTTATGGGATTTTCTATATACCAAATACGTGAACGATATGTATCAAATCGATTTAAAGCCAGATTTGGCACTATTGCACATCGTATTTACAAAAGTAGCAGTATGCCCACGGTATTTGCAAAAATGTCCGACGGTAGCACCAGTGAGGTGACACGCGGTGAGGCTGCCGACGGTAGGCGCCTGCCGCCTGGTAGGGGATGACAGGAAAGCCTGCCGTCTGGTGAGGTGCGGCAGGTAATTAAGCTGGCCAATTAGCCGACTTAATTACCTGCCCTAATTTTTTTACGTTTAGTGTTTGTTTGAATTTTTAAATATAACAAATAAGCTCAAAAAATCATGTACAGTCTCTCGATACAACATACCTCGTAGTTTAATATTTGGGTAATTTTATCCATTGCGAATATTGCTAAAAAATTCATACAATTTTGATAATTTTATGAGTTTTTACATATAGCAAACGAACTCCAAAAATTACAAAATGTTATGTGAAGTCTGCCGACATAATCATATTTATCGTGTAATGTTTTGGAAATTTTATGTGGTCTGAATTTGCCACATTTATTCAGGTTAATTTAATCATGAATTTACGAATATTTCACAAGTTTTTACAATTTTATACATTAGAAATATTTGTATAAGTAAAAGTAATTATAGTAGTACAAAAAATACATCACACTGGATGCGATATGACTCACCCATCTTTGCCACTACTACCTCCTCGCCGCGTTTGCCTCCCCATACGTGGCCTTATCTTCCGTTGCGTACGAGCATGTCCCGTAGGGTATGTCAGTCGATCCGGAGGTTGTGTCTCGGGTCAGAGGAGGTATGGAGACCATTCTGTTTAGTGGCTGGCGGTGGTCTAATAGGCTCAGGTACAGTCAGGGTTCACAATTTCGGTGAAATCTCGCCGAAATTTTGGAAATTTTGTGTGTTTCGCTACCCAACAAGAAAAAAATTTCGGCTAAGTATTTTCGTTTAAGTTTCAATTAGGAAGGTTTAAAGGACCATGAAATCCATTGTTGGTCGCATCTTTTCTTTCAGCCCAATGGCTAAGTCCCCCTACGCTTGTCCCACAGGTCTTGGGATCGAATCCTCAGGTCCTACTCCCATTTTTTGTATTTTTACGGAGGGTGCACTGACATGTGCGTCCCACACACAGGAAAAATAAAAACGACCTCTTATTCACGAAGAGAACCCCCCACCACTGGACCAAAGCAGAGGTTTTGTTGAATACTCATTTTACGTGCCATTTATCGTTAGTTTTAAGGTTCAAAATTCAAATAGTGTTTTGAATTTTTCGTCTGAATTTTGAACGAAATTAACTAAATTTCGTTATTTCGTTCATCTTGCTGCCCTCCGAGATTATTTTCAAAATGAAACTTTAAACCCTGGGTACAGTACGCTGGGTCCAGTAAGGGTCAAAGTCCTCCAGCAGAGACATGCCGAACTGTGAGTCACCCGCAATAATGTTGTGAACGAAGGGCTCTAGAAATCTCCCTCATAGTGTGAAGGAGCTCTTGCCTTGACCGTATAATGTGGCACCGAAGTCGGAGGAGCTTTGCCTACCGAAGTGTGCAAACCCTAGGTATGCTGTGAACACTAAGCTCTGTCATGCGGGCGCTGCAAACCCTAGTGCCGTGTACTGCTGTCTAGAAGCATCTGGGAGGCCCATGTCATCATCGGTGGACTCGTCGTCACCCCCACATTGAATTGGAGGCTGCAAGATGAAATGAAATTAGTCACAATAAATATTCCAGACGTATAATACGAATCTCATACCTCTCGAATGTGCAGCGAAGATGAACAACGGGGCGTGGTAGTCTATGCAGGTGGTGCGGACGTCAAAAGTGATGTATCTCGACGATGGACCTATGGTGGGAGAACGCCATGATGTTAGTGGAACACAAGGTCTAATAGGAAAATAAAATGTAGTTTCGTACGTACGTTACCTCCTAGTCGGTATGGCGCACGGATGATCGGCGGCTAGTAGTACGACGCCAGGTAGACTCAGTAGATTGCGATGGACAGCCGGACTCGCTAGGTCGCGATGACCTGGCGGGTGAGCATGGTGCCCCCACTGGGTGGCTTATGTGCATAGTGTGATCCATGGAATGGCCACAGCTTAGGTTGTGCATTATTTTTTTGGCCTACTTTAGGATGAACTTCATAGTCTTCTGCAGGACCAGTGTGTCTCTAGGCTGCTGATGGCGGCCTCCGACACGTTTGCGATGCGCTGCGCCTACTCCAACTGAAGTGACATACAGAACAAGTTCAGTAACGACCAGTATGAATTTATTAAATGAAACGATAAGATATTTGAACTGTCTTACGCTATCATGCCACCGTGAAGCGCTATAGAGATCGATCGAGCGTTGCAGACTTTCCCCGTGAGGCGATATATGATGCACAAAATCTACAGTCCACGGACCCCATATGATGTCGCTGTCATGCAACGACTCGAACTCATTGTGCCACAGCAAGTAGCACCTCGACAGTTTGCCCATCGCCCACCGCAAATGGGCAGTAGTCCATCGAATGCCCATAGTGAGCCCGTCTGTTAGGTCGGCAAACTCGCCGAACGGGTGCACTGGCGTCACGATGGTCAGACATCCGATAGGGAAGTGCTCCCAGCTCCACAGCTACAGGAGCACATAGCAGATAGCCAGATTGGGGGTACCAGCAGCGGCGTGCTAGCAAGCACCACATGACCCCCGATACATGGTGCACAGAACTGCTGATTCCCAGCTATACTGAGGCATCGCCCCAAACTTCCACCAAAGACTTAGCGAGACCAATGAATTCAGCATTGCAAATATTGCTGTGTGTGGCTGGAAACATGCTCCAACCAAAGAGCTGAATAAGGAATGTGACAAGGTGCATCCTGATGACCTCCGACGGTGCATCCTGTGGGCACACATAGAAATTATTCAACCAAGTGTGGGGGACGCCACGTGCACTCTTCGGGATAGGCCGACCGAACCGATTCGCCGGCCTCTCCCAGTTGGCTAGTGCAGGGGCTGGAACAAGTGCGTCACCCCCAAGAGGGAGACCAGTCAAGAACGCGACATCCTTCAGAGTGACCGTCATCTCACCCCACCGAAAGTGGAATGTGTGCATCTCGGGCCTCCACCTGCCCACCAGTGCCACGAGTAGGCTGCCGTCGATGGTGAACTCGTGTACGGTCAAGACCAGCCTCATAAAGGGCAACAAGCTCATGGCCCGCAGGGTTGGGATGTAGCGATCGTCCAGCACTCACGGATCCCCCACAGCTTGAACGGCAAAGGGCCAACCGCGTCACCCGTCATCCATGAGTGGCAATGGTGTTTCTTATCATACGAGTGTTCGAGAAGCTCTGGTGAAGTCATACCTACCAATACATAGGACAGACCAAATATTAGTGTAAAGATTAACAATGACAGTAAAACTTACTTTATAATACAAACTACATTAATTATGACTAACTAAATAATAGTAATTATGAATAGGACTATGGGAATAATGTCGAAACCATGCTATAAAAAATTATCTATCTTTCAGGAGAAGCAATCAGCACTGCTGCATCCTTAATGACTTATGCACTACCTTCTCTAAATAATTAGCTACACACAATTAATTTTGAGAGTACCTTGCAACAAATTGGATAGACAAAATATTAGTGCGAAGATTGATAATGACAGCAACATACTACAAGTCAGTGATTACATGCATGTAACTACATACGAATACTTCATTAATTATCGATAATTTGATTACTCATCGGAAAAAATGATGAGCCGTTCATTACCGTTGTCCTTACCACTTAATTACTTACCACTAACTCATTACTTACCCCTAACTAATTGCCACTACAGTAATTACGACTACTTAATTACATATTAACATTTAATAACAAATTATGGGTACTGTACGTACACAAAAATAGTAAAAACTATGTCTAAATTACTACGACCTACTTACTTCATAATACAAACTAAATTAATCACGACTAACTAAATAACACTAATTAACTAAGATTACGGGAATAACATCGAAAGCATACGATAAAAAATTACCTACCTTTTGGGAGAAGCAATTAGCACTGTCAATTTTGAGCTATGCATTGGCTTCTCGATGTAATGAGCTACGCACTCCCAATTTTGAGTGACAACCGTGACAATGAGCTTCTGCGATAAGCGACTGAGCTGACCAATGACGAACTGCGAGAGGTTCGTATTTATGGCCGAGTGAAAAGTAAACCCGTGCGCTCACCCTATACATTGAGGACCCATTATCACGAGCAGCGCTTCAGGTGAGGGGGACGGCATGGTGACTAACAAATGTGCAAATGAGGGATTGGGCGAGGGGGACGACATGGACATAATGACATTAGTGCGAATGAGAGAGCGTGTGAAGGGGCCACGACATATATAGAGTGACAATTATGTGAACCAAATAGCGGGAAAGAAAATATAGCATGATTGGTTGACACATGCCACTTCAAAAGATGCTTGAGCATCGTTAAATTCATGATTAAATTAACCCAAATAATCATGGCAAATTCGGACAACATAAAATTTCCAAAAAATTATACAATAATTATGGCTATGTCGGAAGGCTTCACATTAAATTTTGTAATTTTTGGAGCTCGTTTGCTATATGTAAAAACTCATAAAATTATCAAAATTGTATAAATTTTTGAGCAAATTCGGAATGGATAAAATTATACAAAAATTACACTGTGAGATACATTGTGTTGGGATATTGTACATAAATTTTTGTAATTTTTTTGACCTCATTTGATATATTTAAAAATTCAAACAAATACTAAACGCAAAAAAAATTAGGGTAGGTAATTAAGCCTGCTAATCAGTCAGATTAATTACCTGCCGCCCTCTCACCAGATGGCAGGCCTGCCTGTCATCCCCCACTGGGTGGCAGACACCTGCCGTCACCGGACGGCGGGCCCTGTCATCCTCCCACTGGGCGACAGGCTGCCTGCTGGCCGCAGGCGCCTGCCGCCAGCGGCCTCACCACGTGTCGCCTCGCCAGTGCTGCCGCCGGCCCACCGGACGGTAGAAGTGCCATTTTTGCAAATACGGTGCGCATACGGCTACTTTTGTAAATACGATGCGCAACAGTGCCAAATCCGGTTTTGTCTCCATATACATATACATATATATACAAATACATATATATATACATATACACATATATATATACACATACATATACACATACATATATATGCATGTAGGTAGGTATGTATGTACATACGTATATATGTATGTAGGGAATATATGCTATGCACTCAAGCTTATGGTGCAATCACGGTGCAGTCCAACTAAAAAGTCATGGTACATGTAGAAATTGTTTCAAAAATTTTTACTTTTTTAGTTGGAGTACACTGTAATTGCATCGTAAGCTTGAGTGTATAGCACATGTTCCTATGTATGTATGTGTATTTGTATGTGTACATATGTGTTGCATATGTATATGTATGTGTAGATGTATATGTATATATATGTGTGTATGTATATGTAAGGGAACATATCTAGTGCTAACAGGCTTTTCAGTGCTAACATGCTAAAGCCGCTTAGGAGCGTTAAATCTGCCCCCTATGGCCCGGATTTGTGAAGGTGGAAGCACCAAATCTACTTATGCGTTTTGCGAAAACCCCCCGCCTCCCCATCTTTTTTCCCCCCACCTCCCATCTCCCTCGTGTGACGCCTGACCTCCCTCGTCGCCTGATTTGCTGCTCACGCGCGACGCCTAATCTCCCTCCACGCGCGACGTCGCCTGTTCTCCCTCGCGCGATGTCTTCTCCCCGCACCGTTCCGCGCTCCCGTCATGATCGTGATCAAGCACATGCCAAAGAAAATTGGTAATACTCCCCTCTTGATCATCACTTTTGTGTGCATGCATGCTACCACACTGCATCATTTGCCAATGGCATGTCATGCAGTTATATCAGTACATATATTCCTCTACCAGATTGCTCACTTAAACAAGCTCTCATCTACCAAATTGCTCACTTAAATAAGCTCCCACATAAAAATATTTCTGATCATCAGAAGTTTTTTTAGCCATGGAAAAAAGGGAAATGTCAGGGGCAGTGTCATGATTGGGCAAAATCTTGAGGTATGTAGTTATAAGAAACTTGTTTCTAACGTCATCAGCAATTCCATGTGCACATTATTCAAGTATAACATTCCAAAGGTACCTAAACCAACTTGTCAGTTACATAGTTATAAGAAAACTTAAAACCCGACCAGCGTGCTTAATAAATTACTCTCACCACTGTGTATGTGCAAAGCTTGGAAACCAACAGTAGATTTTTGCTCCTTTCTTTTCTTTCTTAATTGTTGAGAAGGGTGATAAGACCAAAGTCCCAAAAATCGATAAGAATAAGTAAGTCATCTAAAAAAATTGATAAGAATAAGTAAGTTATCTTGATATTAGTTTTTTTTATTGTTCCCTCTGACACTTTATTATGTTAGGAGGCAGGAATCTGTGGCCGATGAGAGCGTTGTAGGAGGCATGGAATTTGTAGCCGATGAGAGCGTGGCATTGGGATTTCCAAGAGAAGAAAATCTTGATACACAATCTGTCACTCAAATTAGTTCACCGCCCCTCCAGTTAATTCATTGTGGTACCTCGAAAAAGAGCGGGAACACTCCATTCGTTCATATTGTGTGCATGTGTTTTACTCTATATGTCAATCCATCATGCTTCACACTTAATATTTGCATTGTAGGATTCTTCTTATACACCTTGTGTTGACGTAACTATCAAGCCATTTGAAGGGATGGTTTTTGATGACTTGGAAGCTGTAGAGGAATTCTACAAGACATATGCACATTCAGCCGGATTTGGAGTCTGTGTTGGTCCACATACGGTTGTCAATGGTGTCATGACATGGAAGTAATGGATGTGCTCTAGACAAGGCTTCCAATCTGAGAAATGTAAGGAGAATAACACGGAGTCAAAGAAAAAGAAATACGTCAGGAAGCTAAGTAGGTGTGGATGCGAGTAAGTTCTAGCTGTCAAACGCATGTTGACAATAAGTTTAGGGTGGAAACATTTATTGAATCTCATACACATAAGTTGTATCACCTAGCAAACAGCAGCTGATAAGGTCTAATAGGAAAGTAAATGAGAAGGCCGAGCGTACATTAATCACATGTTATAAAGGAGGCATCGGCACAAGTGGGGCATATAGATATCTCTGTATTAGTGAGGGTGGATTTGAGAATGTAGGATGCACGAGGAGAGACTTGCAGAATTATCATAAAGAGTTGAGAAGTTGTATTAAATAATCGGATGCCCAAATATTTATTGACAACCTGAGTAAGAAGAATGACATAAATCCTTCATTCTACTTTGCTTATGTTGTTGATGACAAGGGCAGATTGGTACATGCTTTTTGGGCAGATAGTACATGTTGGAAGAATTATGTCCATTTTGGAGATCTTGTGTCGTTTGATTCTACATATAACACCAACCATTATAACATGATCTTCACACCATTCACTAGAGTAAATCACCATAAGGCATGTGTCTTACTTGGGGCTACACTACTAAGTAATGAGAAGACCGAGACATATATATGGTTGTTTCGTACATTTTTGAAAGCAACGGGAGGAGTTGCACCTAGGCTCATCATAACTGATGAAGATACTGGAATGAAGACTACAATTTCCATTGTCTTCCCTACTAGCATGCATAGGTTATGCATGTGGCACATTTTGCAAAAGTTTCCAATGAAGGTACCACCACATTTGAGAGAAAACTCTTTATTGTACCAACGTGTTAACTCATGTGTATGGGCCTCAGAAACTCCAGAGGAATTTGAGGAATAGTTTTCTTCCATTATTTCTAATTTTGGTTTGGAATCCAATGAGTGGTTGGCTACTTGGTACCGAATCCGTGCATCATGGGTACCCGCTTACTTCAAAGATATATTCTTGGCAGGAATCCTTAGAACCACTTCTAGGTCAGAGAGTTCGAACTCTTTCTTAAATCGGTTTATTGGATTCAAAAATACTTTGCTGGAGTTTTGGATCAGATTTGTTAATGCAATGGAAGAACAACGTCAGAATGAGTTGGAAGCTGACAATGCCACATTGCCCACAATGCCTATGTTGCAGACTACTTGGGTAATAGAGAAGCATGGAAGTGAGGTCTTCACGTTCACTGTGTTCACTGACTTTTAGAAAGAAGTGTGTGCTGCTCGGGAGCATTGTAATGTGGAGAACATGGAAACCGTAGGACAGTACAAAATCTCAATAGTTAGTGATGGCTCAAACAAGGTAAGAGAGGTACGCTGTAACCTTACAACAAAAGATGCCAAATGCTCCTGCATGTTCTTTGAGTCATTTGGAATCCCTTGCAACCATATTGTTCATGTGTTGCAAAGTCCATCACTTAAAGAGCTACCAAGCCCATTTGTGTTGAAGAGGTGGACCAAAATGATAACTAAGGAGGATGTTTTTGATGGAGAAGGCGATTTGTTACAAGAAAAACTGAGGAGTGCAATAGAAATAGCTAAAGACAAGTTGGCATCAGAAATACGTATGAACATGGAGGAATTAATTCACCGTGCTAGAGGAACAGATGAGGGCTTAAAATTTCTTAGTGATCGGTTTGTCAAATTTAGGGAAGAAGTGATTCCTCTGATTCCTGAGAATGTGGTAAGTAAGGCTGAAGAGATTGAAACATTTGTAGGTTGTCCCATCCCTAAGGAAGTCAATATAAAGCCACCAAACGATGTTAACTCTAAGGGTAGATGCAAGAGAATAAAGCCCGGGCAGAAGAAAAATGACAATGTTGAGAACAAAACAAAGGTGCCACGCTTGTGTAGGTCATACAAGGAGATTGTGTACCATGATAGCCGTAATTGCCTTTTGAGGACGACAATACATTGACCACATTGTTAAGGTTGTACATCTTCTTAACAAAAATATTTGTCACATTTCCCTGACTTATATACTTTTCTGATTTACATTTTCTAACTATGCAGTTTCCACTTTGTGCTGGAATGCAAGGAAGCCATGGAGAAGTCACCATTCTCAGCTGGAACTTTTGTTCATCATGAGTTTTGTAATTTTGTTGAGAAGACATTGCAGACATTTTCTATTGTGTGCTTGCTTGCAGACATTTTCTATTTCCATTGTGTGCTATTGTGTGCTTTCTCAGTATCTATTTCCATTGTGTGCTTGTGTGCATTGTTCACAAAGGGTGGTTTACCTGATGCTTTTTTTTGCAAAATAACATTATGGACATTACACTATATAATGTTGGATGAAGTGGATCAGTTTGGTATGACTGGACATGCAGTGCAGAGATGTAGACTGGACACCTGATGCTTGTGTGCATTGTTCAAGATGTAGCCATTTTCAGGATGTAGACTGGACACAAATTCTGCCACTTTCAGGATGCACCTGACACATATGTTCTCACAACAAATTCTGCCACTTCTGTTGATACATATGCTCTCCTAGTTTCTCTCCATTCAACAAAACATGCATCACAAGACAAACAATCAATCCCAGAATGTTTAGGGCATCAATGTCTCAGGCTTTCACAGCCGAACCAGGTTTCAGATCACAAGTATATCAGATTGCAGACTGCCAAAGCATTCTCAGGTTGCATATCACAAGAATTATCTGTCTCAGGCTTTCACACCAAAGAATTCTCAGGTTTCATCAACAAATTCATTCAACAAACAATTTCACAATTACAAATTCATTCAGAATCTCAATACACATCCCTCTCACATACATGCAACTTCCACCACAAAAATTGGAGTAACAAACACAATTGCAATCCACAATTCATGGAGGCCACAAAAATTGGAGTAAGAAACACAATTGATTCTGGGGGCGGTGGCGCTTGGGGAGCAGACTAGGTCGGAGGGCGGCGGCAGGGCGGGGAAGGAGCTTGGGGAGGAGGCCGTCGGAGCTCAGGGAGGTGGTGGTGCTGCGGACGAAGGGAGGCCGGCCGCCCCTTTCGCCTAACCCTAACCCTAGCGGATGGGTGCGAATGGTGTGCGCGGGGAAGGAGCTCGGGGAGGAGGCCATCAGAGCTTGGGGAGGTGGTGGTGCTGCGGACGGAGGGAGGCCGGCCGCCCCTTTCGCCTAACACTAACCCTAGCATATGGGTGCGAATGGTGCGGTCACCGGATTGGTTTTGGTTTCTGGTCACGTGAGGGAGATGGGAGGCGGGGGGAAAAAGACGGGGAGGCAGGGGAAAAAGACGGGGAGGCAGGGGGGTTTTCGCAAAATGCATAAGTAGATTTAGTTATTCCACCTTCACAGATCCGAGCCGTAGGGGGCAGATCTAACGCTCCTGAGCGGCTTTAGTATGTTAGCACTATATATATATATATATATATATATATATATATATATATATATATATATATATATATATATATATATATATATATATATATATATATATATATATATATATATATATATATATATATATATATATATATATATATATATATATATATATATATATGTGTGTGTATGTATATATGTGTGTGTATACATATATATATGTATATCTGTGTGTGTGTGTATAGATATATGTTTATGTATATATATGTGTATATCTATGTATGTATGTATGTATGTATGTATGTATACATATATATGCATATATGTACGTACGTACGTATGTATATGTATATATATATGCATATATGTATGTACGTATGTACGTACATATATATTTACATATACATACATATGTACATAAGTATGTACATACGTACATACGTACATATACATACATACATAGATATACATATAAATATATACATAAATACATATATACATGTATACATATATGCTTGCCGAATGTTTCAGTGCCTACATATATGCACTGTTCACAATTTTTATTCAGTCTACACACGTTCGAATTTTTTTATTTTTTTGGCCCCTTCAAATTAAGTTTTTGCAAAACTAGCCCTCTTCTAATAGAGTTTGTAAATCTGGCCCTCTATATGCAACCTGCCACATCCCCAAAATGGGGCATGTCACCTGTCCCCACCATCGAGCGCGGCAGGGACCTGCCCTCGGCCCCAGGCGGGGCAGGTCACCTGCTCCCAGCATCGGGGGTTGGTGCTACGTACCATATTTTGGGGAAAATCTATTTACCATGTTCTTTTAGGAATTAAGTATAGAAAATAACCTCCAAAAATTACAATTTTTTTATGGTGCCTCCTACACAGTGTACCTACTTATATTTTTATCCCTTCTAAATGTTTTTTCAAAAAATTTCTACAAACAATATATTTGAATCAAATTTTGTGAAAATTCAGAAGGGATAAAATTATGAAAAAAATTGCACAAGCAAGAGAACTGCGTTGGGAGAGTCTAGAAAAAATTTGGAATTTATGGAGCACATTTCCTACATATAAAAATTCCTACAAATAATATGCCTCAATGCATCTTCCATAAAATGTGATGCAATGCTACTACAGTGCCATGATTAAGGATTTTTGCATTTTCTTCCTTTTTGTATTTTCTCGTGATTAAGGATTTTTGATGTTTTCCTCCTTTTTGTTTTTTCTCAGCTTTACGTCCCATAGTCATCACGTCGTGTCTTGTCGAGTCGTGTCGCTGTCCCTAGCGCTCAGCTATTTAAACACGGCCGGCGAACGATCGACGATTATTCGCAGTTCGTCGATCATTCGTTACATCATTAGCAGGTATGCTAATCAAATTTCTATCCTTAATTACGTTACAATGCACGTAATTAATTCATTCCATAATCAATTTTTGTAATGCACATAATTATATGTTCTGTAATCAATATTTAATGGGCATAATGAGATATTCCCTAATCATTTGACGCGCGTTGTTAGAAGTTCCGTAACCATCGTAATTATTTGTTCCATAATCATTATTTTTAATATGCCTAACTATCTCTTCAGTAATATTTATTTCATACGCCTAATTAGATATGTTCTCTAATCATTCTGTGCACATGATTACTTGTTTCATATTCATTATTTCATGCACATAATTATTTGTTACCTAGTCATAATTTCATGCACATAATTATTAATTTTTTCCACAATCAATATTTCATGAGCGTAATCATTTGTTCACTAATCATTTCACACGCGTAGTTTGAAGTTCCGTAACCATTTCTTCATGCATGTAATTTCAACCTTACCATCAGGCCAGATCGGAGCTGCCTCTCCTGATAATTTCAACTTTACATCACTTCATTGTCATTTGCTGTCTCTATTCACACGGTTATTTAAGCACACAAGGGCGCGCAACGAACCACACCATGCATTCCCTCCCTGCCTCCGATCAAGTCCAAACGGATCGCCACGCACAACCTCATCACCATGGAACACAAACAATTTATACATTCCTACAAAAAATACAATAACAATAAATCATCATTCTATCTGAAAAATCGTACATAGGATATTAAAATTTACTTACTGATAATGGGGACCGTCCGTACACCGCATGCACGAAATACTACATAGATAAACATATATAGCATTATTACCTACGTCATCCAATAGTGCTCCAAAGGAATAACACAACAAACAAACAACTAATACTGCAGATTGGTATCCTCGATGCGGGACAAAGAAATCTGTAAACGGGGGAGCACTACTGGTTGCGAGAGAGCACTACGAGCAATGCGGAAGGAGGAGGCAGGGAGGGAATGCAAGGGTGTAGTTTGCTACATGCCCTTGTGCGCTTAAATAACCATGCAAACAAAGACAACAAATGATAGCAATGAGACACGATGTAAAGTTGAAATTATCAGGAGAAGCGGCAGCTCCGCTCTGGCCTGACAATAAAGTTGAAATTACACACATGAAGAAATGGTTACAGAACTTCTAGCAACGCGCGGAAAATGATGTGAACAAATGACTACACTCACGAAATATTGATTATGGCACAAATAATTATGCGCACAAAATTGTGACTCGGTAACAAATAATTACGCGCATGAGATAATAAATACGAAACAAATAATCACGTGCACGAAATGATTAGAGAACATCTAATTACATGCATGAAATAAATATTACGGAAGAGATGGTTAGGTGTATTAAAAATAATGATTACGGAACTTCTAACTATGCGCGTGAAATGATTAGAGAACATCTAATTACGCGCATTAAATATTGATTACAAAAAATAATTACATGCATTACCAAATTGATTACAGAATGAATAATTACATGCATCGTAACATAATTAAGGATATAAATTAAATTAACATACCTGCTAATGACATAACGAACGATTGACAAATTGTGAATGATCGTCGATCGTTCGCCGACCGCGTTTAAATAGCCGAGTGCAAAAGACAGCGACGTGACTCAAAGAGATGTGACATGATAACGATGGGACGTAAAGCCAAGAGAAAATAAAACAGAGGAAAACATCAAAATCCTTAATCACGGGAAAAACAAAAGGAAGAAAAACATCAAAATCCTTAATCATGGCACTATAGCAGCACTATAGCACATTTTCTAGAAGATCCATTAAGGCATAGTTTTTGTAGGAATGTTTAAATATAGCAAATAAGCTCCACAACTTACAAAAAAAATTGGACTCTCTGCACACAGTTCTCTTGCTTGTGTAATTTTTTTTCGTAATTTTATCCATTCTGAAGTTTTCTCAAAAATTCATTCACGTATATTGTTTATAGAATTTTTGTTGAAAACATTTGGAATGTATAAATTTATGAAAAAAATTATACAAGCAAGTACACTATGTGGGAGGCATGACAAAAAATTGTAATTTTAGGAGTTCATTCTCTATATTTGGAAATTCCCAAAAAAAATATACGTAAATAGATTTTTCCAAAAAATGTGGTATTGTAGCACCTGCCCCCCGTGCCGAGGGTAGGTCCCTATCGTGCCTGGTGGTGGGGGGCAGTTGACCTACCCCATTGAGGGGCCACAACAAGTTGCACAGAGGGGGTCAAATTTGCAATTTCTACTGGAAAGGGGCTGTTTTGCAAAAACCTAATTTCAGGGGCCAAAAAATAAGAAAATTTGAACATGTGTAAACTGAATATTGGCACTGAAACATTCGGCAAGCATTGTATGTATGTATGCATGTACGTACGTATATATTTGCATAATTATATACACAAACGTACATACGTACTTACATACTTACATACATATATACCTACCTACCTACATACATATAAATATAAATATATATATATATATATAAACATATATATATACACACATATATATACACACATATACATATATATATACATACATACATATATACATAGGAACATGTACTATATACTCACCCTTACAATTCACTCAACGTGCACTCAAACTAAAAAAGTCATGAAAAAATTCAAAAAACTTTATGGATATACTCTATGGTTTATTCCACCTATATATAAAATTTTAGTTCAAATTCATTCTATGTTAAGAGTACCAAAATAGAGGACACTACTGTAAAAAGGCTTATATTAGACGCCTCATCACGGTCGGTTCACCAAAACCGTCAGTATTAAATGCAATTACAGACGGTTTAGGTTTAGAGACTGTTTGTGTTGCTGCTAGCACTGAAAACCGTCTGTGAAGAGATAATATCACAGACAGTTCATGGTGAGCATCGTCTGTGAAGTATCACAAACGATTTTTACCAAGAACCATCTGTGATATTGCCAAAAATCATAGATGGTTTTTTATTTAAACCATATGTGATAATGAAGTTATCACAGACAGTTTGTATTAAAAACCGGCTGTGGTTTGTTTCCCGCCTCATGATCCCCCAAAATTTTATAATCGCCTGTTTGAATCTGAGTAGAAGTCCGTTCCGAGACACTTTTAGTAAAACGGGCATAACTTTTGAATACGGTGTCCGTTTTTGACGTTCTTGTACTCGTTCGAAAGCTAACGATGAGTTCGATAAAAAATGATTAGCTTGTGCTAGTCACCCTCTAAGACACCCAAAATCGGCCATCTTTAGCCTCAAATTTACATTGTAAGTTTTTTGTTTCTATTTTTGCCAAAATTTTTGATCTTCCATTCGAAATTTGGGGTTCGCCTCAGCTGCAAAGTTGTAGATCTCGTCAAAACCTTTCAAACAAGTATATATAAGTCATATAGAACTTTGCTATTTTATCTTTTGAGACTACCTGTTTATATTGCACCGGTATATACATATATTATCTTAGATAATTATGTATAATAGATGATTTATGGTTCAAACTATTTGTGATAATTGTGAATCACAAATGATTTGTGGTTCAAACCGTCTGTGATAATTATGTATCCCTGATTGTTCGGCCCGTCGATCCTCCGCAACCCAATCCAGCCAATAGAAACCCACCAACCCCCACCCCACGGATTTTCCCACTCCAGCCTCTCCCTCCCCAATACATACTCACCTAAACCCATCCTCTACCGTTCTCCTTACCATTATCCTATCAAGACGAAGTAGACGGCATGCACACAAGTCTACAAGCAGCAAGGCATCGCGGAAGCAGCTAGCTACCAAGATGGTGCTCAAGTCGGCGCTGGCGACGGTGGGGTCAAGGGCATCTAGCTCACATGCTGCATTAGGGGCGAGAGGGCCTAGGCATAGAGGCCTCGTCAGCGCGGTTGATCTTCTATTGGCTGCTAGGATCTTTGCTTCTTCTATGTTCTTGCCATGTTAAAGAGTTGGGTACGTAGGATTAGGAGATGTTTTCTTACTATGTTCTTGTTGTGTTAGAGGGGTAATCTGCTCATTATCTTGTTATGATATAATGCTGGCCTCTAATCTTAATGGAAATAGAATTTGTTGTTGTCTTTGCTACTGTATTTGCTTATTTTCAAAGGGCATAATTAACATTTCTTGAGGCTAGCCAAAATCAAGAAAAAAAATAGGTTTAGAATAAACTATCATATATGGTTTTGTGATATGAACCGTCTATAAAGGACTATCACAGATGACTCGAGCCAAAAACCGTCTGTGATACTCGCACATCATAGACGGTTCTACCTACCAATCGTCTATGATGAGCGAGTATCACAGATGGTTGGTATAGAACCGTTTGTGATACTTTTTCATCGTAGATGGTTGGTAGATCGAACCGTCTGTGATGTGTGAGTATCCTAGATGGTTTTTGGATTGAGCCGTCTGTGATAGTGTTCTTCATAGACGGTTCTAGTTACAAATCGTTTGCATTGTATTATCACAGACGGCTTATAAACCATCTGTGATAACCTTTGATTATCACCGACCTATAAATTCAAATGGTTCAGAAAACCATCTGTAATGACAGTTCTGCATCGTCTGTGATGACCCTTTTTGTGATTGTGGAAAATTCTAACAAATTTGAACTCTACACATCTATCATATTTTCTCCTTTTTATTACTGTTAACATAGATTGAATTTGAACTTGAAATTTTATACATAAATAAACAAGTTTAGAAGTATTTGTAGAAATTGTTTTCAAAATTTTTTTGAGTTTTTTAGTTTGAGTGCATGGTAAATGCACCGTATGGATGAGTGCATAGCATATATTCTATACACACACACACACATACAAACACATATATGCATACACACACACATATATTCACACATATACATATATATGTACACATACGTATATATACATATATATATATATATGTATACATATATATTTATACATATATGTATATTTATATATACGCATATATACATATGTATATATAGATATGTACGTACATATACATACATGTACACATATACATACTGTTGTGGCTACTGACCAAACAACATATGAGGGGACTAGCTAGAGAGAGCTGGTGATAGGAGAGAGAGCTTGTGTGTGAAATGAGTGGATTTGCCCATCTCATACCCCTCTTGGGGGGTTTATATACATGATTGGGACAGGATGGGAAATTTTCATCTTACCCTTCGATAATTACAAAAGATAAGGGTACATTGGTACATTCTTCTATACTATTAGGCCTATTATATATTAGGCCTATTATAAAAAATTGTGGAAGTGGAGCAGGGTGGGGCCGCCCCTATGAGGCGACGTGTACGAAGAGGTCGGCGAAGTACCCCAACGGGTCCAGATCCAGCACGTCAAGATCGTGCCTTGGATGCGGGCCACGCACGGAGCTGGGGCTAGTGCGACGCGTACGAGGAGTGTGACGGAGTCCCCTGACACAACCTGGGCTGTAGCATCGAATTCGTGCCTCGTACGTGGGCGACGTGTAGATGCCAGTGACAAAGTCTGGTTCTGAAGTTGTGTCCATCTCATTGGGGTGTTTCATTCGATGCGAGTAGCGCATAGAGGTGTAGCCATGGGTCGGGCCGCGCCCTCCGAGGCAAATGCCCACAAGGAGGACAGCAAAGTCCCTCGACTCAACCAGAGCCACCGTGCCGAGGTCATGGCCATCGGTGGAGGTGGCCGTGGAGTGCCTCACGACTACGTTGATGAAGATGTGGTTATGGCTGTCAACAAAGTCATCGGCGAGATGAAGCCTTGAAGTTCATGGCCCGTCTCCCACCCTTCAAACATGGAGCTGATGAAGTCGGCAGCGAGACGGAGGTTGTTAGTGAAGTTTCAACCCCGAGGGGTCAGACAACTTCGCCGAAGGTGCGACCACAAGGTGGTTGATGAAGTCTACGACTACGAGATGGACAGAACAAGCATCTATGATCATGAGGTGGTCGGACGAAGTCACGACTACGATGTGGTCAGACGAAACATCTACAACCCAAGGCAGTCAGACGAATTCCCGACTACGAGGTGGTCGGACAAAACATCTACGACCGCGAGGTGGTTAGATGAAGTCCCAATCGCGAGGTAGTCGGACAAAACATCTACGACCGCGAGATGGTCGGACAAAGTCGCAATCATGAGGTGGTTGGACGGAACGTCTAGGACCATGAGGTGGTCGGGTAACACGTCTACGACCACGAGGTGGCTGGATGACACGTCTACGACTACGAGGCAGTCGTACAAAGCATCTACGACCATGGGATGGTCGGACGAAGGGACTACCATGAGAGGGTCGAACCAAGCATCTATGAATGAGACGGTCGAACGAAGTGTCTACAACCACGAGATGGTCAGATGAAGTCACGACCATAAGGTGGTCGGACAAAATGTCTATGATCACGAGGCGGTTGGAAGAAATCACGACCACAGGGCAGTCGGATGAAGTCGGCAACGAGATGAAGCCTTTGACGCACGCAGCTTGTCCCCCACCCTTCGGATTGGTCATCGACAAAGGCAGTGGCGAAACGAAGCTCTTGCTTGCGGTCCGTCCTGCACCCTTCGGACTTGAGGTGGTCAGATGAAGTCTTCACCGTGAAACATTCGGACAAGGTCATGACCATGAGGCGATTAGACGAAACGTGGTGGTCAAATGGAGTGTCAACCATGAGATGGTCGGACGAAGTGTCTACAACTACAAGGTGGTCGGACGGAGTCTCGACCATGAGATGGTCATACGAAGCGTCTACAACCAAAAGGTGATCAGACATAGTCCCGATCACGGGACAGTCGAGCGAAGTCATGACCATGTGCGCGATCGGACGAAGTGTCTACGCCCACGAGGTGGTCAGATGGATCATCTATGACCATGAGGTGGTTGGATGAAGTCACGACCACGAGGCAGTCGGACGAATTGTCTACGGCCACATGGTGGTTAGACAGAGTCTCGACCGTGGAGTGTCGATGAAGTCGGCGGCGAGATGAAGCCTTTTATGCACGCAGCCTATCTCCCACCCTTTGGACAGAGTGTCGATCGTGAGACAGTCGGACGAAGTCGCGACCACAAGGTGGTCGGATAAAGTCACGACCATGTGGCGTTCGAATGAAACATCTACGGCCATGAGGTGGTCCGATGAATTCTTGATCATGAGACGATTAGATGAAGCATCCACAACCACAGGTGGTTGGATGTAGTCTTCACCGCAAGATGCTTGGACGAAGCTTTTACGGCCACGAGGTGGTCGGACGAAGCGTCCACGACCGCGAGGTGGTCAGATGAAGTCATGATCACCGAGCGGTCGGGCGAAGTCTCGACCGTGCGATGGTAGGATGATATCACGACCGCGAGGCGGTCGAACAAAGTCTCGATAGTGAGACGTTCGGACAAAGCCACAACCGCGAGATAGTCGGACGAAGTGTCCTTGACCACGAGGTGGTCGAACGGAGTCTCAACCGTGGGGCAGTCAAACGAAGTCACAACCGTGTGGCAGTCGGATGAAGTGTCTACACCCACGAGGTGGTCGGACAAATCATCTATGACCACGAGGTGGTCAGACAAAGTCACGACTACTGGCCAGTCAAACAAATCAACTACGACTACGAGGTGGGTGGACGGAGTCTTGACCACGGGTTGTCGACAAAGTCAGCAGTGAGACAAAGCCTTTGACGTGCGCGGCTTGTATCCCATCCTTCGAACATGGAGTCAATGAAGTTGGTGGTCTAGATGAAACCTTTGATGCATGCGGCCCGTCCCCGACCCTTTGGACATGGCATCGACGAACTCAGCGATGGAATGGAGCCTTGGTGCGTGTGCAGCTCTTCCCCCACCCTTTCGACTGGGCATCGACGAAGTCGAGGGTGAGACAAAGTCCTGGAGTGCACGGGCCATCCCGCACCCTTCAGATAGGGCATCAATGAAGTCGGCGACGAGACGAAGCGCTTAATGCATGCGGCTCATCCCGCGCCCTTCGGACTGGGAGTCAACGAAGTCAGTGGCGAGATGAAGTCTGGGCCATGAGGCGATCGGAAGAAGTGTCGACCGCAAGGCGGTCGGACATGGTCTCTCAAAGTGGTCGAATGAGGTTACGACTACAAGGCCGTCGGATGAACTGTTTACGACCACAAGGTGGTCGGACCTCAACCGTGAGAAGGTTAGACAAAGTCATAACTGCGAGGCGATCGGGCAAAGTGTCTACGACCACGAGGTGGTCGAACGAAGCATCCATGACCGCGGGGTAGTCGGATGAAATCACCACCGTGGGCAGCCGAACGAAGTCTCGACCGTGGAATGGCGACGATCGCAAGGCGATCGGACGAATCATCTACGACCACGAGGTGGTCGAATGGAGTCTCGACTGCGGGCGGTCGAACAAAGTCACGACTATGTGGTGGTCGAATGAAGTGTCTATGCCCACGAGGTGGTCGGATGAAGTTACGACCGCAAGGCTGTCGGAAGAGGCGTCTACGACCACGAGGTGGTCAGACGGAGACCATGAGGTGATCGAACGACGTCTTGACCGTGAGACGGTCGGACGAGGTCATGACCACGAGGCGGTTGGACAAACTATCTACGATCATAGGGTGGTCAGATGGTGTGTCGACCGTGAGACGGTCAGACGAAATCATGACCGCTAGGTGGTCATATGAACTGTCTACGATCATGAGGTGGTTGGACGGAGTCTCGACCACGAGATGGTCGGACGAAACGTCTATGACCACGGGGTGGTCGAACAAAGGGAGAGGGTCGACCAAGCATCTACGACCACGAGATGGTCACACGAAGTCCCAACCACGAGGTGGTCTAACCTTGAATGCTATTAGCGTAGCGAACTCCCTAGTGGAATGCGTGAAGTGCGCAGGGTTGCGGAGGCTACCGTGCGATTTTTATACTCCATAGAGTTGCCGAGGACGACTAAGTTCTCAGCGCGTTATATTTCGTAGAGTACGTCGGGGCGCAAGATCATCGTGTGACTTTTTTGTACTCTATAAAGTTACCTAGAACAACTAAGTTCTCAACGCTTTATAATTCACGGAGTATGCTGGGGCCCATGGCACCATAGGAATCTGGCAGAAAGTAGACAACGAGCACGGCACAAATGAAAAACCCACAGCAATACAGGTGGTTGTGCCTGCGCCTGGCAAAAAATCTGGACTGCGCCTAGCAAAGAAAAGTGGAATGGCCCACAGCGCCAGGAAATACAAATAAGGGCATCTCCAATGGTTATAGCTAGCAACTAACTATAAAATTTTCACATCATCTATATAGTACACACTAAAGCTAGCATTCTAAAGAACTATCTATAAGGATAGCTATTTGATGCTTACATGCACACACAGAATTTATAGAGGCTGCCTCATTTGGCGTTATAAACTAGTGCTTAAGGAAGAGCTGGCTCGATTTTTTTGCATACTCTCTTTCCTCCACATAGGATATATGCTTATGTGCACATGCATATAGCTAGCTGACTCAGACCATTGGAGATGCCCTAAGACATGGCCAGCAGACAACCGCACTTAACGCACACAGGATGCAACAACTGCAAGGCTATAAATCTGTTGACTCATAGTCATCTCCTTTTTGGTACGCACGTGAGAGGAGTTGCTTCACTCATACCTCCATGACACATTGAAGCATCACATATTTGCCTCCGCGAAGTGCTACACCGCGGGGCTGAAGGTGGATGCGGATGCCAGAGCCGTTTGTACGGATGCCACGCAGAGTCAACGTGGGTTCCAGCGAAGGTGATTGACGTCGATGAGAAGCTCGATGGAGTCAACACAGAGTCCGGCGAAGTCAACGCAGAGCCTTGCCTCAGCCGTCGGAGTTGGTGTGGAGCCTGGCGGAGGCCGTCGGAGTCGGCGTAGAGGCTGCTGGAGTCGACGCGGAGTCCGGTGAAATCGACGCAGAGCTCAGCGGAGTCAACGCAGAGCACCGTGGAGTCAACGCAGAGTCCTACCGTGGCCGCCGGAGTCAGCACAGAGGCTGGCGAAGTCAATGCGGAGTCCGACGAAATCGACGTAGAGCTTGGCGGAGTCAACGCAAATGTTGGATCGAAATCGGCAACAGAGGGGGTGAATGTTGCGTCTCTTAAAAACAACCCCTCAAAGTATCCACTAGGAATCTCTCCTTTGATAGCTATGAAGAGCTATGAGGTGGGTGATTCAAGCTCTCTGGAAGTTTTAAGCTGAACAAATAAGAGGACGAAACAACGAAATACATATTACTGAAATAAAGCAACAGAGCACACAACTGCCAGCAGCCACTGCAGTGGGCCGGTCTGACCGCCGTTAGGTGGCCGGTCTAACCGCCGTTAGGTGGCTGGTCTAACCGCCCCTAACAGGCCGGTCTGACCGCCGTTAGGTGGCTGGTCTGACCGCCCCTAACAGGCCGGTCTGACCGCTCTTCGGGACTTGCAGGCCGAAACTTTGCAGCAAAAACTGAATTTTCAGTTTCTTGTCAATTCCAAGAGAATTAGTGTAATGCTGCTGTTCCTTTTGAACCAAAAGAGCAAGAGCTTGATTAAAATAGCTAGGAGAATCTAAGTAACAAGAATCCACAACACAAGAGTAAGAATTAAGGATTTTGACAAAAACTGCAACTTCTACAGAGAGAGAGCCAAAACCCAAAATACTCAATGATCTCTCATTCTTTGCACAAGACCTTTTGCAAACAGATTAGCAAAGACAAGAGACCTAGGAAACTCAAAACTTGTGCCATCTTCTGAAGGGAATCAAGAGATTCACATATCCTCTGCCATGAAACCCTAGAAAAGCTTGAACAGAGGAAATGAGCAAAAGGGAATCTTTGGATTTTCCATTGAACTCTAGGAAGTTTATCCAACCAAATGGTCTCAAAACATCAATCCATCACTGAGCAATCCATTTTGCTACTCCTCAGCTAGAAACAACTCCAAATCACAAAATCTCAGAAATCACGCAGAGCTAAAAGCACGAAGACGAAAACAGGAGGCATGAGCATCTCAAATAAAAACATCTCAGATTGAAATTGAGGAAGAGAGATGAATGATTACATAGAGTATCAACTCTCATACCATCCCCATAAAAGATTGCAAGAAAATCAAGAACA
Source organism: Dendrocalamus sinicus (assembly GCA_036346575.1). Classification (NCBI taxonomy): domain Eukaryota; kingdom Viridiplantae; phylum Streptophyta; class Magnoliopsida; order Poales; family Poaceae; genus Dendrocalamus; species Dendrocalamus sinicus. The sequence continues at coordinate 7,093,701 of CM070645.1, forward strand.
CACGCACAAGGGACAGGGCTCACAACATCTGCTCTCTCTTTCTCTCAACAACTCCCCAACAGAAAGCAAAAGAGAGACACAAAGCAAAATAAACTCTAACCCTCTCTCCAAGCCATACATGCACTAGGAGATCCCTCTCCTATTTATAGCCCTTGCATATTGGGTTCCAAACCCGTTTTGCCCGCTAATTCCAAACGGAAACCGCTCCACTTGCGCAGCCTTGCGAAATTACGAAATCGCCCCTCTTGCACCTTCCGGGAAGTTTCCTCGTTTCTTGTCATCTAAGCCTTGCAACAACCTCGAGTCCACGCCGTCTTCGACACACCTCGACCGCTTTGACCTCGGCACCACCTGCGCCTAGTCCGGTCATCCCGTGCCTCACCAGCCATCACAGACAAGAAACACATCACATAGCACCGCTCGACATATGTAATCACAATTAGCATCAATGAATCATACTCAAGCATGAAACTGCCCAAACAACCAATCGGGAAGAAGAATATGCCTCAAATCCATCTAACCAAACCCGACTGAGCCAAATGCCATCATGGCACGAAACACACAAACCAAACTCAATCTTTCCAAAATACTCATCAATTACTCATCACAAGCATGTGGTCACTTCCACATGGTCTCTCAGTAGAGCTCGGTGGAGTCAACGTAGAGCCCTGCCACAGCCGGAGTCAACGTGGTGGCTGGCGGAGTCAATGCAAAGTCCAACGGAGTTGACGCGGAGTCCGGTGGAGTCGATGCAGAGCCCTGCCGCGGCCGTCGGAGTTGGCACGGAGGCCGTCGGAGTCGGCGTGGCGGCTGGTGGAGTAGATATAAAGTCCGACTGAGTCGATGCGGAGCTCGAAGGAGTCAATGCAGAGCCCCGCCGCGGTCGTTGAAGTTGTCATGGAGCTCAACGGAGTTGATGCGAAGTCCGATGGAGTCAACGCGGAGTCCAACGGAGTCGACGCAGAGCTCAACAGAGTTGACGCATAGCCTTATCGCAGCCGCCAGAGTTGGTGTGGAGCTCGGCGGAGGCCGTTGTAGTCGATGCGGAGCTCGCCAAAGACTGTCGGAGTTGGCGTGGGCACTGGGCAAGGACTTCCTCTCCACGCGAGGCGACGACTCGGCCCACTCGAAGTCAGTGTGAGCAAAGGTGCGCGAAGGCCGTGCGCGGAGCCCGGTGTAGTCGTGTGGAGCCATGGCCGGTACAGAGATCAGCGTTGCAGAGGCCGACATGACATTGCACGGAGGCTCGACGGAGGCTCGGTGTAAACTTGGTGCCGGAGAGGCCTCATCGATGGCATGGCAGTCTCGGAGTCGGAGTCGGAGGTGACCTCATTAGTGCGGAGGGGTCCCACTCCCTGGTGGCTTTTGACGGCGGCACGAAGGCTTGATTTGGGCGTGTTTAGGCCATGTTCTTTTCCTCCGAAGATGGTGGCTTTTAGCTTTTGCTACAGTATCTAACTTTTAAACGGAGTATTTTCTCAAGACGGGGTCTACAAGTTAAATGATGTACACGTTAAAAGCCCAACATCTGTACCAGCTAAAATCGTAAGTGAGTATTTCTCTCCGTAATATGTACCATAAACAGCTAAAATTTAAAAATTTCAGTCAAAAGTTATAAACCGCAGCCAAACAGGCCCTTACTATTGAGGCCAAGTCGGAGGCGCGTCCTCACGGCCACCCAGTAGATGGCTCGCGGAGGTCGACGTAGCACATGCCTATTTACGCGAAGGCGTCACGGGCTAAATGTGTGGCTGAAGTTGCGCAGAGATCGGCTCCTCGCATTGAGAGCTGAGCGGAGGTGCCACGAGATGGTGCGAAGGCCGTTGCTGCGGAGCATGTTGTGCCAACGCAGAGGTGATGGTAAACGAGCGGAGCTCAAGGCAGCGCAAGCCTGTTTCAGCAGTGCCATAGCTTCATGGAGAACACCTCACGGTTCGTACTCTCGTGCATGGCGGTGCATGCAGCCTGGGTTCGTACGAGAAAGTAGTGGCAGATGCAGAGGCCGACGTGAAGATGAACAAAAAACGAAGGTCGTCAGCACAGAGTTGGTCGCTACGCTCGATGCGGAGAGGCCAGCGTGCAAGCTAACGTGCCCAACTCATGCGCTCAATAGCGGAAAACTAAGATCCTCGCCTAAATTGGTGCCAGCGCTGCTTTTCTGCTAACACGAAGCAAATTTTTCGATGAAGGCCACACCTAGCTGCCTTCCTTGCGTAGCTTCTTGCTGTGTCCCTATGGACGGCACTATCTATTATGGCTACTGACCAAATAGCATATGAAAGAACTAACTAGAGAGAGCTGGTGACAGGAGAGAGAGAAAGAGATTGTGTATAAAATAAGTGGATCTGCATGTCTCATAACCCTCTTGGGGGTTATATACATGATTGGGCTAGGATGGGAAATTCCCATCCTACCCTTTGATAATTACAAAAAGGTCAAGGTACATTAGTACATTCTTCTGTACTATTGGCCATATTACATATTGGGACTATTGCAAGGCTCCTTCACCGGGGGTTGGACCACCCCTACAACACATACATATACATATACTAGTTAGAGACCCGTGCATTATAACGAAGCCATAAAAATAGTGAGACGAAACTTATTGCCTGACCAACTTTACACATCAAATATTAGAGAACAACCGACATAGATATAAGGGTGGCCAGAATGCGAGAGGAGATGGGGAAAGTGGAGGGGGTGGGGCGGTTGTATCCTAAGAGAGAGAGAGGAGGAGAGACGAATGGTCCAGATCAAATCGGATGGCTGAGAAGAGAGGAGGGAGAATAGACCAACCACCAACCCACACTTTTATAATAGTAAAGATATATACATATACATATGTATACATACGTACGTATGTACGTACATACATACATACACACACACATACATATACATATATATACTCATAGATATACATATATATATACACACATATATGTATATACACATACAAATATACACATATACGTATACATATACATGTATATATACATGTATATCTATGTATATATATGTTATATATACATACACTATATATATATATATATATATATATATATATATAGAAAATTACGTAATGCACCATGGTGCCTAGGCACCAACATCCGATACACGTGTATGATTGATAATTTTTTTGAGTTTGGGTATGAAAATGTTTTATACCCTTGATATATTTATGATAAGTTAGTTTTGAACTCAGTTCAAACTAGTTTGAACTACTTTTGAGTTCAATGCAACTACAGTGAGTATATACCATAAAAATAGTTCAAACTAATTAAACTGAAGTTGAATTTAAATTTTTTCGGAGTTTGATATCTCAAATATACTTTTTATGGGTATATGAAGATACCCGCATCAAACGTTGCGAATCTCGAAGCAAATCAACGGGTATTGATATTGGTGCCTAGGCACCATGGTGCATGAAACACTCGTCCTATATATATATATATATATATATATATATATATATATATATAGGGAGCATATCTAGTACTAATGTACTATTCAGTGCTAACATGCTAATGCGAATGCTGGCCGTCCGATCTGGAGTGCACAGCCATGATTGCTGCGGGTGGGATGCAGTGCTCACTTATGCATTCTTCCAAATAACCCCCCGCCTGCGATGCACCATTTGCTCATTAGCCCCGCCCCCCAAGCGCCTCCTCCCCAGCCTCTCGCCTCCCTCATCCCCGGCGCCGTCCTTCCCGGCTCTCTAGGCGCCGCCCCCTCCCCCCCGGCGCCGGCCTTGGCTCCCTCCCCGGATTCCCCTGGCGCCGCTGCCCCGGCTCTCCCCAGCCTGCGCCGCCCCCGGCTCTGACCCCCGATTGCGCACTGCCCCCCTCGCATCCTCTCCCCCGATTACTCACCGCCGCCATGAAATCCCCTCCGCGCCGCGCTCCTTCACCGCTGCCCTCCTCGGACCCTCCACGCCGCCTCCCTTCTCGTGGCGCCCCTCCGCCGCCTTCCTCCTCGTGGCGCCCCTCCGCGCCACGCCCCTCCGCCACTGCCAACCCCCTCCACGCCGCCTCCCTCCTCGTGGTGCCCATCCGTGCCAACCCCCTCCGCGCTGCGCCGCTCCGCCGCTACCCTCCTCGGCCCCTCCACGCTACCTCCCTCCTCGGGGCGCCCCTCCGCGCCAACCCCCTCCGCGCTGCGCCCCTCCGCCACTGCCCTCCTCGGCCCCTCCACGCCGTCTCCCTCCTCGTGGTGCCCCTCCACGCCAACCCCCTCCGCGCCGTGCCCCTTCCCCGCTGTCCTCCGCACGTTTGCTATCAGGTTTTTCAAAGCATCTTCACTTTTGTACTCCTTTCTTTTAGCTTCAAATGTTGATGATGAGGCCAGGGATAATCAGATTGCTTGTGTTCGTTCTGTGAATTATGTTTCTTGTTTTGAAGAAAGCTATTGGCTGATTAGCAGATACAATTATAGCATTGGCATTATGCTTCCAGAAAATGTGCATCTTGATTATTGATATCCTCCTGAAATTAATTTGTTCATGTGTGTTAAATTGTGCTGCCCAGCTTCATTTGTGCTAAGCAGCAACCAAGTAATGTCTACAAAGCATCTCATGTTTGAGCTATGTTTGAGCTGACCGATGTGGAGCAGACTGACATTTACAAGTGCGTATATTGTGTGTATAATACACGGTGGTGGTTGATTGATTTGCTTCCTTTCAGATTGATGAGTAAATATTGATGAATTTAGCTGCACAATTTGACAATTTGTCCAAGCAGAATTGCTCCATTACAAGCAGAGGATTCTGTCAGAACATCAAGGATGGATGAGCTAAATGAGAGGTAAACTTCACCAGAATCCCAAGATTTTCGACATCTATGAACCTCCAAAATCCAAAGAGACTTAACCAGAAGTAAACTGTTTGGCCCATCTTCCTTCGTTGTAAAGGGAAAATTTGACAATAAGAAGTCAACATATTTGCGAACAAAGAACACAAGAATATAATTCTGATTGATAGCAACAGTACAACACTGATTCCCAAAAGCTCCGCAAAGAATGAATTTACAGCACTGAACTTATGAAACTTTTTTTAGGCTACTAAACTTATTTAACTTACACCAACACAACTATGCTTATTTCAACCCAAACTTCTCACATTGCACCACGCTCTGTTAAACTCCCATCTGAATGTTGGCGCTGTGTAAACCTTCGGAAAGGTATGGAGAAGTATGCCAACGCAGGCACATATCACGGCGACGCCCATCACCGTCATCATTGTAGGCAGGATCTTCAAAGTTTATTACTAGAAACAAACTAGGCTAAAAAGATCAGTAATGCACGTGACATATCATAATCGATGTGTTGATCATTTGATTGCAATTAAGTCTATAGCTCTGTGCTAGAATTAAAAACTTCAAATTGTTTAGATGTCAGAACAATTAACAAAATAATCAAGTTGGCTATACAAATATCATATTTATACCACTAAGTAAGCAGTGTCTCAAAATTAACTCCAATCTCAGATGGCATTAGATTCAGAAAAGATAATGCATTAAGATCACAAAGTCATAATCACTGTAAAACAACCTATACACGCATTCATACTTCAGTACACAAATTGAGGTGTTTCAACATCCGATTCCAAAATGCCGAGGGCCAGGGAGGGAGCTGGGGGATGTCGCCATGGTGGAGGGCGGCGGTGCCGTCAGCCAAAACCCTAGCCGAGGAGGGCAGCGGCGGCTCAGTGGTGGAGAGGGAGGCGGCGATGCAGGTATGGAGGCGGTGGGTTGGGGGGGCGCCGAGAGAGCCGGGAAGGACGACACCGGGGGAGCTAGGGGGGACGAGGGAGCCAGGCGTGGCGCGGAGGGGTGCCATGAGGAGGGAGGCGGCGATGCAGGTATGGAGACGGTGGGTTGGGGGCGGCGCCGAGAGAGCCGGGAAGGACGACACCGGGGGAGCTAGGGGGACGAGGGAGCCAGGCGTGGCGCGGAGGGGTGCCATGAGGAGGGAGGCGGCGTGGAGGGGCCAAGGAGGGCAGCGGCGAAGGGGCGCGGCGCGGAGGGGATTTCATGGCGGCGGTGAGCAATCGGGGGAGAGGATGCGAGGGAGGCAGTGAGCAATCGGGGGTCAGAGCCAGGGAGGGAGCCGGAGGCGGCGCCGGGGAGGCTGGGGAGAGCCGGGGGGCAGCGCCAGGGGAATCGGGGGAGGGAGCCGGGGCCGGCGTTGGGGGGGGCGGCGCCGAGAGAGCCAGGAAGGACAGCACCGGGGACGAGGAAGGCGAGAGGCTGGGGAGGAGGCGCTCGGGGGGCAGGGCTAATGAGCAAACAGTGCATCGCAGGTGGGGGTTATTCGGAAGAATGCATAAGTGAGCACTGCTTCCCACCCGCAGCAACCGTGGTTGTGCACTTCAGATCGGACGACCAGTGTTCGCATTAGCATGTTAGCACTGAATAGTGCATTAGCACTAGATATGCTCTATATATATATATATATATATATATATATATATATATATATATATATATATATATATATATATATATATATATATATATATATGTGTGTGTGTGTGTGTGTGTGTGTGTGTGTGTGTGTGTGTGTGTGTGTTTCCTTTTCTCCGATCTTCCCCAGAATTCCCATTCCAGACGGCACTTTTAACTCGAAATAATTAAAGTAGGGCGTGTTCTTCAAGTTATGGTGTCACAAGTCACCACATCACTATCAGTTTTACAACTGTAACTCCAAAGATGATAGGTCGTTACCACTCAATGACGCGAAGACTTGTACAAGTCTCAACGTGTATGTTCCGTTTCGCTTTAGAACAGCGTATAGCTCTAGTGCAGCACAGATCAATATCATGCATTTTCAACATTGAGTAAAGCTTATCCATAGCAAACATTCACATCAAGAGCACTTAATATCTAGCGTGCATTTTCAGAATAAAAAAAAGATCAAACTAACAGCATGTAGATCATAAATGATCTTATTAAACCTTCGCCACAACTCATCAAGTGTTCACGAAGCTTTAACTCGATTTTGAGTACTCTATCTTCAGTTGGTTCTGTATCACGTCCGTGATCACAGTAGAGCTCTCTTGGTACTTAGCGAAGGTCTTTCAGATCTTATGAGCAATCCTTAAGTGAACAACTCACTCAAAATTAGATAGTTGAATCAGAAAATTGTGAGCCTTGTTATCTTTCTCTACATCCGGTGTATTCATCTGATCATCGGCCAGCACCAACATATGGATTCTTAACTTTAATCCAAATTGTGTGCCCTTGAGCCTTAATATAGGATTGTATATGAACCTTGCAATAAGAAAAATTGATTTCATCAAAAATGGGTAGATTAGTTGAATACTTGTCTGATGTCATAACTCATAAGACCGGTTAAGATCGAGTTAATCGGGTTCTGATACCACTTGTTGGACTAGTATGGCAATAGAGGGGGTGAATGGCGCCTTTAGAATTTTTCCCTAGGCATTCATAAATCTTTCACTCTAAAACTACAGAGTTATGAAGATCAGGATTGAAAGCCAACACCAAAGCAAGCAGTCAAGAAACCAAAATCCAAGAACTCAGGTTCTAGCGGTCAGACCGGCTACCAGAGATAGTCTGATTGTCGGCTAAGCACCGGTCTGACTAGCCTCTAGGTTTGATCAGATGGGGGGCGTTATGACCGCTCTTCTATTCTAGAACTGAAAATTTTAGCTCAAGCTGATGTAACTTTTGGTGCAAATACAAAAAATCTAAATTCAAATGATATCAAATTTTATACACACCTTATTCGATATCTTAGGATCCTGTTCTATCTAAGGATCGTGAAAATTTATGTCAAAGTTCAGACTCGAAATAATTAAAGTAGGGCGTGTTCTTCCAGTTATGGTGTCACTAGTTTTTACAACTGTAACTCCAAAGATGATAGTTTGTTATCACTCAATGACGCGAAGACTTGTACAAGTCTCGACGTGTATGTTCCGTTTCACTTTAGAACAAGGGAAATTTTACCATCCTTGAGGGGGAAGAGGTACCAAATTTGAGCCGTTGATCACACTGATCGAACGGTTGAGATTTGGCAGTACCTAGTGGTACCGGACGCGAGGTACCAAGAGGTACAAGGTACCAAGAGGTACCAAATTTTGAGCCGTTGATCACACTGATTGAACGGCTGGATCTAATTTGGTACCTCTTGGTACCTCCTCAAGGATAGGAAAAGGGTATAGCTCTAGTGCAGCACGGATCGAGTCCCGGTGAAGGACCAAGGTTTTACGGGATGGATATTCAAAATTAACAAGATATTGTTTAATAGAATAAAACAAAAGATTTATAATAGTAAAAATTAAAGGTGCCACTCAGTTGGACTGAAATAACCTGGCTTATAGGTGAAATTGCACTGTAGTTAACTAAAATTATACTATAGTTAATGGTGACTTATTTGACGTAACTAGATTTAAAAAATTAAAAATAGAAAAAACAGGTTAACCTATCACGGACAATGCAAACGAATACGGGAAAAAAACCGACAAAAAAGCTTAAAAAAGCTAAAAAGTCACGAAAAGACGAAATTTAAGAATAATAAAAAATCAGAAATTAAAAACTTAAACCGAAATGAATGGTGCCAAAGACAAATTTTGGTGACAGCATCTCAAATTATTTTAGAGAAATTACAATTTAAGGGCCTGTTTGGTAGAGCTCCAGATTCTCATTTTTCAGCTTCTGCTCTGGATTCTCTGAGAATCCACTTCTCTGAGAATCTGGAGCTGCCACTGAAAAGCGTTTGGCTAGTAGGTTAGCTCCAGATTCATAAAAGGGGGGATTTGATGAAAATAGACCATGTTACCCCTAGTTTTCACACAATTATCTTTTTGCTTTTTTTTGTTTATTTCAGATACACAATTAAAAGAAAATGAATATGATTAAAATAGATAAATAATGATACTTTTTATGATATGATAAATACACGAAAATACCTTTTAATTTCTAAACACTCGCAGTTTCCAGAACATATGCAAACCATCACCAATTCCAGAGCAGTAGATTGCTTAGATTTTTGTTAACATGGCCATCCTTGCTAAGATTGATTTACAATTAACTATTGATCTAACACCGCAGATTATAGCAAACTTGCGAGCAACAAACTTAGCCTCTGTGGAATTTCTAAGTTTTCCCATTTTCCAGATTTCACCAAATACAAAGTTATCTAAACCTTTGACTATTTTTCTGTATAAACGAAACTGATATTGAGTTTGTGACTAATATTATTTTTCACAAGGCATTTCCATACTCTAGTCAATGGAAACAAAGGAATTACTGTGACATTGGATGACATACTCAAGTGAATGGAAACAAAGGAATTACCGTGACATTGGAATTACCACAACTTAAAACATTGAATTCATGCCCCCTCCACTTTTATCCGGGCTTGGGACCGGCATCGGCAGTGTTAGGCATCCCCACCCCCACACATACCCCAAAAATAAAGAACATAGGCACTACGATCTTGTATATCAAACATAGGGAACAAGTCCAACAAGTCCTCAACAGAAAGCAGCTAGCACAATCATTTGTTATAATCATTTTCTTCTCAACAGAAAGCAGCAAATCATTGAGAGCAGCCAGCTTCGTAAGAGAAATGAGCATGGGAGAATTGGTTCCCAAATTTGATAGGTGAATCATGTGCAAAAACTAGATGGGCATGTCCAAATCAATTGAGAGCATGCTAAACTTGAAGCAATCCAATTGCCAAACAACTTGCCAAGTAGCTCACAGCAGATTCTCATTTTTCACTGCTTCACTGCCATGAACCTCTGTCTGTATGTATGGATGCCATGTATGGATGCAAAATACAAAACATTCCATTACTTCACTGCCATGAACCTCTGTACAAGCAAAATACAAAACATTCCATTTGTTTAGAGTAGGATCAAGTGCTTCATGTCACCGGCTCTGCTAATCCTCATGTCAGATCATTAGATCGATAAAAAGAACAAGAATCACCTGTACTGATCAACTAGGGTTAATGTTTTACATCACAAGGAGTTGAGAAGTGCAGTAAAGAGTAAAGAAGGATCACCTGTACTGCAGAGGCGGCGGCGGCGGTCCTGAGGGGCGGGGGAGGGCGGTGCCGGGAGACGGGAAGGGGAGAGGGGAAGGCGGCAGCGGCGGTGCTGAGGGGAGGAGGAGGGCGGCGCCGGGAGACGGGAAGGGGAGAGGGGAAGGAGGCAGGCGGCGGCGGTCCTGAGGGGCGGAAGGAGGCGGCGGCGGTGCTGGCGACCGGAGGAGGCGGCGTCGGACGAGATCTAGAGGCGCGCGCGGGGAGAGAAGAAGCGGCGGCAATGCGGGACCGGAGGAGGCGGCGGCGCGTGCTTGGACTGGACGGAGGCGCGTCGGACGAGATCTGGAGGAGGCGGCGGGCGAGAAGGAGGCGCGGCGGGCGAGATCTGGACCGAGAGAAGGGAGGAAGCGGCGTGTCGGGCGGCGGCGGGGCGAGAGAAGGAGGGAGGCGGCGGGGCGCGAGAGGCGGACGGCGCGAGAGAAGGGGGGAGGCGGACGGTGCGAGAGAAGGGGGGAGGTGGGGCGTGAGAAGGGAAGGGGCAGGTGTGAGGGGGGAGGGAGCCAGCGGGGCGACGGGGGGCGGGCAGGGGGTATATGGGTGGCATTTGCGGGTAAATATTCTAGACTTCAATGGGTACGTTGGCTTTAGGTTGGATAGCTTCCCACGAGAATCCACCCCAAGGCTGCTTCTCCTGGCTAGTACTATTTTTGGAGTGGATTCACCCCGCTCGGCTCCAGATTTTTGTGAATCTTCATCCGTTTGGCACTGCTCTGGCTCCATCAAAAGTGAATCCGGGAGCTGGAGCCCTGCCAAACACCCCCTAACTATGCTATTCTTCGTGCCTTAGGTACTTGGAAGCACTTACGTTGTCCAAACTTTGACGCATGTGGCCTTCGTGTGTAGGTGTGGTCCTTACCTCACCTACGCTGGCTCGGCCGTCATCGCACAGGCGCATTAGCCCGTTGCCTGTTGTGGCCTACTCCTTGCAGCCGAGGCCCCTCGTCGACCTCGATCTCGTGCGCTAGAGCCAGCGCCGCCTAATTATCTCGAGCAAACACACACACACAAACACACCAGACAAACACACACACACACGAGATAGGTTAGAATTTGAGCCTTTAAAGTTGGGGTCTATGGATGGACCAAAGGTCTAGTTCCTGGAGGCCTCGAGGGGACAGATGGATTGTGAGGCCGTACTACTTGAGATGAATTGGAGAAGGGATGGTGTACGGGTGGGTTAAAAATCTGAAACAAATTGAGATTATAAATATGAAGTATTTAGACCAATTATCAGTATACATATCTAACATGCCTAGTAAAATTCAGATGTTTTTAAAAAATATTAGAGTATTGCTATACAACATTCGACTGTTTTTGGGGATAAAAACAGTCAGATTGATCTGGGACGTTAGATCTCCATCCAACGGATCCACCCATACAAGCCCCCCTCCAAAAAAAATAACCTCCTCCAAAAAAAATGATCTAGGGTGTTGGATCTTCATCTAACGGTTCAAAATCCGACTATTTTTGTCCTCAAAAATAGTCAAATGTTGTATAGACACTCCTAAAATATTAATTGTTTAGTTGAACACCTTTGAACCATTGCAGATCCACTCTTGTCGAGTCACTTTGTAGTCTTTATGAAAAGTACCAATTTAGTCAAAAACGTAATTAATTGTATGGCCTGGAGCTTCAGGTTTTGACTATGCTCAATTCTTTAGTGTAAATTCATGTATTGTGGGACAAACCTTTTTCTTAAGGATTAAAAGATGTAATCACGCGTTGAGCACGTAAATATGTTACAGATTTTTTCTGGCGAGGGCAGGTAAAAGTGCCAACATGGGAAGCATCACAACACTGACTAAGTCACTAGATTGGTTATTGATATGTTCCGGTGAGACTGAAATATCTTTTTTCAAAATTTCTCATTAAGGTTATGCCTTTTTCATTGCACATGTTGATAACATTATATTACAGTGGTATACCATCTGAAAGAGGAACGTATGATAGGAGAGTTTGCTATGTCTGGACGCTAGCAACGTATATATATAGGCCTTCTTAACTGAACAATTCACCTCAAACACCAAAGAATATGGGTATACTCCTGCAAGTTACCTTTCTGCTGCTGCTCCGCCGAGCTGTGGCAGCAAATGCCGCCACCTCGGTCGATGAAACTGACCGGGAGGCGCTACTCGCCTTTAAAGCCAGGCTTTCGGATCACTCAGGCACGTTGAGCTCGTGGAACCGGAGCAACACGGACTTCTGCCGGTGGGAGGGGGTCACTTGCAGCAATGCCAGCCAGCCGCTGAGGGTATCGGCGCTGACCCTCCCCTCCAGCGGCTTAGTTGGGACAATCTCCTCTGCCGTCGGGAACCTCAGCTTCCTCCAGAGGCTCAACCTGGCATCCAACCGGCTCTATGGGGAGATCCCTGTGACGATCGGCTCGCTTCGCCGCCTCGAGTACCTCAACTTAGGTGACAACTCTCTCCACGGTGAGATCCCAGGTGAGCTGTGCAACCGCTCTAGCCTTGTGCACATCAGGCTTTACAGCAACATCCTCACCGGCAGCATCCCCGCGAGCTTCGGAGCCATGTCGAAGCTCGAGTCCGTCTTCCTCAACCTAAACAACCTGACGGGGCCGATACCGTCGTCGTTCGGGAACCTCTCGTTCCTCCGAGACGTCCATCTCTACCTAAACAACCTCGAGAGCGCCATCCCGGAGGGTCTTGCCCGGTTGCGCAACCTCCGCGTGGTCACGCTCTCCGGAAACCGCCTGTCCGGCATGCTTCCAGCACAGTTCTTCAACATATCCTCATTGTACCGTCTTGAGGTCTCAGTGAACCAGCTGCGTGGGAGCATACCAGAAGACATTGGCGCGACCGCGCCGAACCTCCAGAACCTTCTCTTAGGCGCTAACTTTTTCTATGGACATGTCCCTGCCTCAGTTTCCAATTGCACCAAGATGGGAGCGCTAAGCCTTTCCTTCAATGAGTTCACTGGTCCAATCCCTGCTGAACTTGGCAGACTTTGCCCCTTCTATCTTGAACTGGGGAAGAACCATTTTGCAGTCAGAGATGTCAAGGACTGGGACTTCATGACCTTCTTGACAAACTGCAGCCGTTTGTTTGAACTTGATCTGGGCGAAATCGGGCAAGGAGGAATGCTCCCGATCTCGATAGCGAACCTGTCCACCGGAATCCAGTGGATAAGCTTAGCCGGGAACAACATCACCGGGACGATCCCGCCGGGCATCGGGAACCTGGCCAATCTTACCAGCCTCTTTCTGCAGGAGAACCATCTCACAGGCGCCATTCCTGCAGAGATTGGCAGGTTGCAGCAACTGCAAATACTATACTTGCATGAGAATTCCCTCTTAGGGCAAATACCAGCCTCCCTTTGCAACCTCACACTGCTTCAGTATCTTGATCTTGGTAACAATAGGCTACAAGGGCCTATTCCGGCGAACCTTGGTGAGCTTAAACGACTCACATTCCTATATCTGGGCTTCAATTCTTTTACCGGGCCTGTGCCCAGGGAAATATTCGGCCTCACCTTGTTGGGCGATACATTGGAACTATCACGCAACCAGCTATCAGGATCCCTGCCTCCTGAAGTCGGTCGCTTACGGAACCTCCGGTATCTTGGCATCTCCTGGAACAACTTCTCTGGCGAGATACCGGAGGAGATTGGCAACTGTGAGGTCATGGAGACGCTATTCATGGACAGCAACTTCTTCAGTGGGAGCATTCCTCCGTCCTTAGGCAACTTGAAGGGCCTTGAAGGACTCAACCTCACAAGCAACAACCTATCTGGCGCCATTCCTTATGAGCTCGGGTGGATCGCCGGACTGCAGGAGCTGTACCTCGCACGGAACGGCCTGTCCGGTGGCATCCCGGCGCTTCTCGGGAAACTGAGCTCGTTGGTGAAGCTTGACCTGTCTTACAACCGCCTGTACGGCCCAGTTCTGTCGAACGGGGTGTTCGCGAACATGAGCGCGTTCTCGGTGAACGGAAACATTGGCCTCTGCGGCGGCGTCCCAGAGCTCCGTTTGCCTCCGTGTCCTGCTGGGCATGTCAAGCGCGCGAGGACGTCACCACGGTTGTTGCTTGAAATACTGATCCCCGTATCACTCGTCTGCTTGCTCATACCTTTCACTCTCTACATCTTTCTCTCTAACACAAGGTCAAGAAATAAGACTCGAGCACAAGCATCATTTCTTGACGACAACTATCCCAGAGTTTCTTATGCTGAACTGTTCACTGCAACAAATGGTTTTGCCTCCGAGAACCTCATTGGAGTAGGAAGCTTTGGCTCGGTGTACAAGGGAATAATTAGCATTCATAACCAACAAAGTATTGTTGCTGTGAAGGTGCTAAATCTCCAACAACGTGGGGCATCTCAAAGTTTTCTTGCAGAATGTGAGACTTTAAGATGTGTTCGGCATCGAAACCTGGTGAAGATCCTAACAGTCTGCTCAAGTTTGGATTTTCGAGGGCTTGATTTCAAGGCTCTGGTATTTGAGTTTATGCCAAATGGAAATCTAGGCCAGTGGCTACACCAGCATGTTGAGGGGGATGGAGAACACATCCCCCTTGATCTTGAACAAAGACTATGCATTGCTGTTGATGTGGCTTTTGCACTTGACTACCTACACCACCACAAGCCATTACCAATTGTTCACTGCGATCTCAAGCCAAGCAATATCCTCCTTGATGATGACATGGTTGCTCATGTTGGTGATTTTGGGCTAGCAAGGTTCCTTCATCAGGACTTCAATGACATCTCTGAAAAATCAAGTGGATGGGCTGTGATGAGAGGAACCATTGGTTATGCTGCTCCAGGTATGTTTAGAACTGTTATAGTTGTTACTCATAATTTCTTGCACAAACATTTGCTTAAATCAATATATAAATTGGTTTTTTAATCATTTCACTTATACAATCATTTAGATTTGGTTTTCTTGTCATTTCACGTATTTAATAATTTAGGTTGGATCAGCATGTTAACAGAGCACCTTTTCCTCAAATGGTAAAAAGAACAACATATTCATTAATTCCACACTCTCAAAATCGTACTTGTTCAGAAATATATCTTGTATAAAATAATCAAATAGACATACTTAAACTCATTGTGATCCTTTTACAATTTCATGTTGTAAATTTCAGAGTATGGTTTGGGCAATGAGGTTTCAGGCCATGGTGATGTCTATAGCTATGGTATACTGTTGCTGGAGATGTTTACAAGAAAACGACCAACAGACAGTGAGTTTGGAGAAGATTTCAGCCTTCATAAATATGTCCAGATGGCACTACCAAACCAAGCGACTAAAATTGTTGACCAGCACTTGCTACAAGCACCAGAGGATGGCGAAGGAAGAACCCCAAACTCTAATAGCATCAGAGGTATGAGAATTGCTTGCATCACTTCTATTCTGCATGTTGGAATTTCATGTTCAAAGGAGACACCGACGGACCGCGCGCAGATCGGAGATGCTCTGAAAGAGTTGCAGGCAATAAGAGACAGGTTTCGCAGGGATTCGATCCGAGGAGTAGCCTCAAGCCATTGAAGCATTCCAAGGTCTTTCTTGTGCATGGCATCTTGATACCATGTTACAACCAACCAGGTCAATAAGGTGCTGCAAGAATGCAAGCTTTGATTTATTCAAGTCCTTTTCATCTAGTATACGTAGGCTAGCGTTATAATAAGGGCTTCGTCTTGTTCCAAATAAAATTGTAACTGTTCTGCCTTGTAAAATATTGGGCATTATATTGCACTTTTGCCATATGCGTATAAATGTATAATCACTGCTAAGAGCATATACATCCCTTAGCATCTAAAGTAAGTGCTAAGATGGAAACGTCATCTTTTTCTCTTCAAAATACTATTGTTAGCTACTTTACTCTAACCTTTAGGGTATATACAATGCAAGATTCTTATATATGAGTACTTAAATAAAGAAAATATAGCTATATCATCAAGCACCATGTAAATGTCATTTCCTCCGGTACAGCATCTCTTTTATAGGTGTTTAGATGTTATACAAGTATTAATTATATATAAACACATAAGCACCTGTTAAACACCGGTACCTACTTAAGTATCAATGTCACAAAATAAGCACCTTATCTATCCTATGTGACAAGAGAATTCGATTTTTCATTGCTAAGCACCTCTAGAAGTACCTGCACCAATAGGCAAGGTTATTACGGCGGTGCGGCGAGGCGCGGCGCCTCACCACCTTCACACAATAATATCGCTTATGGCACGCGGCGTGGTGACACCATATGACGTGTGGCGTGGCGACACTATGCACACATCTTAACTTAGTTTGGTAAATGTAGTAGAACATATATATCTTGATTTTGTCTATTCTTGGGCTCATGTAGTACCATCATTTACCAATGTACTTTTTCCTCCTATATAGCACATATCCCCTTGTAACTTGCAAGTTGTAACATGTAGCTTGTTACAATACATTACAGTGATGGATATTTGATATTACATTTAATTGAGTAAATATGGATTGAATGACATACCTTATTCATACTTGATAATATGCCATATCTTCTCGTAATCCATAAGCTAAATGAAAATAGGTCAATATGAAGTGAATAACTAAGAATTAAAATATATAATTACATGAACAATGAGCAATATGACAATTAACAAACATGATATAACCAACATAAGTCTACAGTCCACAAGTATAGAGTCATAACTCATAAATGAGACATCACAGACGGTTCGATTTACTAATCGTCTGTGAAAGTTCACAGACGGTTATTAACACGAACCGTCTGTGATATCTAAAATTATCTCAGACGGTTTCTGTTAATAACCGTTTGTGAAAATATCACAGACGGTTATTAACTGGAACCGTCTGTGATAATTTTAGAGATCACAGACGGTTCGTATTACTAACCGTCTGTGAAAGTTCACAGACGGTTAGTAATACGAACCGTCTGTATTATCGTTTAAACTACAGAATCTATAGAGACGAGAGTCAAATTCAAGGTAATTTTATTACAAAAGTGCAAAAAAAAGACATTCCTAGATTTGAATCTTCTGGGTTTCATATGCTTCTTCGTCAACTTCTGGAGTTGGAGGATCAGCCGCTGTGTTCTCGAATGCCGTCAAGATTGTCGTTGCCTTCTCGACTTCCTCCTCAAGCATGGGCAAATGATCATTAACATGTCCCATAATCTGAAACAGGATGTCAAGATGCGCTTCCGCATTATCGGCCCATTCTGCTTGATCGGCAAGTTTATCCAAGTGTGTCTGCACTGCCGCAAGATCTTCCTCCGCTTTGCGCACATTGTAGAGAAGAACGAGGCTGAGGGCGGTTTCCCTATCCTGAGTGGCAATGAGACACCTCCATCGACGGCGGATGATGAGGTCCAGCTGACGGATGGAAGCGAGTCGAGGAAGGAGAGCAGGGCGTGAGCGGAGGAGCTGCTCCAGACGTAAATTTTTGGCCGCATGTGTAAGGTTGCGTCCGAACAACTCATGATGGATAGATGAGAGGAAGGAGATCAAAATAGTTTTAGATGTCATTATTGAGAAATCGGGTGATGAAGAAGATGATCAGGGAGAGCATAGTGTGTAGAAGGATTAGGGCGCGCATATATAAGCATTAACGCAGACGCTTCGTATTTCAAACCATCTCTGCTATTATGATCAGGGAGAGCATAGTGCGTAGAAGAGCAGGATTAGGGCGCGCATATTTAAGCATTAACGCAGACGCTTCGTATTTCAAACCATCTCTGCTATTAATATCACAAACCGTTCATATTCTGATATTAATATCACAGACCGTTCGTCTGATATTAATATCACAGACCGTTATTAATACGAACCGTCTGTGATAACTGAAACATCACAGACGGCTCGTATTAAGAACCGTTTGTGATAACTGAAACATCACAGACGGCTCGTATTAAGAACCGTCTGTGAACTTTATTATCACACACGGTTCGCGTTAATAACCATCTGTGATAATCACATATCACCAATAATTGGCGTGTGATAATCATGTGTCACCAATAATTGGCGTATACCCAGGATTTCGATCTCACCCGTCCATTCTCTCCACATCGAATGGCAGGCAGCAGTTCCTCCCTCTGCTCGGCCCTTATAAATAACGCCCCATCTACCTTTCCACCGGTACTAGTCACACGTGAGTTCATCCACTGTGAGCATATATGGCTGTAAGTGTGGTAAGTGTGTCTTGTTCACCCACACCGTCGTTCCATGAAGAGTTCACTAGCTTGTTATCCTGTAATAGATCTAAATGTGTTGTCGTGCTTGCCTCTGTATTTGCATGTTCCTCGACGATGCCGACTACTGCCGAGATGTGATGTCCACTCCGATTTTTCCTGCAAAATTCAAGGCAATTTTATTATAAAAGTTCAAAAAAAAAGACATTCACATATTCTTCGGTGAGCAGCCGACATAGCCGACTTCTTCGCTGAGCGACTATCCATCTGCTTCTTCCCACTTCATTTCTTCATCTCTGGTCTCTGGATCATGTATGCCAGTAGCGATGATTCAGCTAGCACGGTTGTGCCATGAAGGGTTTGTTAGCTTGTTATCCTGTAATAGATCAATCTGAATGTGTTGTTGTGCTTGCCTCTGAATTTGCTTGTTCCTCCACAACGCCGACTACTGCCGTGAGCTAGCGCCTCTGCCATTTGCGCATGGGCGGCTGGACAACACACTCTTGCCGTAAGTGTCGTAAGTGTGTCTTGTTCAGCCGCACCGTCGTGCCATGAAGGGTTCGTTCTTAGCTGTAATAGATCTGAATGTGTAGTTGTGCTTGCCTCTGTATTAGCTGTGATTGTTGCAAAAGATACATGGACCATTTGGGTGGAAAGATGAACTGTTTCGTCAGGCGCATGACTGCCAATTCGAAGCATAGCATAGCATCTGAGGCACATCCGAGGCCTGCTGCTGTGTCTTGAGGAATGCCACATGTCCGTGCCACAATCTTCACATCCAGTGGCCCAAGAGGGACGTCGCCCTGGACCTGGCACATCGGCTCCGGTGGCTCCACCTCCACCTCCAAATCCAGTAAAGTCTGTTGCATCGGCTCCCGCCGAGACGCCACCGAGAACATATCATAAGCGAGGCCCCAAGGCCTCCAAGTCTCATGCGAAGAAAATTAAGCCGCGTCCCGTGTCATGAAAGTTTACTCTAGGAGTGTCGTTGGTGCCCGATTCACAATTATCCCAGCTTGGTTTGATTTGCAATACATTGCATGCCTGGTACATGGAGAAGTCCAACATGAAGCCAAACAGGTAGAGTGCATTGATTCTGAAATATAAGGAGACGCATTTCCTCCACGACTCGGGCTACATCGTCATGACATTCGAAGATTTATTCTTACTATTCAATCTCGACGAACTCGACGCCTCACTTCTACAATGCTGGACACTGTAAGTGTACTGTACAATGAATACATTCACGTTATACAGATAAATGTCATTACTCTTTCTTTATGTATAGATACATGATCCAACAAGTCCGGCAATCGCGACGACCGGTGGGTTTCCTCGACCCTCACTTAGTCTCCAAGCAATGTATTAACGCAGATGCATCCTTTGTGCAAGGTTACATAACGAGGGGATTGATTGCTCACACCAACAAGGAGTACGTCATGGTACCCTTCAACTAAGGATAAGTGCTTCACTAGTTGCCACACATATGTTTCATTTGTACTTTACATGCAGCATGAACTTAGGATTAATCACTATGGCGACACACATGACTAGGCATCACTGGATTTTGATTGTGATTGTACCAAAGTGGAGCAAGGTAATATACCTTGATTCCCTCCTTAGAAGCAACCACGACTTCAGTTGTGTGCAAGAAGTACTTAACAGATAAACTCATTTCCTCCATACATAACTCTATTGTAATATTTCTTTTGTTTGCCATGGCCGAGGCTAAGTTTTTTGAATCACGTAGGGCGTTTGCCGATTATGTTGCCTAAGGAGGAAGACACGACAAATCCAGTGACACGCTATGACACAACACGCGATTTTCGGTACCTGCTACAACACAACAATCCTATATCATACTTTGTTATAATGCCTCTGGAATTGACAATACCGATGTATGTAATTCTATTTTTGTAGTGCCACCAGCAGCTACAGGGCAACGTATGTGAATTCTACGTTTGCCACCATATGAAGGAAATCATGGGTACTAAGATCAATGATCAAGAGGTTTGTCAGGTCCTTCCAATAATTATTACTTTCTGATTATATATATGTATTTATATTACACACACATACTAATTAATGACTTAACATTGCTCCTAGCGATAGCGGGTGCACTTCGACGAAAGTGCATATGATCTTGACAATCTCGTCGACATTCGTGCAATCATCTCCGAATTCTTGCTAGCAGAGGTCATAAATAAGAGGGGAGAGTTCCACGCCGGCAATGGTGATAATTAGATGTTAAAACATTGGATTCAATTGTACAAATCAAACAATTCCTTCAATTGAATTCATTTGTCAGATTTTGTGTAACGATTTTCATTCTATATATGTATGTGATCTGCTGGCCGTTTGTTACATTCATCTGTGTATCGAATTTTGTTGTAATTTACTATGAGTTGCAATTAACTTATATCTGTCATTTATCTGTAATCTGCTTGCTTACTTTCAGAGGGCATGGCTAGCATATCCTGAGGCTAGCCAAAAAAACAGCAAATAAAATGGATGATGCAATTGGTATCATAGACGATTCGTTGTTAAAAACCGTCTGTGATACAATATCACAGACGGTTTCAAAGAGTGCCGTCTGTGGTGTGAATGATATCACAAACGGTCTTTACTACTAACCGTCTGTGATATACACAATATCACAGACGGTTAGTAATAAAAACTGTTTGTGATATTGTGTATATCACAGACGGTTAGTAATAAAGACCGTCTGTAATGTGAGTTATCACAGACGGCTCGGGAACCATCTGTGATAACCACCAACTATCACTGACACCTAAACACTTACGGTTCAGGAACCGTCTGTGATGACGGTTCCGAACCGTCTGTGATAGGGCTGTCTGTAGCAGTGAGAATTTCCCTGGGTTCAAATAGAGGGCAGCCCCATACAGTGGGGTGTCCATTTGCTTCTCCCAACGCTCTTCTATAATTTTCATGATGCTCTTGAGCAAACCTTTCTTGTTTTGGGTAGGGAAGGCTACATTGATCTTTTCTTTTGCTTGAGCCATGAATGCCGCAACCTCTGGCATGGCAGGCTTCTCATCACCATTAACCATCCTCAATACAACAAGAAGTGGCTGTGTAGCTCTAAGGCAATCCACAACTGAATTCCAAAACTCTCTAGAAAGCACAGTGGCATACGCTTTTTTTCCAGCCTCCGTCTTTGCCAATTTGGTCATCGTCCAATCATTATCAGTAAATAGATACCTCAAAATGTCTTTGTGCTTGTGCAAACTCCACAAAGTAAGGAATGTTGTGGCAAACCGAGTAGCTGCGGGTCTCACAAGATCCATCCCACCTGTCTTTTCCCTCATTGCACTAAGAAGCCTCCCATGCCTGTAAATAAAAGTGGTGACATGCTGGGCACGTGTAATGGTCTTCTTAAATTCCTTCAACTTTCCTATGTCTTCCAACATAAGGTCTAAGCAACGTGCAGCACATGGGGTCCAAAAAAGTGTAGGAATCCTCTCCATGAGAAGCTTGCCTGCTGCCTTATAATTAGCACCATTATCGGTGACAACTTGAACAACTTTATCCTTTTCAATGTTTATGATTCGCTTCTCTAGCAAATTAGCTAACATTGTTGCATCATGTACTTCACTTGATGCATCAACAGACTCCAAGAAGAAAGTCCTTTCGGGACTGTTGACAAAAAAAGTTAATCAAATGTTGCCCCCTTCTATCTGTCCAACCATCCGACATGAGTGTGCAACCATATTGCTTCCACATCTCCTCATGCTTCACCTTTGAATTATCTATCTCCTTAACCACCTCCTCAAGCAATGGCTCCCTTAGCTCATGGTAGCTGGGAGGTTTGTACCCAGAACCATACTGTGCAACGGCCTCCATAGCAATCTCAAATTGTCTTGAATTTGCGGCATTAAATGGTATGCCACACTCATAAAAGAACTTGGCTATCTCCATGTTGACGGCATGCCTTTCTTCCTTGGTCCTCATGCTGGACTGAATGCTACTTTGAGAAGCCCCTTTGGCATGTCTTTACTCTACAACCTCTGTGGGTGTACGTCGAAGCATTGCGCCAATGGACTTCTTGGTCTCCTTTGGCATCTTTGGTGGTGGACCCTTGAACTTCAAGGCAGATTGCTTTCTTTTAGCAGCTGTCCCTGAACTTGGCTGCACAATGCTCCTAACATCTTGGGACCCCTCTGTCACATGATCTCCATCTTGTTCTCTTTCATTGTCATCTAGGAAGAGTGGCCTCTCCTCCCTCTTCTTTTTCATCAAAGCTTCATGCATCTCTCATGTGATTGCTGTGGTTGTTTTGGCACACTTTTGAACATCTCCAAACCCACCCATAAGATGCTCCTTAAGCCTCGTTATTCCTCCATGTACAATTTTGCCACAAAGCGAACATTGCATCGAATCTCGGTTGCCAATTATTGGCCAAAACCTATACTTCCATCCCAGATCATTTGACTTTGCCCTCTATTTAGGATCGGTCATTGGATCATATGAGTCGGCGTTAGAGCCCGCTGTGCTTTCAGTTGCCATTTATGATATGTTGTGCTTCTGCATGTTGCAAACTAGCATTAGCATATGAATATATGATTATTATTATCGATTGTAATTAGTAACTAAGTATATAGCAGCACTGTAGTAGCAAGCAATTAGCAGCATAAGCAAGTAGCAAACAATTAGCATTAGCATAACTGGAGTACTAGTACTGTTCTGGAGGCATTTTACTGTTCTTCCGATCGCAACCTTCGGACATCTTACTGTGCTTCCGATCGCAACAGCGCAACCGCGCGACGCATAGAAATATCGGTCGCCGCTTCGCTCGTGAACACAGTCAACAAACACCACTCGGACCACTCCACTCCCTGGCGACACCGTGAGCGGCGAGAGTAAACTCACCGGTGGAGGCGACGGAGAGCCGTCCGGCGAAGCAGGAGGCGGCGGCGGACCGGAGGAGGCGGCGGTGGACTACGGCTTCGGCGGATCCGACTGCTGCGATGGCTGATTCGGCTACGGCAACTGCGGTTCCGGCGGCAGCGAAGGCGGATCCGGCCACGGCGATGGCGGATTTGGCCGCGGTGACAGCGGATCTGGCTGCGGCGTCGGCGGATCCGGCTGCGGTGATGGCGGATCCGGCGGCGGCGGGACTCTCTGCTCGCTTTTTCACCCGGCTGCCAAAACCCTAGGTATGTCGGTATGTCTGACTAATACCACTCGAGTCTCGACTTTAACCCCCCTCACCCGCCAAGCCTATGGCGTCCGCCGAGCGGTGACTTATCGTCACAAAGCCGCCACACCGCCATATCGCCGCCATGGCGGACGGGATACATCGCCCCTTCATGCCGTCCGGACGGCATGCAGCTGCTGGCCGCCACGACGATATGGCAACGAGATATCGCCAATATCTCAACGCCATAACAACCTTGCCAATAGGTGCTATACACACAACGTTTTCTAACATAGCACTAGGTGTTAGGGTCTGCTCCGTGTCATACAATCTAGACTTAGCAATCACCCTCTCATTTGTGTCATACAATCTAGACTTAGCAATCACCCTCTCATTTGTTGGCATCGGTGCTAAGAAAATTCTCTCTTATGGGCCTGTTCTTTTATGGCTTTTGGCTTCAGCCTTTGGCTTTTTTACAGTAATTAGCTTTTAAATAGAGTGTGTTTTCAAAATAGGGTCTACTAGTTAGTTATAGTACACACTGTACCGACTTCATTTATATCAGCAAAACCCACATATGAATTTCAGTTATTCTGTAATCTCTCATACGAACAACCACAAGCCGTAGGCAAAAACCATAAGCCTAACCCACAGCCACAAAAGAACTGGCCCTATATCATTGACGTACCTAGGGATACACATGCTCTAAGAAGTTCTTTTAGTTAGCACATTCCATTTATTGCAAGTAACATAATCTACTCGTTTGCATCCTCAGTTATTTGTAGGCTTCGTT
Source organism: Dendrocalamus sinicus (assembly GCA_036346575.1). Taxonomy (NCBI): domain Eukaryota; kingdom Viridiplantae; phylum Streptophyta; class Magnoliopsida; order Poales; family Poaceae; genus Dendrocalamus; species Dendrocalamus sinicus. The sequence continues at coordinate 7,117,882 of CM070645.1, forward strand.
CCACCAATTGAGTTCTTTCTGCATTACAATTTCAGCACATGTAAGCATGTAACAAGTAGTAATTTCAGAGATCGCTAGAAAGGGCAGAGACGCTCACTAACCTCCGGTGTGGGTTCGAGGACGAGGCAGAAGCAATGGTGGAACTAGCCGCCGCAGGCCGTGCAGGGGGCCGCAGCCGCTGTCGGCTGCACGGAGAGTCCGTGTCCCGCGCAGCGAAGGATGGAGAGGTGATTCCGGCGAATGGAAGAGCAGGGGGACGTGGGCGGGGCGGCCGCCGGCGTCGCCTTGCGTAAAAGGGACAGAGCAGAACGTAGAAGCTGCTTGGGCCAAGTTTGGATGGGCCGGGATTGGGTGAGATCACACTATCCTATTACATGCTGTCAGCTCACATGGCCGGTTTTCTTCATGGACTGGTCAAAAAGGAACAAATCCGAGTTGAAAAAATAACGATAGGGAAAAAACTGGCTTAATAGTAAAGCTTATTGCGATCAAGTGCAAATTCGGTATTCAACAGGGGAGATATGTAGTCCAAAAGCAAAATTAGATGCAAAATGACTTTTGGTTTGGGCACTAAATCAACATAAAAAAAATTCAGAAAAAAAATCTTGGTGTGGTCTGGAGTGTTGTAGTACCCTTAAAATTTCGGCTTCAAACTTACAATATGTTAGAAGAAACAACAAAGAAAAGATAGATAACTTTGCTGTGCACAACCATTTGTCTTTCTTTTTTTCCCTTCTGAATTACCATTTGCCAGATTCTCTCTCTTATTTACTCTCAACATAGAATGAGTTTGGAACTGTAATTTCATCAATAGGCACAGTAATTTGAGAAGTATATCTATATTTTTTCGGGATTTTTTCATATTGATTTGGTGCCCAAACCAGAAGTTTTCCCACCTTTGACCTCACTGTGCTTTTGCACTGCATCCACCTTGATTCAACCTTCATATGTACAAGTTGCATTAAGTTCAAGACCATTTGACTAATAAGTTGACCAAGATCTACCAAACGCAACAAATGATGGCAAAAGAAACATCACAAAAACTATCGCAACATCGAATAAACAAGAACTGCTTGCATCATTCCAATTCTGCAGGTTTTAAATTTTCCTATCTCTTTGCCACGGTCAACTCAAGCTGCACCCCTGGCTGCCCCAACTCTCCATGCCGCCCCAACTAATTCTGTTGCTGTTAGACAATTCGGATATGCCATGAATTTATTGATGATGAATAATTAATATTTGGATTGCATTGAAATTTATGTTTATAAAAATTTCGGTCGATGTGCTTTTGGAAATATGGATTTGCTAGAATACTCAGATTAAGTAGTCTAACTGGCTGGCTTCGACCACGATTAGTAGTCGGTGGTCCGAACGGCCTTGTGTTGAGAGTTTACGATCACGGCAAATCGACCACGGTATTTCAACCACGGCAGTTCAACCAAGGCAGAACAACCACGACATTTCGATCATGGCAGGTCGACCACGACAAAACAACCATGCCTGGTCAATGATGCTAAGCTACAACGTACCAGTCGTAAGCAACATTTATCCGGTCGTAAGCAACAGTGAACTAATCGGAGGTCATAAGCTCATAGTTACAGTACCCTTTCGATGGTTATAGCTACAGTGCTTTTCGGTTGTCATAGCTATAATACCTTGTCAATGGTCGTAGCTATAGTGCCTTTGTCGATGGTCGTAACTATAGTGCTTTGTCCATGGTCATAGTTATAGTACTTGGTCGGTAGTCGTAGACTTTACGGTTGATAATCGTAGACTTTGTGATCGATAGTTGTAGACTTTGTGTTCGGTAGTCATAGACTTTGCGGTCGATAGTCATAGACTTTGTTATCAGTAGTCATAGACTTTGTGGTCGATAGTCATAGACTTTGTGATCGGTAGTCGTAGACTTTGCGGTCGATAGTCCTAGACTTTGTGATCGGTAGTCATAGACTTTGTGGTCTATAGTCGTAGGCTTTACGGTCGATAGTCGTAGACTTTGCGGTCAATAGTCATAGACTTTGTGATCGGTAGTCGTAGACTTCACGGTCGGTATTCGTAGGTTTTGAGTGCTTCAATTCTTGTGATCTTCGAGTATCCCGAGTACTCGTGTTGGGTCAGCGGTCTGACTGGCCAAAGTATGGCGGTCAGACCGGCTTTTCTGAGTGGTCTGAGGTTGACTTCTGAGTGGTCTAAGGTTGAATTCTGAGTGGTCTGAAGTTGATTTTTGGAGAGCATTGATATCGAGATCGTGGATGGTTTGGTGTGTGTTTATTGATGGTTGAGGGTGTGGTTTATATGTGTGACTGATATCGGTCATGTTGAGGAGAACTTGTGCCGGGAGAATGTTCTTTGGTCTTTGTATGTGCAAGTGGATGCGAAGACAGTCATAGTCGGTGACAAGGAGGACCAGGACTAGGAGGGGAAAATCTGAGGTCCAGGCGGTCGAGGATGTCACGAGGTGGTCAGGCTCATGCCGGAGCATGTGCAGATTAAAGGTGGATGATGCATGGAGAAGCTAAAGGATGTGCGGTCCTAAAGGTTTCAACATATGAGAATGGTGCATGGGGAATCTACAGGATGTGTCCATAACTGAAAAGCTTTAGAGATATTGAAAAAATCCATGTTTGGAAGAGTTTCAGATACCTTGATTTTTGGAGAAAGTTAGGATTGCATGTCCAGTTTGATAAGGACACGGTTTATGGCTCTAACATATAAAAGCAGAGAGAAGCTAAGTGTTTAGTCGTGGCTTTTTGGAGGCTTTTTGTGCTAGGATTTGAGGGGTGATGTGAGGGCACTTTGTAGCCACAAAAAATGATTCAAAAATAAAAAATCAGATCTATTCCTGAAAAGTTAGTCAACCCTGGTGGCATGTTTTCTGAGCGTTGTCTTTGGCTTGTTCTCGTTCCAAGCACATCAGTGTCGAAGCATTCGAGCGGTCAAAGCATTTGAGCGTTCGAAGAGTTCGAGCGGTCGAAGCGTTTGAGTGATCGAAGTGTGCAAGCGGAGGAAGATTTCAACTACGTACAAACTACAAAGGAGCTCAAGCGAGTAGTCATAGCGAGCGGTCAAATGCCAAGCGTCAGATCCTTCATTAAGCACGTGCAAAGCAGTCGAGCGAGCTGTTGAGTGTCTTGCGGTCGAAATCTACATATGGTAAGTTAGGTTACTTTTCTTTTAGTTTAAGATTTGTTTTCAGGTATAAAAAAGCGGAAGTAATCATTCATCCCTCTCTAATTGCGGTATACGACCCTCCAGTTGCACAACACCATCTTATTATGTTGACATCAATAGGAAATGTTTCTGCTGCAACCTGCAAGATACATACATATATGCAACTAAATTAGTTCCAGATCGATAGCAATTCACAGTGTACTTCTCTTCGTTCTTCAATTTTCGGAAAGGCTACAACAAGTTACTTCGTTGGTAATAAAATGAAAAAAAAATCCTATTGCCACCACAATGTAATGTCTGAGCCTGAGCTGGACATTGCGTCCGCTCTAGAAGACTAGACATAAATAGATTATGATAGTACACCGAAGACTTTTACTAGACTTTGTACATTATCCATAGAAAAGATTCATAAAGAACCGATTAACACCGGCCTTGTCGTTCCTTCCACCCTCCACACAGCCAGAAGAGAACGCTGTGAACCGAAGATTCCAAGTAGCTAGCTATATGAGTGGACTAACATAAGGACACTTCCACAACAAAATATGTAGGCAGGCTTGAGGCAGCCGAATTGGTCAAAGAACTTTGATTGCAGGATTGTAAAATATGACAGGAAGCCAGCAATCTGATTGACCAATTTGCACCAGAACAGAATGTGGGACAGTCGAGACAAGAGTGCATCGTTTCTACAGAGCAAAAAATAAGCTGCCTGTCATCAACTGGTAAAACTGAGCAGCTTACCTTCATCCTAGCACAATGGTGGCCACACTCACTCTTGCTCATGCTTCTTCTCCTCCCAACCGTTGCTACTGCTGATCAGACAGCCTCCATGGCCGGAGATGAGGCTGCCGCTGACCGTCTTGTGCTGATGTCCTTCAGTGCGCATGGGCGCCGTCGTGGCCGTGTTGGCACTGGATCTTTGTGGCACCATTGCTCCTTCCATTGCCAACCTCACCTACCTTAGAAAGCTCCACCTTTCCATGAACGACTTGCCGAAATCTAGCTTTAAAGAATAACTTAGCCCCTAATTTCCTAGTACACCTCCATATTTGAATGAATAGTTTCTTTGCTTTGTTGATTGGTTGCTTTTTGGGTTCCTATGGTCACTCCTCATGAGCTTATATAGTTCATTGGAGACTTCTTTTATAGCACATCTTTTCAAATCCAAAAAAATAAAATGTAAGTTACCATACTCAACAATCTTCACATTGACTCTTATCTGTTAAAGCCGCCGTGCTCCCAAAGAACTCACTCCAAGCTGGCTCCATTTTTTTTCTCGCACCTTTGAGAGTGGCTCCACCATAGAACCTCATACACATCACCACAGTATATGTTAATGTTTGAGCTTAACAACCCAAACCTTAACAACACCTCCTAATCATATAGCCCTTTATGTCAGGTTCGTACCATCTCTGAACTTCATCTGCTTGTTGGTATCATGTAGTTAGCCCTATCACGTCTTTCTTCTTTCAATAGCTTGCACATTTATCTTTACACCTGCTAGACTTTGCAACCGTTTTTGCAGTTTTGCACATAATTGCAGCTGAGATCTGAGCACCTATCATTGTTGATACAGTCTCCTTCTGCTAGCCAAGATTTTTGTCATACCTCTTATTGACTGCTTTACCTTCAAGATTATCTTTAATCGATATCCTCTATTACTCTAGATATATTTCATGATCTCCTGCCATTTGCAAGTGAATCGCATGGCTCCACCTTGAAGTGATATCTTATAATTTTTGAATTCAAGCGACCTCATAGATATTAGATTATTCTTTTTTAAACTGGGAATACACCAAACACCCATTAATGTGCGATGTGTTCCATCATATATCTACAATGTAAATTACTCCTTGCGATGCCAAATGAACAGCTCCATGAACAGTTTCCTTCATCAAACATCTCCCTCGCTGAACATGTGTGAAACCAACAATCTGAATATAATATTCATCCATGATAAGCACCTGAATGACTAACGATTAGTACGTCCAAACTATCTTTTGCTATCACCATTGAGCATGCACCTTTTATTTTCTTCAATCTTAGAAAGTCTTTTATCATATAACCTTCCTCGTCACATATATAGCATACACATACGCTCTTACTCATGTCCTTCTTCTTCCTATGATTATTGTTTTTGCCTTCAACAACTATTGCACCCAACGCTTGATCACTCAAGGATGAAGATTCCGATGGCTTCTTCAGGGACTCCGTCTCAAATAGATATGCAACTATCTCTTTGAAGTTGAGAGTAATTTTCCCAACGAGAAAACCTATCACCAATTGCTCTTGTGATAGTGGTAGAGATGATGCTAGTATGACGATCTTGTCATTCCCCTTAATTTTCTCATCCACATTAGTTGGATGTGTGATAATATTGTTGAAGACATTGAGATGGTCATCGAACTATGTACTTTCCTCCATACGCAACCTGTACAATTTGTCGCTTCAGTACCCACCGGTTTATCAGCGACTTTACTATATACAATTCGTCTAACTCCTCCTATAATTTTTTTGGTGAATTCTCTTTGATCACTGAGTACTTTACCTCATCGAAGAGACATAGATGAATTATACTGACATCCTTCCACTCCATTACCTTTCAGTCTTCATCGGATATCTTTTTTAGTTTATTCCTTCAAGAGCATCAATTACCTCCTCTTGGACAAGGACATCCTCCACTAGGCATTGTCACACACTAAAATTTCCTTAGCCTTCAAATTTCTCCACTTGATTCCACATCGTCGACATCGATCTTAATTTTATGTCACCTAACACTTCACCAACTTTCTCACAAATATATTAATCTGGCCTTGGCTCTGATACCATTTGTTATATTCTAATACCCCTTCTTATGTACAGCAACCTCCAGATTGGATTAGAGTTTGTGTCTATGGTACTAGTGTACACGGTATTAAGAATGAGGAAAATAAGTCTCGTAGAGATAATTATAATAATAATGTTGAAACAACCACGACGAGAGGAAAAATTTCAAGAAGTCAACCGCAAATTTCTTAAGCACAACCTCAATAGAGTACAAGAAATTATCACTCTGTCGCAACCATCTTGAATATTTTAGTATCTTCATATCCTTACCCTATATAAGAATCTAGTGCTAGAATAACATAGCCTATAATTCTCTCATACACTTTTACCTTTGGATGAATGGCTTCATTGCTTGGCTGCTTCCTATGTTACTATGGACATTCCTCGCAGGTTTATATAGTATTCCTCAAAGGGCACTAGGAATCCTAAATCTATTAGAATGTGGCTAGTATTTTTTATAACACATCTTTCTAAATGTCAAAAACTAGATTTAAGTTACCACACTCCGTAATAGTCTTTACATACAGTTCGCTTTCCCCTGCAAATACGGCTTGCAAAAGAAAAGGAAAAAAAATGACGGCTTTGACCGCTCGGCAGGGCAAATCAGTGTTGAATTTTTTATACGAATAATCCATTTTTTATTTGAAATTACAGAAATAAACTCACGAGAAATTTTTTTACAAAAATAGGCTCCAGTCGCCCAATGGTTGGGCGACTGGAGCCTTTCGCCCAACCGAGCAGCGATAACCGGAAAATCTCCCAACCGTTGGGCGATTATTTGCAGTCGCCCCACCGTTGAGCGACTTTCCTCTAGTCGCCCTTCCATTGGGCGACTTTCATGCAATCGCTCAATGGTTGGGCGATTGCACTCAGGTCTTCGCCAAAAATAGTGAAAATTGGTGGAGCTATTCTTCATACATCCAAAAGTCTCCAAAAAAAATTTGAGCAATTTCGGCCACGTGATCAAAAGTTATAGCATTTTAATTGAGGCCGAAACGAATTTCAGTCTGTTTCCGACACACCTTTAGTAAAACGGGCATAACTTTTGCATACAGTATCCGTTTTCGACGTTCTTGTACTCGTTGGAAAGCTAACGACGAGCCTGATCCAAACAAAACGTCCAACTTGCGCTCGTCGCCCTCCAAGACCCCAAAAATCGGCCATCTTTGGACCTAAACCTGCGTCGCAAGTTTTTGGTTTCTGTTTTTGCCCTTTTTCTTGGTCTTCCTTTCAGAATTTGGATTTTGCTTCAACTGAAAAGTTGTAGATCTTGTCGAAATCTTTCAAATGAGTATATATAAGCTATATAAAACTTAGCTATTTTATCTTTTCATACTAGTTGTTTATATTGCATCGGTATATAAAACTTGTGATAGGGAGTATTACAGACAGTTTGTATGTAGAACCGTTTGTGATAATCTGACCGTTGGGCCTGTCGATACTCCTCAACCCAATCCTAACCAAGAGACACGAATTCTCAGTAACATCAAAATATCATTTACCATCGTATGTACCGATCGTTCTACGGTCAATCGTTCTTAAAAAAATTTACACACCTACAACATATAATAAACATAAACTTTTATTACAACTCCAGCAAATTTTTTATCAGTTTAAAAGTACAAAATTGAATAAATTTAAAACATTCACGGGGGACCAGGGCGACTGCAATTAATCGCCCAACGGTTGGGAGATTTTCCAGTTGTCGCTGTTGGGTTGGGCGAAAGGCTCCAATCGCCCAACCATTGGGCGACTGGAGCCTATTTTTGTAAAAAAATTTCCCGCGGGTATATTTCTGTAATTTCGAATAAAAAATGGATTATCCGTACAAAAAATTCAATCAGTGTTGGCGTTACCGCTTGACTGCTGGCATGTTCTTTATCTCAAAAGTTGACAGCTTTTTGTTTTTGCTACAGTATCTAACTTTTAACGGAGTATTTTCTTAAGATGGAGTCTACAAGTTAAACGATTTATATGTTAAAAGCCCAATATCTGTACCGGCCAAAAATCGTAGGTGAGTATCTGTCTCTCCATAATCTATACCATAAACAGCTAAAATTCAAAAATTTCAGCTAAAAACCATACACCGTAACTATTGCCAAACAGCCCTATAGTATGATAGTGGTCACCTTGCAGACTCTTCAGTTCCAGCCTTTAATTTCCAGACGGCCCAATTTGCTGAGGGCGCTCTGTCGAAACACGAACAGAGCACGTTCGTTAGAAAAGATGTGCTGAACGCAGAGATTAGCCATGTTCTGTCATCATGATGTAAGAGCATATCAGGGCTGAAAATGAAGGTCTCTACTATTTTTTATTTAGCCAGTTTTCAGGTGTCGAAACAGATAAGGGTAACTTAGATTAAAGCCCTGTTTGGATCCCTTGACTAATTTTTAGTCATCTAAAGTTTAGGTCTAGTCCATCCAAACAGGTGAACTAATACCTGGACTAATTTTTAGTTCATTCCCAACTAGCTATTAGTTCATTAGTTGGCAAATGTGAACTAATTGTGGACTAAAATGTGGTACCAAACAGCAAAAGACGAAAATACCCCCGCTACCCTTTCTCCACTACTCCACATGCAACACACTAACAAATATAGGGGTATAAATGTCTTTGCCCATGAAAGTCACTACCTTTTAGTACATGTATCCAAATAGCACTTGACTAATTTTTAGTCACCTAATTTTTAGTCCACCAACTAGTGAACTAATAATTAGTTCTAGACAATCCAAACCGACCCTAAACTTAGTAGGAAAACAGAGGCTGTGGGTTGCACGCAGGAACCCAAGCGGCAGCCGCCCCCCGTAAGCAAGAAAAACGTCGGCTAACCCCAACAAGCCTAACAAGAGACATGTCCGAACGGAAAGCACTCCGAATACTCCACAATAATTTCGGTCTACATTTTAAAAGAAAAAATGTACTTTCAGTGTACGGTACAATTCCTCGATCTAAGTCTGACACGCATTCTACTAGCAAGCTGACGCAACGGCGTAGCGTTACATACTCATCAACTTGCTATCACGCAGTGGGTCGATGAAGGAGTTAAGCAAACAGCATGCTCATACTTGCAACAGATATAAAAGTACGAGCTGCAAAAAAAAGTGCAAACTTAGTTTCACTGCAAACGGGACACCTTCTCTCTATATATAGAAGAATGAGGTGCAAAAAATGGAACACCATGGTGTCAGAGCATCTTAATTTTAAATGCATTAATTCAATTCAAATTCAAGTATATTTTTCAAAAATATCAGTTTTAGGTTATATACCCATAAATAACAATTCAAACAAAACACATACCTTTTTTAAAAAATATACTTGAATCCAAATATTTTGAACGAAATTAGATCACATGCTTTGCTGATTTTTATATATAATCAGCATATACTTACAATCAAACTATCATAAAAAGTCAACTACAATTTGAATTTCAAAACCAGTTAAACTTAATATCTAAAAAATTTTAAAATTTTTCACACACAATGCATACGAGAAATGCATATTTTAAATCATAGTACCCTAACACTATGGTATCCCAGATAATTATACTATATATATACATACACGTATATTTATATACATACATATATACATACATACAAGCATACGTATTCATATATATACACACACATCATACATATGGCTTGAAGCGTGGTGGCATGGCTCGGTGGAAAACTAATACAATACTACTATAAAGTATAAAAGACGCTGACAGCAAATTTCGCGACGCCGCAGATCCAGTTCACATCAGTGCCGCGCTCTCCGGTGGACGGCACAAATTCGACAGGGCGCATCCTATCCGCGGTTGGTATATAGGGCCTGGCACCGCGGGCCGAGCATCTCTTCTCGTATCACCACCGTGCCAGGCCGGGGTGCAGATAGGACGGCCCTATCAGAATACTTTTGCCTTTCCCGCCAAGCAGCCACCCTGTACAAGCGAACAAACCAGGGTTAGCTAGAGCACGGCCGATTGATCAGCAGAACAGTAGAGTGATAGACGAAACATGCATCACTACTACAATTTAGGTTATTAACAAACAAGTGTTAACGACGGGTAATAGTTTTTGGTCGTTATCATATTTTCGAGTAGTTTTAGGAATTAAGTTGAGAACCGCATGCTCAGAGGCGGATCTACAGGGTATGCCGGGTGGACCACGGTATACCCTGGGGCCAGGCGTCACGCTTCTCTACACGCCGTCGCTTGCCTCCCGCGAGGCCCCTCCACGCCGACCTCGTGGTGCTCGTGCTCCGATGCGCGTCGTGCGCGCCAGCCTCGCCGCGTGTTGACCACGCCGCGCATCACCACCTCGCCGGTCGGCCGCACCGCTTGCCCATGTGCCGTGCCGCTGAGAACACCATGCTGTGGCTGCGTGGGCCTCGTTGTGCGCTCGCCCTCGCAAAGGCAGAGCCGCACGCCACTGCTGGAACTCGCAAGCCCGACGTGAAGGGCCGCTGCTCCTTCCCCCGCTTTCTCAACTTGCTCAAACGACCGTGCATGTGCAAAGAACTTGGATGGATGGAATGCTTAGGTGATGGAGAATGCGATGGTGTGACATGCAGGACTAGATTCTTCAAAATGGATGGGATTTGGGGGAGAGGAGAAGGCATGAGGCTTTGCTTCTTCCTGGGAAGAAATGGCAATAGGGAGGGGAATAACAGAGGGCACAGGGCTTTTCGTCTCCTGCCCTCGTCCTTTCTTTTTTTTATTTGGTCAAGATTAGTGACTGGAGGAGAGCGGCCGTGGAGGTTAAGGTGTGATTTGTTTTGGTTGTTGGGTTCAAAATGCAAAATTTTGTGTTGGTAGCAAATATGGTAAATGTTTGGACAATTGTGTAAAATAAAATGGTTGCAACTACAGTGAAGTTCATGTCAGATAATTGCCTTAGGCTCAGTTACTTGTCAAATTTGCTCTAGAAATTTGTGGTGTTACACTTCCCCAACTTCCTCGTTTTGTTTGTTTGAAGGAAATGAAGTACTCTGCCTATAATATTATTGATAAGTGTTGGTGTTCTTGATTTGTTGGTTAATTAATCTTTTCTAATTTGGCTAGCTTCATATATATGTTACTCTTTAATTTCTTGGGTAAAACATTTTTAGTTCCATCTTTGCTAATCGATCAATGTTCTGAATTGTATTGAACACAAAGCATCAATATTTCGTATTCGTTGAAGTAATGCAAATAGACCGAAAAGATAACAGTTCCGGATGCAACGTGTAACGCCCCCGTTTCCAGGGGCGCGTACGGACACGGCATTCCGCAACTATTCACGCATGAACAGTTATGGAACGTCGCGCAAGAGTATACCATTGCATGCTTACAACAAAAGTCCAGCATATATTTTACATAAGGATTAACATCCATTTTTCTACAGCGGGGCGTGCAAGCCCAAAGTATACTTACATTACAAAAACTCCAGAATCCGCTTGAGCGCGGCCAAGACCTAAAGCCTCGGGTCCTCGTCGAAGAAGAGATCCTCCAGGACATCCTCGACGGGGAAACCTTTCCAACACGAAATCTTGAATTGCCTTCTTTTCCTTCTGGTATCTGTGGCATTTAGCAAGCCTGAGTACTCCGACCCCGTACTCAGCAAATCACAAGGGAAACCCTAACTTACTACTTGCACGGATCATCAAAGGAAAGGGGTATACTTGGTTTATTAATTTTGGTGGATGCAGTTTTATTTGCAAACATTTTGATAAAACGGGCCCAAAACTACTTCTCAAGAACTCAGGGGTTTTTCATGAAGAGTTCATTAACCAACTAATCAAGTTAAAGCATGTACAAAACTACTTAAGCTTCGCGGCTGGAATCACCCAAGTGACACAGCTCCAATAACCGGGAGCACGGCGTATTCGAATACCATTTATTTGACTCTGCAGAGTTTGCTCAGCTTTACCCACACGATTTCTTAACTCCCGCGTCCGGGTTAAGAAAGCCAGGTCGTTTCACTGCTCCACTCTTTATATAGGCTCTACCCGGTAGAATTCACTCGGGTCTGGACCACACACACACACACAAGAGAAAACGGTGTCCGCTTCGAGTGAACTCTACCGTTGTTAGGCACCCGTAGCCCGGCCTGCCTAACCTCACTGCTACCCTCCTGTAGAGTTTCAATCGAGTTGAGCAGCTACTAGACAAGTGTTGACAAGTCAACTCCTGTGGTTGAGCGATCACTGTGACATTTGCTCAGCGTAAGGGTTTCGGTCCTTATATTTTCACATGGTCCGCAACCTCGCCAGGCCCGCGACCCAACCTCAGGTAAGCGGTGGGCGTAGACCGTCTCGCGGTTTCCCACTCACCCTTACCCTACTCCAAACCTAAGGTAAGCGGTGGGCGTAGACCGCCTCGCGGTTTCCCACTCACCCTTACCCTACCTTGTGCATGCCGGCACTCTCCGCTCTAAGATACGGTGTCCCATACCACCCTACCTTAGAGTCGGGTTTTCCAAATTCTATTGGCCCACAGCCACAACCTTATTAGTGTAAGACTTTGCATGATAATAATATCCTACAATTATCTAGATTAACAGATAATTATTTCTAGGGTTACAAAGGCATGGCTGCAAGTTTAACATGGCATTTGTCGGTGGTAGGATTAATTACATAACAAGTCATTCTAAACATTTTATTTTATTTTCGAACTAACATTTCAGAATTAGCTCAATGCAAATAACATAATAGCATAATTAGACAACATGGGTTGCAACATGATCAAGGACTTGTGACTTGCCGTAAACCGGGACGAACTCGGCTAGCTCGAACGTAGAAGCTTCTGGATCCTGCGACTGCACTTGAGCTTCCGGGAACTTCGACACTAGCGCAAACACAAAAAATAACATAAATCCGGCTTGAGCCTAATCAAGCGAGGAAAAATAATCTATTAAAAAGGAGTAAAATGCATAAATCCGCAAATGGGGAATTTTAGGAAGTTATCTGGGATGAATTTGTGGAAGTGGAGGCCAAAAATGGGTTTAGGATATTATTTGGAGCAAAGTGGTGAAATTTGGGAATTTTTGGGATTTTCTGTGATTTTCTAGAATTTATTTGGATTTTCTGGGATTTTAGAAAAGATTAAATCGGGAAATTGTTGTGAATAGTAACCGGACCGGCCTCTTTGCTACAGTGTGGCCAGGTCCGAACGCCTTCCGCTTCGCAGCGCGCGCGCGCGCAACGCCAGCGCGCAGCGCGACGCGAACGAAGAGGGCCGAGGAACCGCGGCCCACACGCGCTGCGCCCGCTCGGGTTGGATGAGCGACGCGCGTCCCGGGACGGACGGCGCCGATGTGGTGGGGCGAAGCGGTACGGGGGAGGATCCGACGGAGGCGAAGGGATGCGGTTATGAAAATCGGACGGCGCTGGGGAGATGTCCATCCGACGCTCGTGATCGAACGGCACCGGTCGGGGAGGACGGCCGAGATGCGGCCACGTAGCGAGGGAGGGGGTCTTCTTCCTCCTCCAGCCGCTACAGTGCTCCAGCGGCAGAGTCAAGGTGGCGACGGCGGCCCGGGCGCTAGGGGGCTCGCCGGCGGCAGTGGAGGGTACCAAGGGGTGGAGCGGAGCACGGGGATCCCATTTTGGCTAATTAGCATTTGAGGAGATCAACGGAGAGGGAGGGAGGGAGAAGGGAGTGTCTCGGGTGAAATATGGCGGAGAGGGTTGCCGGCGGCGAGAGGGGCCAATCGGCGGCGGTCACACGGGCAGGGGGTTGGGGTTCTCACATTGGCAGTGGCGATGGGAGCTGGGGAGCTGCGGGGGAGTCTGGCCACGGTGAGGTGGTTTCGCCGGTGGTGAGCTTCGGTGACGGAGCTCCACAGGGACTCTCCTGGCCAGGGACATTCACCAAAAGGGTTAGCACCTAGAAGTAATGCTCAGGGTCGAAGGAATCGGAAAATAGTGGAGAAGGGAAAGGGGATTGCTTCTCAGGGGCCGCCGGCGCAGGGGAGGGCGGCGACGGAGCTTCGGGCAACAAGACTTCAATCGGTTGCACTGGGAGGTCCCTTAGAGTGGTGGGAAGCGAAGGGAAATGGTGGAGTGGTCCAAGGAGCAAAGGAGGAGGAGGGAGCCGGGGAATGGGTTTTATACCCGAGCGGGAGGGGTGCATCCTTCGGGGAGAAGGCAACGGGCGCGGCTCTGGGGTCGACAGGAAGACAGGCGCAGTCGTGGGCGTCTCCTCGCACAGTGGAAGGGGGCGGGGTGACGCACGGCTCTGTGCAGAGGGGTGGCGACGCGACGGGAGCAGGTGAAGCTGTGGCAAGGGCGGGGCGTGTCCGCGCGCGGGAGAGGGAGGCGCGGCGATTGCCAGGTGGGACCGGAGCAGCGGCGGGCGACGTGGCACGAGGGCGTCCACGACTTCGGACGAGGTTGTCAGGGGCGATGTTGGCGCGGGGAGAAACCAGGGCACAGAGGCGGTGCCGACGCAGGCGGGCGCGGCGCGCAGCGCGTAGCGCATGCGCGAGGGGAAGGCGGGGAGGGAGGCGGCGTCCACGGGCTGGCGCGGGCGCAGGGGCGCACGAGGAAGGGCGAAGGCGGAAAGAGGGAGGGAGGCGCCAGCGGGGAGGGAAGGAAGGCGCTGGGGAGCGGGAGGAAACGGGAAAGGGCAGGGCGCCGGCCGAAGGGAAAGGCAGGGAGAGGGGGAAAGGCGCCAAAGGAGTAGGGAAACGGATTTGCCAAAAGAGGAAAGCGCATTCCGGGGAAAATTTCCAAAAAGGGAAAGTTTCCAGAATTTCACTCAAAAATCAGCAAAAACAATGAATTTTTTTTTTGAAATTTTGGGGCTTTTCACAACGCGTCAGGTTACCATTATAATTCAGAGGTATAGTGGTGTGCAAAGAGTAGTAGTGCTCTGTTTAATTTTTCTAAGCTAAAGAGGACAGAGAACCATGTGACAAAGTGACAACTGAGTTATTCTGATTTCTGAAGCTTTATACTACATTACAAGATATGCTTTCTTTCTCCTATAAATAGTACATGTAACGAGTGAAGGCTAGCTGAAATATCTGTCTCCTGCGATGATGGAAGCCAGATTTGCAAAAATATGGTGCTAGGGGGCCAAACCAAATAATTCGTTGTTACCTACTATTGGTCCGAAGCATGGATGCACGATGAACATTTTCTTTCTGTACCTCTTTGCGTTCCATGTTTATTCTAGTTGGGAATTTTTAGTCTTCAAAGCTAGGGAACTATTTATATTGTAATTTATGCAAGTTTTTAATTTAATTCTTGAATTTAAGACTTATCATATTATTTAGTGCCTGTATACCGAATTATGGTGCAAAATTTATAATTATTTACCGAATTAGCAAATGGTTTTATCAACTTACATATGAAAATTTTGGTGCGGCATACCTTTTGGTAAAATCCTGGGTCCATCATTGCGCATGCTAAACAACGACCATGGACTGTTCATGGCTAAAATTTTTTTATCCTGCCGTCGTTATTCATATGATCATTTCTGGTGGTGCATTCCGTCGTACTTCCCCATTATCTGCGCAACTAATGTCCGTTCGTATAGTGCAAACAACTTCCCAGGGAGACTTAGCTGCAAATCCGATATATTCCAGCGTGCTGCACGCACCCATCATCTGCCTCTCCCCTCGCCACCCCCGTGCGCCGCCATTCCCCAGCACCTCACCTAAGAGCAAGTATTATAAGAGGCTGTAAGTTAGCTGTATGCTGAGATGGAGGAGAGAGAGGAGGAGAGAGAAGAGAGGTGGGCTGTAAGCTTACAGCCAGCTGAAGCACAAGAACCAAGAAACTTTGTGAGAGGAAGGGGTAAATCATACAGCCTTCAGCTGGCTGTAACTACTATATAAGTAGGTTGATAAGTAGGCTGTAAGTATCCATACAGCCAGCTGAAGGCTGTATTATAAGACTTGCTCTAACCACCGCACTTCAGGGCCACCCTCCACACCGCCTGTACCCCAGCCCTCTCTCCCACCACCGCCGTTTCCCCACCCCCCCACACACACACACGCATCACCGCCGCTGTCCTGTGCGTCACTTGCGCCGCCGGTCCCAAAGTCGTCCTCCCCACCGCCTCCCCTACTTGAGTCCAGATCGGCAGCCTCGGCGTCTCCGTGGGAAGCCAACGAGACCCAGGCGGCGTTTCTAGAAGAAAATCTAGTGGAGGAGAGCCTCACGTGAGGCCCCCTCCCCCGTAGAAAAACTCTTCGGCGTTTCTGACGTGCCACAACGGCAAAGGTGAGCGGCGTTGGGGGTACGCCGCATTGCATTTCAAACTCTTTATTGAAATTTGCACCATCATAGCTCCTTTCGTTGAGTTCAATGAGTTTGATGGCACTAATTTTGTTTGACTTTTGATCTAAGGATTACCCGGAACTAAAAATTGCTATCCAAACTACGTCAGATTGTCGTAGTAGCGGACTCATGTGATTTTGATAACAAGGGTGTGAACTTAAGACACATCCATTGTAACACAAGTTTAAATGACATAGTATGAAAATTCAAATGTGATAAATTACATGTTTGTGCTACATTGACTACAACCAACATTGCAAAGTATTTTTTAAAAAAAATTACAACTTGATATGGTGTTCCTTCATGCTTTACAAGCAATTGATGATAGCATTATCCAGGGGCGAAGCCAGGATTAATTGTTGCCGGGGTCGGGACAAACCCACAGACTGAGGCCCATCGTGGTGGGCTCAGCCGCTCAGGCTTTCTACATGTTGATGTGGATGGGGCGATGGGCATTGGGCTGGTTGGCTGCCGTCTGGAGCAACGGACTGCTGGGCTACCGGGGTCAGACAAAAATTTTACCGGTGTCCAAGCTGGCCAAAATTGCTGGGTATAAGAATTTACCGAGAAATCATCGGTGTCGGCCGACCCCGACGCTTGAACGTGGCTTCACCCCTGGCATTATCACTAACTTGTAGGAAAAAAACTCATGCTCAATGTATATAATTAAGCAATCATTCAAATATTGTTCACTGATGCTATTTCTTAACTTGTTCTTCACATGATTCATGGCCAAAAATACCATCTCTACACTTCAGTAGCCACAGTAAGGATCAACAGAAATTTGAGTAGCAAATAAATAAGTTTATAGCGATCATGTTTCTTTGTCTCAACAAGTTTAATAGAGAGCTCACTGAAATTCTTCACTTCTCGGAACCTTGTATCTTAGTGCATGTCAGCAATAAAAATATTAAATTGCAAAGAAAGTTGGACCAAATATGTATTCGAGAAATCTTAAGAATAAACTTATGAGAGACCATGTGGAGGTCACCCTATGTTTGTGATGAGTAATTGACCTTTGGTTTAGAGAGATTGAGTTTGGTTTTTGAGGTTTTGCAGCAGTTGGCTCTCTGTCTGTAAAGCCTTAAGCCTTTACGACTTGGTCGGCAGTGGCATTTACGATCATGTGGTCGACAGTGGCTTTTATGACTCTATGGTCGGCAGTCGTTTTTATGACTTGGTGGGGTGGTTGGCAATCGATTTTACAACTTGGTGGTCGGCAGTCGATTTTACGACTTAGTGGTTGACAGTCGATATTACGACTTGACAGTCGTAGCCTGCGGTCGATGGTCGTAGCTATGCCTGAACGTGGTCGATAGTCGTAGTTGCTGTGAGCGATGGTCATAGTGCTCTACATGTGTGATCGTAAGTTGTAGCGACCAGGTCTGTTAAAGTCGTAAGTGCTATGAGCGATGGTCGTAGCGTCTGCTACGTGGTTGTAGCACCTGTTTCATTGTCATAGCAATATTTGTGATGGTCGTAACGGCTTACTGAGTGGTCGTATACTACTGGTAAGATGTCATGGGCTACGAGTACTTTTGTTTTGTGCATCAGAGTAGTCGTAAATTGTTTTAAGACCAGTGGTTTGCTGAGATTGCTCTCTGGAATTTATTCAGACATATGCAAATTGATGAACGTTGTTTATAGTGCGGTGCTATGTGATGCTTTGCTTGTTGATGATGATTGCAGGATTTTGGAGCTAGGTCATGGCGAGGCATGAAAGGATTGGGACTAGACACAGGCAGGTGTTGAGGTCCAGAACAGTCAGGAGAAGCCAAAGATGACTAAAGCTGCAAGTTGGTTGCGAGCGTGGATAGCAAGAAAACAGGAAGCTTCTAGGAAGGTGGTTGGGGGCAGTTTGGTGAATTGCTCATGACCTGAAAAGGAGGCGGTTCTGTTAAAGGGTTTTTGTCCTGTATGAGCTAACAGGTTGATGTAAGTGGTGTGCATGAGAAAAGTCGGTGGTAGGTAAGGGGTTAACAGGTTATTCCCGGTATCAAGAGGCTAAAAAAAGAGATGGAGGGCTACCCATCTGACTCTCTCCGGTGTTCTTGTTTTCTTGCATGCATATATTTAGGGTTTTTGGTGTGGAGCACTTGTGCTCTTGGTCTTCCTGGATGGAGTGGCTGTAGACTCAATCCTCAAAGCAATATATCATTTATTGAGCTACTTCTTGAGTATTGTTGTCTAAATAGCTTTGAGTTGGTTTGGTTTGTTCCTCTATTTTCTTGGTTCTTTTCTGTTCTGTGATCGTATCTTGTCTTTCTTGATTTAAGAAAACGTTCTTGCTTCCTTTCTGACTTGCTGTATGTTTGGGAATCATACTCAAAGCCATCTTAGCTATTCTATTCCCATGAACAAGGTCAGATTGCCTTTTGCCCTCTCTGATTTAGTTTTGGACGTTCTTGGTGAAATCTTGTGAAGCTCTCATTTTGGCTGCTAAGTTTTCAATTAAAGATCAGAGCAACCTCTTGACACCCTCACTTTCTTGTCTGCAAAGTTTCATGGCCATTTGATCTCTTAATCAAAAGTTATGCATAGTTTGGATCTTGCAGTCGTGCGCTCTCTACTCATCCTCTGTTTCTTCCGTGAAGTTTACGATCACGTTCAAGTTTCTCACTGTAGTGTTTATCTTTTGACCATGTTCAGATCTGTTAGTCTCTTGCCTTCTTTTGTTGAATCTGAACTGAGGTAGTCATAGTCGGTGCAGTCTAAGTCTGGAACATCGATCGACTTAATGACTACGTTAGTTTTGACCAAGATCAAGTTCCAGACTGCATTGCACTGATTTCGACCATGTTGATCTTTTGAGTTGGAGTCTGGTTTTGACCACGTTGGTTGTTTGCCCACTTGTTGGCTTATGACCACGTTGGTTACGACCACGATGCTGACTGATTACAACTACATTGATTATTTGACCACTAGTTGGCATTCGATCACGTTGTCTTCCACTACATCAATTTCAACTGTAACCATTTTCGATCACATTGGTTCTGGTCTCGGTGGTTATCGACTAGGACGATTTTTGACCACGTTGTCGCCTATCGACCACATAGTCAAGTTTACGACCACGTTGTCTACTTTCAACCACCTTGTCAATGTGCGATCACTGTCTGCTCTTGATCACATTGTCAAGAGTTTGACTGCATTGCTGTATTCCGATCACGACTAGGACTCTTCTGTGTCTTCTCTGTTACTGTAGTTTTTCATGTGAGCTTTCAACCCTAGTCTTCATAGCTCAGTAGCTATCGGAGAAAAAGGGTTGTGTGAATACTTGGAGAGAATTTTGAAGGCACCATTCACCCCCTCTATTGCCTGTCTGGTCCTACAAGTGGTATCAGAGTCCGGTTAGCTCTTTTCAATAGATCTTAACCAGTCTTAGGAGTCATGGCAACAAACATGTAAATAGAGCGGTTAGAGAAGAATGGACATACAACCACTAACTCGTTCTTTTATAATAGTAATGATATTCCATATTTTTTCTCGGAGTTGGAGTCGGACGCGGATAATACTGGATACCCATTTCTCTATTTCATATTCGCTCCATAAACCTTCGTACGGTCGGTCGGACGAAAATTATTCGCTTCTTTTACACCCCTACACAAGACATTAAACAATAGGGGTGCAACCAGAACAAACACAGAGTGACTAATCGTCGAGATATCAAAGGAAGAGTACTCAATATTCTCTGTCTGTATAAAACTGTTTGTGACATAATCCACATATCTGCTGTCTTGTTTCTAAGTAAAGTTACAATAGAGTTACTTATATCATTTGACATACAGATATAGACGGATGGATATCACTCATCATGTATCCTATTTTGCATTTTCCTTGGAGTCAGACTCGGGCATGGATAATACTAGATACCCATTTACTATTTTCGTATTCACTCCGTAAACCTTCAATCGATCTAGCAAATAGAAATTATCCACTCTATTTTCACCCACTAGATAGATGTCTCCATCATCCTTAAAACATCTCACACCAGCTCGTTCAACTGGAGAGTCACCCTCGGTGGCATACGGAGGCCAAGAAGAGCTCATATATTGTAACATTATAAAATTTGGATGTTCGAAAATATAGGATTTTTAAAACATCTTGCATTTTGTTGACGTTCGAATTCCTTCTGAATATTTATTTAAAATTTTCTCAGTTTCGTGCTATGCAAATTAATAATCAAGAATAATCCCAAGTGCAAGTAATGGTAATGTAAATAATAAAAATAGAAAATGAAATTACAGATCATGAATTCAAAATACCAAAATCTTGAATTCAAATTCAAATCAATAAAATGAAACCAAAAGAATATTAGAATATATCTCTAAATGATTGTGGAATCCGGATTTCACAATCCGAAATCCTCTATGATTCCACCGCACTATTACCTGGATCAGTAGATAATGCTCACAGATTACAGTTCTGAATATCAAAATTCATATCATGCGGAAGCGTAATTAAAATAATAGACTTACTCATGGGCCGATCGGGCCCAACTCAATAAATTGCAGCAGCGGAAGAACGAAGCACACATGTGGGACCTTCAGGACATGCCCACAGGCAGCCGACTGGAGGTTTGCGACCTAGCCCTTGACATCTTCATCTTCTCAGCCAGGATGTCCAATCTTGTTGCTGAGGAGAGGTGATCTGATCCCTGATTCTGAATTTTATCGCAAAAGCGAGTGTGAGAACTCCAACCCCGTGCTCCGCGAGCCAATACACAGAATGCAAATACATAGTATGCATGGCTTATCAAGGAGAGGCTCGGGTTATTTTATTTTGCCAAAAATCGCTTTTGGTAGCATTATTTAAGCTTAGCGTTATTGTTGCTACCTAAACCCTACACAACGATTACCATAATTGACTTAATCCACCGAAAATACACTTTCTTTATTCTGTGCTGTCTAAAACTCCATTCAGCGAATATCAACAATTATACAATCCACCAATCAATTGCAACCTAATTTCCCAAACAGCGAGTATTATTAACTAATTAAACCACCGAACATTTTTATCCGGACTTACTGACAATCCAATCCTTTTGTTATTGATTCAGACTCATGATATGCTTATCCATAATCCATTATCCATCTCTAAATAATTCCCTAGTATACATCCACCGAGAATATCATTGATCACGTCTACGATCCACTACTTATGTATCCCCAAACTATTATTGATCATGTCTACTATTCATCATGGTATATCCACCGAGAATATCATTGATCAGTTCTTTGATTCACCAGTAAACACCCACCAAGTATATCAATGATTAAGTCTACGACTCGCTAGCATACATCCACTGAGTATATCACGGATCATGATTATAATCCAATAAGTTTTAATGCTCCCAGAGACTCAATTCATCCATCTAGTTAATCCCATCATCACCAATATCTTCCAAGCATTTATATTAGTTATCCATGTTGCAATCCCGCAATTACCTTTGCACTTCCTGGTTCTCCCAGAGTCATCTATATCATCTATCTAGCCTACATCATCATTTAGGCTCCACCAATGTATGTCTTCCAGAACCCACACTATTATTCTCACTATAATTGACATGATCCCACCAATCACTCTATGCATATACCACAACCCGTCATTCTTCTTATCTTATGACTCTATTTAATCCTCCTGTCATTTTATTTTTGTAAGGAGTATTATCATTATTTAGAAATATTGTACATAGAAAATTCCTGTGACTTAGCAGTTTTGTAACAAAACATAATGTTCAAGGAATATCATCATAATTTTCCATACATATGGCATCACACCATATGCCTAATATCATCATAATCTTTCATACTTATGGCATCGCACCATATGCCTAATATCATCATAATCTTTCATACTTATGGCATCGCACCATACAATACTTACGGCATCACACCGTACAATACTTATGGCATCACACCATCAAATACTTATGGCATCACGCCATATATTACTTTCTTATCACTGGGACAACACCCAGGGAAAACCAAACTAGGGCCATCCACGCCCTCCATTTTCCATTCCCACCCATAAAGTGTTTTGAAACAAAACTATATCTAGCAAAGTTCCCATGATTCGCCCTTGACCGTGGGCACGGCTATTCGAATAGTTTTAGACTCTGCAGAGTTGGCACACTTTACCCACAAGAGATAATCCCACTCATTGCCCCCACATGATTCCATAGACATGCGGTCGAGTAGTCTATCACAGGTCCGTTACAATGCATTTCCCTAGCAGGGTTACGTCCGCTAAGGTTTCCACTTCCTCCAGGTACGCCCACCCTTCTGGAAGCCCCCTCTTGCGCCATCACGCCGGAGGATGTGGCCATCCTCTACCCGCCCGTGATCATCATGCCGGAGGATGTGGTCATCCTCTACCCGCCCATGATCATACCGGCGCAACCCATACTAAGTTAATGCAAATTATTTAGCCCTGCCTACATTTTGCCAGCTTGTGGTTGTACTGTTGTAACTTGGGAGGTCGTCACATGATTCGGTCCTTAGGTTTATCTGGGCAGTTCAACCTCTAGTCCCATTTATGCAATCACTGCACCACATCCCCACGAACCATCCGCCCAGATAAATAAGCAAGTTAGGGTTTTTGGGAACATAAAATAATCGTACCAACATATTCCAGTCATTCCCATCATGACTTTCCAAATCAGTTTCTCATGCTTGAAAGTGATGCGGATGCTTTGGGCATTTCAACGCCCCTGAGTACCTATGCAGTACTTAGCTTGGCGTATAATTAGGGACTTATTTTGAAAAGGTTACTATTATAATTTTGCTAGGGTGACAAGGTTCACACATTCCAATATTCCAAAGGAGGGGTAATATTATTCAAGACAAAGGATGGGCATATAACTAAAATTTCAAATTAAACATGTATTTGCATATAAAATAGCAGCATGCAATTTGATAATTTAAAATGAAGTAATTTGCAGAAAATGTAGGTTCAACATGATCAAAGTATTGACACGCCTAGCGCGGTTTACCGCGATCTTGAGCTCACACAATGCTTCCTCTTGGGCTTCTGGCCTTTATCTCCGATTCGCTCTTGATCACGCCTGATCCTTTGATTCTTCAATATTCCCATATCTAATTACGTGCTAAATGACTGAATACAAATAAAGGCAAATAACTCAAAAGATCCAAACAAATCCGAATAGACTCATTTTAGTTTTATTTTGAGCTAATGGGGTGATTCGGGTGATTTGAGACAGGGTCGGTGGTAGGATACGATAACTCGATCTTTTATTAATAATCTTTTTTATTATTTTTGTATTTATCAAGGAAGTTCCATGAGTCGGGTTAGACCTATAGATGGGTGCAGGAGCTTAGTGTACAAATTTTATATTTAGGGTATGCATTCCTTGCGACTCAGGTTATGGTAAAGGCAACTGGATTGATGGATGAGATCTGTACTTATTCTATAAATCTTTTAGTCGAAGGTATTATAATATTTGGATATCTTTATTAAGTTTTTAGAATAAACTCTGATATAGGCTTTTACTTATTAATTAGGTTAAGATAAATAGCAAGGGCTCAATATTTATTCTTATATGGTAATTAATTAGAATTTAAATCTCTAATAATCCCATTATCATATCTTATGTATCTTCATTCATAGGTAGGCTGAATTTAAGTTGAATTAGGATCCACTCATATGCGTCCTAACTTGTTATATATACAATTATGCTCAATACTATTCTGCACTAAAGCTAGTGTTAAGATTTAACTAATAGCACTATTATTAGCTTGCTCATACTTTAATTATTCTTAGGCTTAGCTCTATATTTGATTCATTTATCTAGGCAGAGATCTTTGTACAAGGTAGTGTTCCATTATTTAATAAGATACATTACTGAGATTTATTAGGTGACAGCAGGTTAAATATCGAACATATGTTTTAATTATGATTAAGAGCATCTTTACTAAGTTTGGATGTTTAGCCAAAGTTGTTCCTCTTTATCAATGCTCTAACTAATATTTAGTCTTTTAATTCATTTATGCAAACCACATTAAATATCACCAAAAATTCTAATGAGCTCTAAAATTCATGGTTTCAGTTCCACTGGGAAAATCTTGAATTTAGAAATTTGTTTCATTCGATTTGGAGCTAAAATGAAGAAGTTATGATGGTCAAAGTTCACTATTTCGATCAAATCCTAAAATTACCAAATCCTGACATGTGGGGCCCACTGTCAGCCTGAGGGAAAATGAAGAAAACTCAACCCGGCCTGCGGAGCCGGAGGCTCGAACGCGCGACCGGGGAGCTGGGGGGAGAAGAGACGAGCGCTAGTAACCAAGTGAGCGGGGAGGCTTTGCCTACCTATATAGGGCAATCAATCCCTTTGAGGTGGGTCTGCAGCGGGGTTGGGCAGAGGAGTCAGGGACGACGGTGAGGGCGCGGTGCCGGCGGCGAGGTACTGTCGGGGAGGTCCGGGGAAGGAGCAAAACGCGTTCCTCAAGCTTCGGGGGTGCCGGTGGTGAGCTCTGCAGGGGCCGAGGGGGCACGGTGGCGGCCGGCATCGTGCGGTGGCGGCGGATCGGGGAGGTCCGCGGTGCCGGCGGCGTACGGCCGACGGAAAGCTCAGGCGAGGCAGGGGATCGCTTCGCAATGCTCCGGAGATGGCCCTGGAGAGAGGAATCGGTGGCTAGGGGCTTGGTTGGGCGGTTCGGTGGTCGCCGGAGCTGGGGAAGAAGCTAAGCTCGTCGGTGGCTACGGGGCTTGGTTAGGCAATTACCTGTGAGGGAGCGAAGAGGGAGGCATGGGGAACCCAGTGTAGCCCTCGGTGCTTCTTATAGAGGCGCGGAGGGAGCGGGCAACGGGCGAGCGGCAGCAGCCGAGCCGTGAGGTCTTGTCCGAGCGGCGGAGCCAGCGGTGGCAGCGGGATTCCGGGGCCTGTCACGCGCGTGCGACCGCTCGGGCAGCCTTCACGCCGCGCACGCGATGGGAGGTGTCGGGCAGCGGCGCAGAGGTGGAGACGGGCGCATGGTGGCCACGGGGACGAAAAGCTCTGCGCGCACACAGAGAGAAGAAAGGGGAGAGGGGAAGAGAGAGCCGGGCGAGCGGGAGGGCCCGCTGGCTAGAGGGAAAGCGCGGACGGGGGCTGGGCCCACTGTCGAGAGCGCGCGCAGCTGCGCGCACGCCGGGCCGGGCAGCGGTGGAGTGGCCGCCACCGGGCCGATGGGAGTGGGGTTGGGTGGCTTGGCTACCGACTCCACCCATTTTATTATTTTTATTATTATTATTTTGCTTTATTTTTCTTGCTATATCTTTGATTTAACTTTGATACAAATTTAGGTATAAATTTCCAGTTTTTATTTTAGGTTCTTCCCACCTAATTTTTGGATCATCTTTTCATATTCTTAATTAAAATTTGTAATTATCTCCTAATTGTACATATATATTTTTCCTTTTCATTTCAAATTTTTGGAACCTTAACCAAAATCTTGAAGAACCACCATAAAATTCAAATCCAAAAATAAAATCATATTGCAAGGTGTCTCAAGGCTCCATAATTTACCAAATCAAATTATTCGGGATGTTACAATGATTAAACAAAAAAATTCCTTTTTTAATTCAATTAGCATACAAAATCCAAGGCTAAATATTCAAAAATTTATATATACAATTCAAAACAAAATAATACCAAAATCGAAATCCGAGGGCAAACTAAATAAAATCAAAAATAGAGGAATATTATATTTGTATCTAGATATTTGAACCAAGTTTGAATTGAAAATCCAAAAATTGAATACAAAATTTGAGCAAGACTTCAATTCTGATTTTTGCTCCCCGTTTCTCCCCTCTCAGTTCCATGTGGGCCCCAACCCTTTTTCCTCCCTCCTCCTCCCTTTCCCTTTCTCTGCATGTGGGCCCAGTCTCCCCGTCCTCTCTTCTTTCTCCTTCCTCCTCCTTGTTTCTTATCTCTGCAAGCCAGCCCCTCCGTGTTCTTTCTTCTCCTTCCATCCTCCTCTATCTTCGCCCCGATCGGCCGGCCCCGCTGCTCCTGTGCGCACGTCATTGCATCACTGTGCGTGCTTCACCGCGTCTACGCCTGCGTCAGCATGGCGTCAGCCGCCCTGTGCCTCCGTTGCATCACCGCGCCTGCCCCGCGTCACCATCCGTCACCACGTCGTGCTTGGACACGTCTTCTTCTTCCTCTCCCGTCTCTTCACGCGCGTTAGCCACAGCGCCGACCACGCCCTGTAGCGGTTAGTCTACCGCTGCCCTCACCATGCCCTGCTCTGTTGTGGCCGTCTCATCGTTTGACCCGAGGCAACGTCAGCGCTCCACACCAAGCCCTGCTCTTCGGTCGTCGGCCACAGCACCAACATGTCATCCCCCCACTGAGCTATAATTAGCAGCCCCGGCTTCCCTTTCACTTGCACTCCTCCCCATCCTTCCCTATCTCCTTCTTCCTCTTTCGCCCGTGCACCAGCCACCGCGAGCTACCGATGTCCTGGCCCTCCAGTGATCGTTGTCCAAGGGTGAGCGTGTGAAAATGTGTCCGCAGGAGTGCTTCCTATCCCCTCTCAGTTAATTTCATTTCCGTCACCACCACGCGTCGGAACACTCTTCTTCCCCATTGCTAGCCAAAATCGCCGCCGCCAGTGCCACTCGCTCCTCGGCGACCCCCAGCTCAATTCCTTCCTTCAAGAGCATAACCAAGGCACCACAAGGCTTCCTCAAGCACCGGCTACGGCTTCCCTTCACCCCAGCTCATCGGCACCGTGCACATGCCAGCGCCGCCACAGGCTCACGGTGCCAATAGTCACAGATGAGTAGTAAATAAATACACTAAAATTTACTGTTAAACATCAATGAGATAATTAAATACTCACATACTTCAATGAATTATTAAACTTATCATCCGTGAATACTTCGAATAATTGGTAAATAGAACCCCATAAAATACTACCTCTCAAATTGCTAGAAATATAAACTCTAAGATTAATTTGACACACCTCGCGTGTAGAACTCATGCCCTAAATCTTAAATATTCACATCCAACAAATAGTGCTCAGTACCCCAACCAAACTCTTACAATTGCCCGTAAGTCTAACCTAATTCATGAAACTTCCTAAATAAATATAAAAATGATAAAAGAA
Source organism: Dendrocalamus sinicus (assembly GCA_036346575.1). NCBI lineage: Eukaryota > Viridiplantae > Streptophyta > Magnoliopsida > Poales > Poaceae > Dendrocalamus > Dendrocalamus sinicus. The sequence continues at coordinate 7,145,244 of CM070645.1, forward strand.
GTTATTAAATAAAAGATCGACCCATGGTATTTTTGTTAGTGATGTGCCCAAGAGGCAATCATAAACAGTTCGGTTTAATAGGCCAAAAGGGATATTGATCCATATGGGATTAGGGTTTTCTAATGGGCCTACAACGTGGAAGCCCATTAGCATGCTCTATAAATATGTGGATGTGGGGCTGCAGGGTAGAGAATATACTATTCCTAAAACCCTGGCCGCCACCTCCCCTTGGCCGTATCCCGAAACCCTAGCCGGGCGAGCGGTGCTAGCACACCAGCGCACGGCGTTCCATCCCTGGACGTGTGGACTTCGGTAGAGGCGCTGCTGTGACTGCGGCGCTAAGCGGGACGATCACGAGGAGGAAACAGTTGGACGGAGAACGTTTGACTACTACTGCTGCATCGACGCGTGCTTCGTTGAATCGGCTGCATCAACGATACTTCCGCTGCACTGCGCGTCTAGTGGTTACAATCTGCGATCTCTTACTTGCATGGCTTCCTGGTTTACGCGGTAGAAAATTTTATTCTGCGCTAGTGTAGCGTACGCGTGTTCCAACAATTCTAAAGTTGGCTATGCTCAGCCATGCTTAAATCTAAAGCGGAATATTCTCGTGAATATTCCTCTTGTCATGAAGGCTCGTTGACATCTGTCTCGGTAGATTTCTCTCCTTCATCCTTCCCTTCGCTCAAACCTCATTTGACTCCGAAAATAACCCACATCCAGTTAACCTTGTCTCAAATCAACTATTTAATCATAATAAAAATTAATCAAATTCAATTGGATTTATTTGGACCTTTTGAGTTATCTGCATTTATTTGGATTCAGTTGTTTAGCGCATAATTAGAAATTGGAAGTCCAGAAGATTCTATGGATCAAGTGAGATCACGATCGATGTGAAGATAAGACTAGAAGCTCAAGCCCATCGAATGAGAAAGCTTTGAGTGAGCTCAAGACCGCGGTAAACAGCGTAAGGCGAGTCTATACTTTGATCATGTTGAACCTACATTTCCTGCAAATTACTTTTGTTTAAATTATCAAACTGCATGCTATTATTTCATATGCAAATATATGTTTGTTTTAAGATTTTAGTTATATGCCCATTACTTGACTTGTTAGTATTACACCTCCTTTGGAATGCTTGAACATTTGAGCCTTGTCACCCTAGGAAAAATTATAATGGTAACATTTCAAAAAATAAGTCTACGGGTATTCACCATGTTTAGTACTGCTTAGATACTCGAGGGCACCAAAATGCCCCAAGCATCACTTTTAATCATGAGAGATTGATTTGGGAATTCATGGATGGAAATAACTGGTATATTTTGAAATGATTATTTTGTGCTCACAAAAACCTCAATTTGCTTAAATATCTGGGCAGATGGTACGGGGGCTAGTGTGTGGTGCAGTGGAAGCACAGTGTGTAGATTGTGGTAGAACCGACCAGATACCACTAAGGACTGAATCTTGTCATGACCTCCTATGTAAAACAGTTTAACCGTAAGTCTGCAAATTGCAACTTAGCTAAGTAAATCTATCGAAACCTCCGGACTCATCTCACCGGTAGTGGAAAGGAGTGAAATATTGCAAGGGCAAGGGGAGGCCTACAGAGACACCGAAAGAAGGGTGAAGTTTCCAACCGTGCTAGTTTTGCGGAGAGTGGAGTCCGAATGTGCTAGTATCCATGGTTACATCCCATGCAACGTATGTGACCCATCGCAAGTGGGAGCAGCCCATAGGGTGAGATGACAAAAGGGGCCAGATATTTTAAAAAGTCACCGTGATGGTCTACTCAACCACATGACTAAGGAATCATGTGGAGCAACAAGCGGATTGTCTCTTGTGAATAAAGTGTACAAACTCTGTAGAGTGAAAACTATTCGAATAGCCGTACCCACGGTCAAGGGCGAACATGGGAACTTAACCAGATATAGTTCTATTTCAAAAACTTTGTGGGTGGAATTAGAAAAGTGGTGGCAGAGAAATGCCCTGATTTGTGTTGCACTGAGTGTCGCCCCAGTGATAAGGTAAGCGGTTATAACGCTGTAAGGTTAGCATATGGTGCAGAAGCCATGTAACGGTGGATGGAATCTGGATCGCTATTATTATCGTATTTTTTCACACATTATGTTTTAGTTCAAACTATTAGGTCTCAGGAAATTTCTTGTATCAAATTTTGAAAGCAATTTATGCCAAATAACATAACTCGAGTCTTTCCTTGATGAGCCATGCATATTATCTATTTGCATTATGTGTATTGGTTAGCGGAACACGGTGGTTTGTATGACTGTGTAATCGGTTTTTTCGGTTTAATCGGTTTGGTATATACGGTGTTTGTAGTTCGGTAATATACTGTGTTTTTAGAAGTACGATTTGGTATCGGTAAATACCATATTTACCAAAGTTGATATGAATTGCAAACGATATCGCGACTAGCGAGACGAGTAGGTGATAATACATATACTACTGGCAATAGAATTAGAATTTTAGAAACACTCTAATGGAGTATGGAGATTCGATGACATATGCATAAAGTAATAAAGCATAATAATTAATGAAGTTCTCTACCCATTAGAAACATATGTCTTAGCTTTATTCTGTTTGAAGTGAGCTATAACTTGAAGTAGAGAAAACCAGAGCTTTTTATGTACATATGTAATATATACATTGAGTTGAACAATATAGCTAGCCTAGTTTAGTTGGTAGAGACAGCATGGGGGCATTCGGACTTGATGCCCCTTGTCTATTTTTTGAGACTATATGAGTACCCTTGTCTATTTGTTTAAAGAAGAATTTGGCGCCCCCTGTAGTTTTGTCTCATTCTTCTTTCCTTCTTTTCTTTAGAAAGACTGAAAGCCCCTTTGTCTTCGTCTCTCTTTTTCTTTGGAGCAGATTGGGGCTCCTCTCTGTAAAGCCAGAAATTGACGCTAATTGCAGTCCATGTCTTCTTCTATTGGTCTGTCAGATTTTTTGCTTCTAATACATTGGATTGACCCCAGCATACTTTTTTTTTGTCTTAAATGTCCAGTCCTGCTAACTTGTTTGGAACAAAAATCTTTGTTATTGTTAAATGTCCAGTCCTGCCATGAGACACAGAAACCAAGTCAGTCCACAAAGCCCTTCCAGTCCAGTATCATGTGTGACGCAATTTCTTCAATTCGCCATCTGAAGAGGCCGTTCTACGGTTCATGCAGCCATCCAGGCAAATTATTTTGGACTACGATGTAATTACGTTGATATCTTTTTATTGTGCTTTTCAATACGGTAGCGGATGACAAAGAAGTTGATGTGGATGACACATATGGTTTTAAACTCGAAAAACCATTTGAAGAATTCGCTTTAAAAAATTATCCCATTTTATTGTTTGTCTTCTTAAATTTCAGAGAAACCAGAAACAAAAAGAATAGGACTAGGTACAGAGCCAACAGTACCAAATTGGCATGAACAAATCCCATGCCCAATTCATGTACTCCAACGATCATGGCCGGTCAATAGGCATGTGCATTCACCTTATGTTGTGATTTGTGAATCACACACAGCCTTGTATCCTGAATTCAGTGGATCAATTTTTATACGACGGAAACATAGAAATATATCATGATGATTAGCCTTCTACTACAATTTAAACAGCAGAAGCGTGTATAGGTGGCGCTTAAAGTGACTTCTGACTTCTGGTCTATGATTTAAAATACATTATAATGGCTATTAACGTTTTTGAGTAATTAATTTAAAAAGTAAAAAAATTACATCACAGATAATACAATAAAGGAAAAAAAAGTAAAAAAAAGCCTAAAAAACAAAATTAAGAAACAGACATGTTCCAAAAACCAGAAGTCATTTAGGGCATAACCATAATATTGTTGTTTTTTAAGGGTACAATACACATATTTAACACATACCACTCACGCGTATACGCTTACTGCACACGACTATTCATAACCCCCATGGGATCGAGGACCCGTTGGTCAGAGGAAAAAGAGGGACGGAGCCGTATGAAGCGACTCTCTCACGTACGGTTCCTGGAGCCGTATGGTGTGATCAAATAACTGAAGATCGGAGGCCAAGGAGGCGTAAGACTTGGATCATTTATACCTCGTTATGCTTTTGGATCGGTGTACAAGAAGAATGCGTAGAAACCTCCTAGCACGGTTGCCCCGGCCATGGCCCAGACCAGGACCTGCACCGGGAGAGGCATGATGGCTGCCACCTTGTACGAGAACATGGCGGTGAGCATCGTGGTGAGGAGCCAAACTGACATCTTGAGGCGTTCCCGGCGAGGCGACTCGGAGCGCTCCTTCTCGTACTGACGAAGGCAATAGAAAAGCAGGACAAGTTCCAGGTAGGAGGATACAACGAAGGAGATGGCCCAAAAGTCCCTGTTAGATCTGTACACCGCCATGACCGAGTTGAAGGTTAGGAACAAAAAGCCGATCGCGGTGAGCGACGAGGGGCCCTGATGATGGTCATCGTCGTCGTCACGGCCCATCTGTGGCGGCGGCCGCTGGTCGTGCAGAGGTCGCTCGATCTGGCCATGTTCCATGGAATTTTGAGTTGCAGCTAGCTTTGAGCTCATAGCACGTCCGGCTCGGGTTAGCGTCTAGGTGGTTATATTCTTGACCGGCGAATGTATGCACAGCCGGAGCAAATCGAACTCCGGCGAGGAGACGTTAGCAAATCTGAAAATTTTGGAGCAGCTAAGTTTCAGGGTCGCAAAGAGACGTGAAGTAAATATTATGCATATATATGATGATCAGTTCGACCAAGAAGATCTGCATGTAAAATAATCTGGAACATCCTGGTAAGTGCGATTAAGTGCTACATTTAGCACGAAGCTGTGAACAGTAACGTGCATATATATTAAACTAATCTGGAACATCCTGGTAAGTCCGATTAATTTTTTGAAGTGCTACATTCAGAATGAGGATATTAACAGTGCCATAACCCCAGCCGAAAAGAAATCCCGTACGATCAGAAGTAGGACGAATCCTCCGAGTCCAACTTCTGGAAAACAGTTGAGAAAACAGGCAAGGGGGGGAATTAATCACCAGAGAAAAGCAGGACAACGAGCACGCTCCGCTCTGCAGATAAAAATGGCGCTCGCGCGACGACGCCCTGCACTAAATAAGAGCATAAATGTAAAGATACTAAGAATCTAAGCGGGCCTGTCGATTGTTTGCCATGGCAACTCCCTCCGGAACTGGCTCCATTTATATAGGGGAGTTGGGGGTCCAGCTTTTCCAACCAGACAACGACTATTGAGAAAAAGTTGTACTAAAACTAACACAACCCGAACGTCTCCCAAAGAACCCGAACCCGAACGAACCGGATGGTGGGTGAGCCCGGGCCCCACGCACCTTTCAGCGAAATTTCTGCGCGCGCGCACTCCTGACAGCTGCGCAACGCGTGCGTTCCGTCCTCGCGTCGTCGGCTGTAGCGACGACTTTGTGGTAGGCTAGTACTAGTAGCAGCATTATATGTCCCGTCACCGGACGCGGACAGCATACCTGTCACATCCCCAGTGGGCCCTGCTTATTTGACTTTTTTTATAGTTTATAGCTATTTTTTACTGTTTGATATTATATTTGGTTTTATTTTACATTATATCTATTGAGTTTTTTATATAATTAAATTTAAAAAGTCTTAAAATAAAAAACTGATTAGACCGTTACAGATAATACAAACGAATACGAAAAAAGACAAAAAAAAAAGTAAAAAAATCAAAAAACTAAAAAAGCAAAATTAAAAAACTAAAAGCTAGGAGCCTAAAAAGTCCAACAAAGAAGCCGAAATGAGCAGGGCATGATCCCGTTTAGATTTTTGTATGGATTGTGCGGAGATTCCGTAAAAAAACAATTCAGTTTTTGTATGAATTAGAAAGATCTCGTATTTCAAACGGGCCTTTTAACCTGCAGCCTCCATCCTCCGGTGCGAGAAACATGCTGAGACGGTGAGATTCACGTTGTAATCAACGAGAACCCCGCCGGCTGCAGAAAGAGGCAAAAGGTACAGACTAATGGTCCAAATCTACATACGTATCCGCATATGAAATTCATTTGATGACAGAAGCTAAAAAATGCTGTCATTGCAGGATTTTCCAAAGCAGGAGGTGCCTTCCCCGTTCGTTAAATCCAATACTAGGGTCCATGATGCTTTCCATTACTTCGAAGTGATTACAGTGCCTTTTTGTAAAGGATTTGGCGCCGGGCTAAGAACACTAAAGTTGAACGAAAGACATCAATCCGTGATTCCAGAACACCTTTTGTAAATGCTTTTTTGAGAGCACGCCACGGGTATTCTCATTTCATATTACCCACTCAGCAAGGATCCTTCCTACCACTAGTGCTGTGGGCTCTTATTGAGGAAGATATTACACCAAAAGAACTGCAAGACGGCAGACTGCGTTGACGGAAGACACGAGGGAGTTGGATGTTGTTTGGCAACTGGCAATGCAGAATTAGCTCCAGTCCATCGATGGCACGCTCGGCGCAGGGTTCGTCTATAGATGGATAGTATTAGTAGGAAAGTTTATTTGTTGCAAGTTAAAGGATATTGAGTCGGATACTAGATAGGCTTCCTAGTTTGCTTATCAAACTAGGTTGCGTCCAGTTGTAAGGCCTATATAAAGCTCTTTATGTAATTCAGAAGGCAAGCAATAAGATATCAATTACCTTTACCTAGGCATCTCAAGAGTCTTGTGCACGCTGGCTAGGAGCAGATCCCTCCGGTCGCTTAAGGGCAAGCACGATTGTCCACGCTACCCTCTTCGTTTCGTTCCAATCCTGAAGCTTCCACCTTTCTTCTTCCACCATTAACAGACTGCAGAACTCGCCATCTAAAACCAGCCCACATCAACTTGGTATCAGAGCCGCCATCCACCATCCCTTCCATGGAGGAGCCCAAAACCATAGAAGACATTGGCAAGATGTTGGCCGTGATTATGAAAGATATTAACGAGGTGAAGCAAAAGCAAGATCAGCAACAGGACATAATTTCCAAATTACAGCAGGGAGACCAAGGTGCGTATTCAAATGGTCTGGACATCGGTGGCAGAAATTTTTCGTCGGAAGGTTCCTACGTTAGGGGGGACAGGACAGATGAGGAAAGAAGGAGCGCGTCGTGTTTTCACAAACTCGATTTCTCGACTTACGGAGGAGATGAGGATCTATTGCCCTAGCTCAATAGATGCAAGCAATTTTTTTGTGGTCAACGCACATTAGAAGAGGAAAAGGTTTGGTTAGCAGCATATCATCTGACAAGAGTTGCGCAACAATGGTATTATCAATTGGAGCGAGATGAAGGCATACTGATGTGGCCTCGTTTTGTTGAGTTTGTTAATATGCGCTTCGGGCCTTCCATCTGAAGCAATCCCTTGGGGGAACTTGCTTAGTTAAGGTGGACAGGTTCCATTGAGGAGTCCCAACGGTAGTTATTGGCCTTATTATGCTGTGTGGAGCCACTATCCCAACTACAACAAGTTCAGTTATTCACAGCAGGTTTGAGGAAGCCCTTACAGACAGATGTGGAGTTACATAACCCAAGCAATCTCCAGACGGCTATGAGTTTGGCTCAAGCTTACGAGCAGTGGATCCTAGGGGAGCCAGTAGAAGTCAAGGCACCAAGGTCTGTTGCACCGGCGTGAGTGGTTGTGTCCCCTGCAATGCCCACGGTTAACCCAAATCCCACTTCCACCCCAGTGTCAGTGACACCAATGAGGTCTGCGTCCATGCCTCGGGCACCTGCTCCACCACCTCAGACTTGTTGGAGGCATCTCTCGGCTACAGAGATGGCTGATCGACGGGCCAAGGGATTGTGCTATAACTTCCCAGAGAAATTCGGGCCAAATCATTAGTGTTCAATGAAGGGAATCTATTTTCTAGAATTGGAAGATGGTGAGGATGTTTTTGAGGACACATTTGCAGTAGAGATCTCCCTCCACTCCCTCATTGGAATTCAGGCAGGTCGAACAATGCAGCTTCAGGTAGCGGTGAAGGGTACTTCCCTTCAAGCATTGGTCGACACATACGTTTATGGATGTCAACACTACCTATTTGCTCACCCTGCATACGTCTCCACAACCTGGTATGAAAGTCGTGGTACTAATGGAGACCAGGTAGATTGTGTCGGGGTATGCACTGGAGTGCCATTGTGCATTGACAACGAGGAGTTCACCGTGGATTGTTTTGCTATACCATTGGGAGGCTTTGATATCGTTCTCGGCGTTCAATGGCTTCGCATGCTCGGTCTGATTGTCTAGGACTTCGAATTCCTTACGATGTCTTTTTGGCGAACGGATCACCGTGTACTTTGGCATGGATTAGTGCCCAGTCGGCTATTTTGAGGGCTCCGGTGGTCACCGGACATGAGCTTATGGCATATTTATTATCTAAATATGATGATCTCTTTTAGCCTCCACATGGGTTACCTTCAGCACGACGACATGATCATCGTATTCATCTCTTGCCAGGAGCATAAGCGGTAGTTGTCCGTCCTTATCATTACATGCATCTCCTAAAGGATGAAATTGAACGTCAATGTGATGAGATGTTGTCCCAAGGTATCATTCGGCCTAGCACCTCTGCTTTTTCATCACTCCTCCTGTTGGTCAAGAAGCAAGATAATACTTAGCGTTTTTATGTGGCTTATCGGGCTTTGAATGCTTATACAATCAAGGATAAATTTTCCATTCCAATGTTTGATGAGCTTCTCAACAAACTCAAGCACGCATGTTACTTCACCAAACTCAATTTGCGGAGTGGTTATCATCAGGTGCGTATGTATCTAGACAACATTGAAAAGACGACATTCCGCATGCATCATGGGCACTTCAAATTCTTGGTGATGTCTTTTGGCCTCACAAATGCCTCAGCCACCTTTCAGGTGCTCATGAATGATATTCTTAAAGCATTTCTTTGGCACTTTGTTCTTATTTTCTTTAATGATATCCTAATCTACAGCTTGTCTTGGTCAGAGCATTTGCAACATGTTCGGGCAGTATTTCAAGTACTGCGATTTCACCAACTGGCCTTAAAGCATTCCAAGTGTTATTTTGGGGAGTCGTCTGTGGCTTATTTAGGTCACATTATTTCTGGCCAAGGCGTGGCAGTTGATCCAGCAAAAATATCAACAGTAAGGGATTGGCCAACACTAGTTTTTGTGTGGGCCTTGCGGGGATTTCTCAGTTTGACCAACTATTATCAGAAGTTCATTCAGGATTATGGCGCCATTGGGGCCCTCCTTATGAAGTTACTAAAAAAAAGAAGCTTTTGTTTGGTCGTCTAAGGCTAATGACACCTTCCAGGCTCTCAAAGTGGTTCTCACTTCCGCACCATTGTTGCACTTGATAGATTTTTCCAAGGGCTTCGTCGTTGACTGTGATGCTTCTGTATCTAGGTTTGGAGCCATACTCCATCAAGGTGATCAACCAATCGCTTTCTTCAGTTCAGTCAAGTGGTCGCTCCTCAACATGTTAAATTGGATGCTAGCTATGAACGTGAGCTTATTGGATTGGTTAAGGCGGTTCGTCATTGGTGATTGCATCTTTAGGATCGTGCTTTCACTATTTGAACGGACCATTGTAGTCTCAAATTCCTACTCGATCAGCGTTTTTCCACTATACCACAACATCATTGCTAACCGTAGCACCCTCAAAACGAAAAAAAAGGGATAGACTATTGCACAGGCGACTGAAATTTTTTTATCTTTCAGTCATCTAAAGTTGCACTTTAAATCACCTGAAGTTGCAGCTGTTTTTTTGGAGGGGCTGCAATTTTAGTTCATTCCGAGTGCAATTTCAGGTGACTGAAACATAAAAAAATTTCAGTCGCGTGTGCAATAGCAAAACAAAAAAAAACCCAATCCTAACCAATCTCTCTCTCTTTTATCTCTCTCCCCCATGAATACCTCTCTCCTGTTATCTCTTTCTCCCGCAAATCTCTCTCCTGTCCTGTTATCTCTCCCATTCCCATCTTCCTTCCCAAAAACTCTCTCATGCCTCTCTCTTTCTCTTTCTCAATCTCTCTCTCTCCCTTCCGCATGAGCTTGCATGGGGCTGCATGGCGCCGGCGGGGGTGGCTTCGGAGGCGGCGGCACCGGCCGGCCGGCTGGCAGGCGGCGGCAGCACGCCGGCAGTGACCTCACGCGGGCGCTCGGCTGCATGCGGGTTTCCGCCATGGCGGCGCGTTGGCGTCAGCGCGGGGGAGCGCACACGCGGCACGGTAGCGACACGGAGGCGTTGGCGCGGTGGCGCCGGTGGAAGGCTGTTGCTAGTGGCGAGAGCGGCGCATAGGCACGTCAAGCGGCGCTCGGGCGCAGCGCGGCGAGCGTGCAGTGGCATGCGGTGGCGCGTGGGCCATAGCGCGTGGCGGCTTGGAGAGTAGTGGCACGGCTGGCGCGGGCGGCATCCGGCGTCGAGGGCGGTGCACGGCCCATGGCGGCTCGGCGCACGCACGGGACGACACGGAGGCGCATGCAGCAGAGCGGAGCGGGTGGCGGCGACAGAGGCGAGCCAGCGGAGCGGGCCAGGCGGCGGCGATAGCGTGCAGGCGGCCGAGCGGCGTGGAGCGCCGGCGGTGGCGGGCAGCCGGTCTAGTGGACCGGGGCACGGCCGAACTCAATTTCGCACGAGAGTTTTGCCGATTTGTGCAGCGGGACGCTATGCGTTTGGCCGAAGGTCGTTTATCTGGCCGAACAACGATTCGTACGGTGAAATCTTAGCGAACATGTTTCCTTCCTCCGGCCGAATGATTTCTTTTCTGTCCATCCTTAATTTTATCTTAACCCTCATCTGATTCGCTTCCGTTCCACCAGGCAGTTCGCACGCAGCTGTTGAGGGAGCGTCCAGACAATTGCGTATTCCCGATCTTTCGTGTGGCGGTTTCGCTGAGCGTGCTCAATGCAAGTATCTCGCGGCCGTGACTTTTCCGTTTCTAAATTACATATTTCCATTTTATTTGTCACATTATCATTGAGTATAATTATCATGTCACTCATGCTTGCCTAACTAATACCATATCGCTAAAATCATATCGTTAATATCACCTGGCTCATATTATACCGCTTAGCTAACATCACATCACTACCATTACCTGGCTCACATTATATCACTTGGCTAATATCGTATCGCTAAAATCACATCACTAAAGTTACCTGGCCAATTTTATACCGCTAAAGTTATCTGCCTACTGGCGTGTCACCAAACCTTATCAGGTCAATATCATATCATTAGTGATGTCTGGTTATTATCATATTGTTCACATTTGCTTGTTTATAGACGTTTAATATTGCATGTGTGCCATGATGTTCTAGGTTATTTTAGTTCACCTACTACTCTGTAATTATGATGTTCAGTTAAATGTTCTAGAGTTCATGCTTTTAATTAGTATTTTAGAATCTGTGCTTAAATTGTTAATGGGGGTAGCATATGAACATGCTTTAACTTAGGATTAAATTACTGACACTCTTTTGATATTAGGGCTGCTATGTTTTAGTTCCGAATATTATGTTTCAATAATTGTTTAATGTTGTATTTGAGCTATGAATGGTATATGTATTAAATCTGTTAATCTGACTAATAATCACTTATCACATAATAAAACTTGATTGGTTGATAACTTTGTATGAGCTATATTATAATACCTCTTTTGCTTAATCCCTATATCACTATCACCCTATCATTATTTCACATCGCTCTCATATTAGAAACTATGTCTTTCTATTTTCAACTCTAGCACATATTTTCATTTCTCATAACTTTATTATAGCCTTACTCTTGCCATCTCTTAGTTCCCTAAGTTCATACTGTTAACCTATCCATGATGTATCAGTTACCTTATCACCAATCTCATCTCTCCGGTCTCATTGTATTAAATCGTTACCCTCATAACTTTACCTTAATTCAATCACAACTCTCTAATTATATTATGGATAATTCGCTAAATAACAAACTAAGGGTTATCACGCCGGGGCTACCTATATATAGGGGTCATTTCCACCCAACCTGGTAACGTACGGGGGGCTGTACATTCTCGTTACACAGGATATTACACCCCGTCTGCGGTTATACAGTCGAGGACAAGGTTGTGCCTGGCTATTCTCGTATAACCGGGTATATGGGATAAGGTCGCCGGCACCCTTGCTATAACTTGCTATAACTTATCACATAACAAATATCTTTAATACACAGTTCTCATAATATCCGTCTTTCATTCATGACAGTATTTCTGATATCAGTTGTTCATTGGTTGCCTTATGTCCATTGCTTACTTGTCATGCTTGTTTTTTATTTCATGTGGTTGCATTACTTATCTTTACTCTGGTGTTGCGACCGTTGTTGGGTACTTGCTAAGATTTTCAAATCTCACGCTTGCTCTTTCAGTCTCAGGTAAAAGGCCAGTGGAGTGATAGTATCATGCATGGGTGGGAGCACTCGAGTTTTCAGCACCGTGGCTTGCCACTATGGTTGTTTTGCTTGTTCTTTATTTGGTTAGAAGTTGACCGGTCCCATATTTCAAATAGTTATTTTAGCTTTTGTTGGTTCTCTATTAAAGTATTTTTAAGTTTTAATTTTCTTGTGATTTTTATTATTACTTTTATTATGATTCTTTACTTTGGCGATGACGTTCCATAGTAGTATCTCACATTGATATGTGGGGTGCTACACTAACATCATTGGGTTAGCAAGCTCTTCGGGTATGATTTTTCTATGGAGTATCGATGGCAAACAGAGTGTCGCAACCAACGCATATCACAACATGATGAAGCAGCCGTTGCTATTCATGCTATTTTCGGGCCCCAATTTTGTTTGTTTGATGAGTTGCGTCAAGAGGTCCCCAGGTCAGAGGACTTGCAAAGTCTTTGGGAGCGTATTTTGGCTGGAACAGAGGGGTCTACAGCTATATCAGGGTCAATTTTTTGTGCTAGCCAAATCTCCTCTTGTTCAGCAGATTGTGGATGATTGCATGGCGCTGGTCATGAAGGGGTTCAAAAAACGCTCCATCGTGTACGTGCCCACTTTCATATGCCTGGTCTCTCGCGGCTAGTTCGTGACTTTATCAAAGCATGCCCAGTTTGTCAACGTAATAAATCTGAGCATCTACACCCGATAGGTTTGCTGCAGCCATTAGAGGTACCTCAGACCACTTGGGCGGATATTGCAATGGATTTTGTCAAAGGATTACCAAAGGTTCATGGTAAATATGTTATTTTAAACGTTGTTGATAGATTTTCTAAGTGTGCTCAGTTTATTCCTCTGTCCCACCCATACACGGCAAATTCAGTGGCTCATGCCTTCTTTGATGGCATTGTTCGACTTCATGGAACTCCTTCCATTGTGAGTGATTGTGATTCAATCTTCACAAGCAATTTCTGGAAAGAGCTCTTTCGCATGGCTAGGGTCAATTTGCACTTCAGTTCGGCTTTTCATCCATAGTCAGATGTCAGTCCAAGTGGTTAATCGTATTATTACAATGTATCTCCGTTGTTTTTGTGGTGATCGTCCCAAGCAATGGGTGCAATGGTTTTCTTGGGCTGAATATTGTTACAATTTGTCATATCAAACAGCCTTGTGTACTACACCTTTTCGCGTTATCTATGGATGTGATCCCCCGCCTTTATTGGTGAATGAACCAGGCTCAGCTTGGGGTGGCTACTGTGGAGCAACAAATAAAGGATAGGGACGAATTCTTCGCTGAGATACGTGAGCACTTACTTCAAGCTCAGGTCCTTATGAAGCAATAATACGACGGTCGCCATCATTTTGTGAAATTTGAAGTTGGCCAATGGGTTTGGTTGCATTTGTATCATCGTCTGACAATATTTGTGACTGGCCATACCTTGTCTAAATTGGCCCCTAAATTTTATGGACCATTTCAGATTGTGGAGAGGATTAGCTCTGTGGCATATGGCCTTCAGTTACTAGCCCGTGCTAAGCTTCATGACGTCTTTCATGTAGCCTTCCTTAAGGTCTTTCATGGGGATCCCCTAGTTGACATACCTGCGCTGTCGGATACATATCATGGCCGGGCTATTCCAATGTGTTTGGAGGTTGCCCAAGCTCAGCTTCGTCATGGGTGTCGGGAGGTTTTGGTTCACTGGAAGCATTGTGAACCGTCGGACGCTTCATGGATGTCTCTCTCTAAACTCCAGGCACAATGTCTCTCTCTGGGTTATATATGATAAATTGCGTACAGTTGTAAGGCCTATGTAAGGGACTCTTTATGTAATTCAGAAGACAAGCAATAAGAGATCAATTACCTTTACCCAGGCATGTCAGAGCCTTGTGCGCGCTGGCTGGGAGCAGATCCCTCCAGCTGCTCAAGGGCGAGCACGATTGTCCATGCTACCCTCTTTGTTCCAATACTGAAGTTTCCACCTTTCTTCTTCAACCATTAACAGATCGCAGAACTCGCCATCTTAAACCAGCCCGCATCAACTAGCGATGTAGACAAGTTCTCACGTAGGGAAAATATATTAATGTTTCAAGGAAGAGCTCTTCAGCTCTGCATTAAAAAATGGACATGCCAAGTTCACAAAAAATGGGAAATGGCTCTGCCAACTAACGAGAATCCAAGGTTCCTCTGCTGAGATATATAGACAAATTCCTCATTAAAATGGCATTGATTTGTTCTGGAACTTCCTGTTTAATCATACACCCACGGGGGGATTGAAATAAAAGGGAACCGGTGCGTTTTGTGCAAAGACACAGACGGTATTGCTGTTATATTATGGGTGCCATTCGTATTTCCATTCCAAATGAAAAGAATTAATGGCAGCAATATTCTCTGTACATGGTGATTTTTTATTTTTTTTCTTTTGGAATAAGTCCATATAACATTCTAAACTTTCCTTCAAGGCCCGTCTAGCATCCCAAACTATGAAATTTGACATTTGATCCCCAAATTTTGCAAGCCAGTTCAAATAACACCTTGACCGTGACATAATAAGTGGACGATTTTGCCACGTAAGATAACACGCTAATCAAGTTAGGTTAGTGATATATAGGGCCTACAAGAGACTTCTCCCCCACCGACCTCCTAGCCGTGTTTCCATGGCCACCGCCTCAGTTCGCTCCCTCTCTATTTCTGCTAGGGAGAGAAGGTTATGTGGCATCACTTGTCATTCATCTTAACTTGACTAGCGTGTCATCCTACGTGGTAAAAAACCATACAGTTATCGCGTCATACGGACAATACCACCATCCGAAACTAGATCAGGGTGTTCTTTGAACTGAATTGCAAAGTTCAGGGGATCAAATATCCAATTTCATAGTTCGGGGTATTGGACAGATTTTCGAGCTAAGTTCGGGCTGTTATATAGACTTTTTTCTTATTCTTTTTAATATATATTTTTAAAAATCTTCGTTTTGGCAAACTAATCCTCACATGGAATCGTAGGTCCAGAGTACAAGGAAAACCTACAGCAACAAGGGATGAGCGAACATGACGCAGGCATTACATAGGCCAAGCATGGGGAGCTCGCTGTTGGATTCAGAACCAGGATTAATGATTACCCCAGCACAAAGATCAGAGAATCACACGGACAATTGTTTACTCACGCGAAGAGATGGATATTCAGAGCACGGCAGAGTTCAGAACAAAGTCTGGACGCAAGGCTTTTGTCCTTCTGAAATTTGCCGGACGGGGCACAGTACAAAGAAAGACTCTATTGAACTTAATTGAAGATAACCGACTAAACAACTAAACTGACGACGAATCCACAATTGAAGCTTGATCCGATTCTTACGCATGCATACTATGCATGAGCTGAAAAGCCTTGTTTCACATGTTTCACAAAGTCCTAGATTATTACTAACACTCTCCCCCATAATTTAGACTTGTTTCACACCAAGTAGCTCTCGCATCCCTGCAAACTTGTTCCTGGGAAGAGCCTTCACAAGAATGTCAGCATTTTGTTCATCAGTGCAGATGTACTCAACCTGAATCGTCTTCTCCCCACGCATTTGCGAATGAAGTGATAGCGAGTGTCGATGTGTTTGCTTTAGCCGTGGAACATTGGGTTCACAAGGCTATCGCAGATTTGTTGTCAACAAGAAGAGTGATTGGCTTCAGTTCCTAACCTGTTAGCTCACTCAGGAGGCTCCTTACTTCCTTAGCCATAGCCCTTGACATGCAGCTGTAGTTGCAGCCAGAAACTCTGCTTTGCAAGAGGACAAAGCAATAGACTTTTGTTTCTATGATCGCCATATAATCATATTACAATTGAGGTAGTAGGCTATGCCTCCGGTCATACTTCTGTCATGCATGTCTCCTGCCAAATTGCTGTCACTGAACCCAACTAGCTGTATTTCTCCATTTTCTAAGACATACTCAAGTCCATAGTCCTCTGTACCTCTCTGATACCTAAGGATCTATTTCACAGCTTGATAGTGCATTCTAGTGGGTCTTTCCAAGAACCGACTCACTATTCTAACAGCATAGCAAATGTCAAGGTGTGTGTGTGTGGGTGAAATACCTCAAGCTCTCGACAACATGTCTATACTCTGTGGGATTCATAGCCGCACCATTCCCATCTTTCCCAAGATGTATCTTTGATTCCATGGGATACTTTGTTGGGTTACAATCACTCATACCAAATTGTAGCAATAGTTTCCTTGCATAAGCAGATTGTTTCAAGATGATATGGTCTTGCTTCTTGTACACTTCAATTCCAAGATAGTACAACAGCATTCCAAGATTAGTCATCTCAAACTCTTTCATCATTTGCTGCTTGGACTTCACAATCTCACTCACACACTTGCTGGTGACGATTAAATCGTCTACATAGACTTCGACATGAGTGTTGTAGCTCCAGTGCTCCTAGTCTACACAGCTTGGTCCTGTGTGCATCTCTTGAAACCGAGGCCAACTAGTGTTCTATCCAGTTTGATGTTCCATGCTCCCAGGGCTTGCCGAAGTCCATACAAATCCTTGAAAAGCTTGTACACCTTGTGTTCATGGTCCCTAATGATAAAGCCTTTTGGTTGGACCACGTAGATTTCTTCTTGGAGATCACCATTCAAAAATGCAAAACCTCCAATCCATATTAGGCTGATAGAGCAATGATTAGTCTGACAGTCTCTAGTCTAGCCACTGGGGCGAATGCAACCTCAAAGCCCACACCTTGTTGTTGCACATACCCTTTAGCTACAAGTCTTACTTTCTACTTGATAATCCTCCATCCACTGTCCTTTTTTGGTTTGTAAATCACTTCAGACCAATAGGCCTGTGTCCAGACGACAACTTAGTGAGTTCCCAAGTCCGATTTCTTTCTATTGCCTCCGGTTCTCTCATCATGGCTTCCTTCCACTCCTTAATTGCAGCTTCTTGATAGAAGTTTGGTTCTTCAAGTAGTAGCAACTTATCACTAAGGGGTACTGCTTCTGTCATGGCATAATTATCACTGAGAGACGAGTATTTTACTGGCTCACCATCTTGCGTGGAGGAGTTCGAGCTTTCAGGAGACATCTGTGATGGAGGTGGAGGTGTTATAGGTGCAGCACTCCACTCACAGGAAAAGGAGTCATCTAACTCGCCTCTCTATTGCCTCCTCCCAGTGATGCAGGTTCTTGTGACATTGATGCTCCATGCACCGAGTCTCCTCCTATCCCGGTTGGAAGCTCATTTTGCACTAGCTTTTCATCAGCTGTGAACTCCACCCAGCTCTGAGTGTCATGGTTCTCAGTAACACACCATTCCTACTTCTTGTCCTCCTCAAACACAACATCATGGCTTACGTGGACCTTACCAGATTGTGGATCAAACAACCAGTGAGCCTTGCTACCTATTTCAACTCCAAGGTAAACCATAGCCTTGCTGCGATCATCTAACTTTCTCGCGTGAGGCCCAGCTATATTCACATGTGCACTGCACCCGAACACCCTCAAGTGTTCAAGGTGAGGCTTCTTTCCATTTCAATCTTCATATGGTGTGGATTCTACTAGACCCTTAGTTGGCACACGGTTAAGTAAATAGACTGAGTCTCTCACAGCCTCCCCCCACAGCCAGCCGGGCAACTTCTTGCCATGGCCATAATTGAGCGATTCCGCCTCTCCACTACACCATTTTGCTGAGGGATGTATGGTGCAGTGACATGGTGCTCAATTCCTCCTTCCTCGCAAAAACTTGTGAACTGAACTTCTTGAAAGTAGTCAGTGCATCACCTTTTGCCTTCAGTACATAGAGCCACATCCAACGACTAAAGTCATCAACAATGAGGAGGAAGAACTTGTTGCCAGCAAGAGTTTCAGGAGTAATTGGTCCACACAAGTCAGCTTAAATCAATTCCAAGGGCACCTTGGCTCTATAGGTAGCTTGAGCAGGAAACTGCAGCCTTGTCTACTTGGCGATGAGACATCCTTGCACAACTGATTTGGGTGATTGACTTTAGGATCCCAAATGCCATCTCCTTGTTTGCCATCATCTTTAGAGCATAGAAATTGACATGACCAAATCTGGCATGCCACAGCCAGGCTGAGTCATTCAAGTGTACCAAAAGACAAATGGGCCTGCATGTTTCCAAGAGGACCTTGTATAACCGGTTAGGGGAGCGTTTTTCCTTCATGAGAGAGCCATTTCTATCAAATACACTCAAATATGCTCCAGTCAGCACAACCTCTCTCCCATCTTCGGTCAGCTGTCCAAAATTGATGATGTTGCTGCGTAGACTTGGCATGTAATACACCTCTTGGAGAAGACGTTAGTCTTCATTCTCACATTGGAACAGAATTGTTCCCTTGCCCTTGATCAGCACAGTGATCCATCTCCGAATTTCACATGGCCAATGATCTTCTCATCAAGTTCTCTGAACTGTGCTCAATGCCTTATCATGTGGTTACTAGCCCCATTATCCAGATACCATATATCAGTGTCAACTCTTGCTTCTGCTGCTGCAAACAACGATGGCATGACTCTCACCTCATTAAGCATAACCTCGTTGGGCGATACCTCTTCGCTAGACACTGCCAACAGGAGGACTGCCGGACGGGCACAGTACAAAGAAAGGCTATCTGAACTTAACTGAAGATAACCGACTGAACAACTAAACTGACTACGGATCCACAATTGAAGCTTGATCCGATTCTTACGTACGCGTACTACGCACGAGCTAAATCATGCAGCACATGATCCGCACAACTTATGGACCCACTAGCTGAACACAGTCAGTGCATGACTTGGTACTGAAACATTAACTGAAATAACAGTTCTAGATTATTACTAACACTCGGAACATACCTGCATGCGTGGCTGCGGTGGAGAAGGCAGAAGCCGGCCAGATGCCGTGTTGGGCTGTTGGCCCCAAGGGAGAGTATTCACACTTTCACAGGATCACGGTTCACCACTGTGGCCCGTCGCAGAACTGATGAATTGTCCGAAGTTAACCTGAAAATTAGGTGAAATCGTACGTATACGTGGCTTTGAAGCTTCGTAGGAGTATTGTAGTTACAGCTTACTACTGCTTCTCCCCTCTATTCGAAATTAAACACCCGTTTGATCTAGCCAGGTCGGTCGAGCGGAAGCCGCCGTGTCGGTGGACGCGCCGTTTACTCGACATATGTAGGCCCCTGATCGCGGTGGCGACCAGCGATCGATCACCGCGTCTGACTCCCGAGAATGATCTCAAATTCTTGTACGTTTTCCCGTGAAAGCGATAGGAGAGGAGAAAGCTTCGCAGAAGGTGCACCGCGCGAGCCGGAGGAAACTGTGGATTTTAAGGGCATGTTATTTTTTTCGGTTAATGTTTATAACTTTTATGCTGTTTTTGAGAGAGTATAGAGTGAAACTTATGTATAGTTTTAGCCGATATAAATAAAGTCGTCACATTGTGTACTATAATTAACTTGTAGACCCGCCTTAAAAAGACACTTCGTTTGAAATCTAGTTACTATAGAAAAGCAGAAAAATAATTTTTAAAAACTAAAAAGAGATACCCTAAATCGGCTATGCAGGAGCTCTGTCACCTTCTGTATGGCCATATCTACAGATAGTGAGACTCTTTTTTTCAGTTTCTAAAAACTATTTTTCGACTTTTCTACAGTAGCTAACTTTAAATAAAGTGTCTTTTCAAGACGGGATCTACAAGTTGATTGTAGTACACACTATAACGAATTCATTTATATGGGCCAAAACTGCATATGAGTTTTTGTCACTCCATATTCTGTCTCACGAACAGCCTAAAAGTCATAAGTCACAGTCATAAACCATAAGCCGAAGTAAAAAAAAAAAACAAACCCATTTATAGCTTTACAAATCGGCTATGCGGACAGTGCACACAGCGCAGTCAGAGATACATACCCGGTGCCTGCGCTCACCCCTTAATTACTACTCGGTTTCACTGTACTAGCCGCATAAGCACGGCGCACGCCACGCTAGCTACCGTGTGGACCAAAGTAAAAGAGAGGATAATTCGCATGGGCTTCATAAAAAAATCGAGGACATATGCGTAATTTTGGAAAAACCAAAGCGTTTTTTTGTGAAAAACCGAGGACCTGTAAGGACCTGTACGTAAGTAAATAAGGACCTATACGTGATTCTGGAAACCCGCGGGGCGCCATCAAAAAGTTTTTTTGTAAAAAAAACTTGCAGGGACTTTTTTACGAGGAAAAAGGACCTTTACGTAAATTTTGAAAAACTCAAGGGAAATGCCTCCCCCGGCCGTACGCAAAACGCGCCGACACGCGCCGGCCGAGGGAGCATTCGGGGCGACGTGGCCGCGCGAGGGGGCCGGAATCCCCCCGCTAATAATGCTGGGGATGATTTGTCTACGGCAACTATGGTATACATAAGGAAACACTAAGTTCAAGAAATAGTTAATAAAACATAATTGCACGTAACTCCAGCCACTTAACTTTTTTATAACATTTAAGTAAAAGTGAGTAAAAAATTTTACAACAACTAGTCTCTAGAGTTTCTCAAGAACAAATATATTACTAAAAAGATAATCCTGAGATCAAATATAGCGAAAGGGAGGAGTATAACAGTAGTGTGGTCACGCACAAACCGCACCTGACCGGACGGGCAGCTACTGTTAGCCTACCATCCCGTTCCCACTATGATGCCTCGATTCAAGGTGGCGCATCCGCGCATGTATTCACATTAGTGTCACCATTGTGTGTGTATCTGTACACCAATAAATCAATCAAGTGCTTCATTTCTATGAGCCTTTATGGTATCAGAGCATTAGGTTTTCTAACATCCAAAACCTAGCGCTGCCGCTCATCTTCCGCTGCCCCTGGGAGGAGCATCTTCACTCCCAGGGCGGCCATCTCCTTGCCGCCCTAGCGTGGACGGCACCACCACACCGTTGACTCCCGTGCCGCGCCACCAGCCATTGTGCCTCCCACGCCGCCTTGGCGTGGATAGCGCCACCGACCGTCTCACACCACGTGGGCGAGAAGTACATCATGACACACCTGTCGATGGTCATGGTGGAGCCATTCGTCAGAGAGTACGTTGCTGACGAGGTCCGCGTCGTCGGAACAGAGCTGGAGGTGGTTGGGAGGCGGTTCTCCACCGCGGTGGCCTCGTCGAGCAAGCGGAGCTTGGGAGCTCTGGTGACCGTTCTTGGGCGCGATCGCATCATCGATATTGGGTTGTGCTTCAACGCCCCCAGAGACCGGCAGCAGGCTTTCTTACAGATTTTCTAGGAGCATCGTGTGGTGTCCACGTCTCCCCGCAGTGCTCGTGCCACCACCTCAAGGCCATAGCGCCCGCGACCTCAGCTCCCTCCTGTCCAGCGTCGCCCTCCTCCTACTCTAGCTTCTCCCCCAGCTCTCTCTCCCTCCGAGCTCGGCCAAGCCTCCTCTTTGAGCACCTTTTTTTGTCTCCCACCCACCACCCTTCTTCCTCTCATCTATCTATGGACAACTCTGACAAACTTCTCGGTTCGCACCCCACTGGTGTACTGCGGTGACCTCTACCCATTTCAGTGGTCGGCTATTGCTTTCTTCTTGTTTGCCTCCCCTTGCTCTCTCCTCCCCTTTTCTTCTCCCCACCAACGCCGGCAAGGGCCGGGCTAGACCCATGGGCGGCCACCTACCTGCTTTCTTCTTGTTTGCCGCTGCCCCTTCCTTCCACTGCTCCTTCAGTCACCACTCTCTTGGCCGCTCCCACAACTTCGCCACCATCGATAGCTGCCTCTTCCTTCACCCCAGCTCCTCTACGCCACTGTATCCACAGCCACCACCCCTCTTTGTCCTTTGGCCACCACCATCTCCTCCCACCTCAGTGCCGCCAATTGCCACCATCAAAGCTGTCAGGCACCCAGATTTTACAACCCGGATCCCTCTGTGATTCCACCGCACTATTCCCTAGATCAGTAGATAGTGCTCACAGTTTACAGTTTTGAATATCAAAGTACATATCATGCGGAAACGTAAATATAATAGTAGACTTACTCATGGGACGATTAGGCCGAAATCATTAAATTGCAGTAGCGGAAGAACAAAGCACGCAAGTGGGACCTTCAGGACATGCCCACAGGCAGCCAACTGGAGGTTCGCGACCTAACCCTTGACGACTTCATCTTCTCTTCCATTATAACCAAAAGTATTGATGAAGCGCAGTGATCTGATTTCTGCTTCTGGATTTGTTATGAGAGCGAGTGTGAGCACACTAACCACCGTGCTCCGCGAGCCAATACACAGAATGCAAATAAATAGTATGCATAGCTTATCAAAGGAGAGGCTCAGGTTATTTTATTTGCCAAAAAATGCTTTTGGTAGCATTATTATTATTTAATCATAGTGTTATGGTTGCTACCTAAACTCCACACAACGATTACCATAATTGACTTAATCCACCGAATATACACTTTCTTTATTGGCTGCTGTCTAAGACTCCAAACAGCGAGTGACATCATTTAATTAGTCCACCGATCTTACTCTTTCTATACTGTTCACTATCTACGACTCCAAACAGCGAATATCATCAATTATACAATCCACTAATCAACTGCTGCCTAAATCCCCAAACAGCGAGTATCATTATTTATATAATCCATCGATCGATTGTTGCCTAAAACTCCAAACAGTTAGCAACATCATTTATCTAATATCATTTAGTTCATCCACCAATATCTTTTTGTATTCTGAATCCCTAGCAATCCAATCCTTTTTGTTATTGATCCATAGCCATAATTTGCTCTTCAATAATCAACCTTATTGTTCATTATCTATCTGTAACTAATTTACTAGTATACCTCCATCAAGAATATCATTGATCAAGTCTACGTATCGCTAGTATATATATCCACCAAGAATATCACTAATCAGGTCTACAATTCACTAGTATACATCCACCAAGATTATCATCGATCAAACTTATATTCTAGAAATTGTTATCATACCTCCAAATTTCCAAAAATTCAATTGACTCAACTAGTAGTCAATCAAATCCTATTAATCCCAATATCGTCAACATCTCCTAATAATTTATATTAGTTATCAGTGTTATAATCCAGCAATTACCTTTGCACTCCCTAATTCTCCAAAATCATTTAAATCATCTACCTCGCCTATGTATTCATTTAAGATCCACCAATGTATTTATCCCAACATCCACTCTATCGTGTCCTTTTTATGATCGACATGAATCCACTAATATCTTTATATATTCATCACAAACATCTATCTAGTATTTACTCACGACTCTATTTATTCTCCCTTGTATGTTATTTTGCAAGGATAGAAGTGCCATTATTTGAAATATAATACATAGAAATCTCCTGAGACCTAACAATTTTGACCAAGATATAATGTGTAAGAGAATGCAATAATAATAGTGATCCAGATTCCATCCACCGTTACATGGTCTCTGCACCATATGCTAGACCTTCAGCGTTATAGCCGCTTACATTACCACTGGGACGGCACCCAGGACAACTCAAATCAGGGCTTTCCACTGCCCTTCACTTTTCCAAACCCATCCATAAAGCATTTTGAAATAGAACTATATCTAGTTAAGTTCCCATGTCCGCCCTTGACCGTGGGCACGGCTATTCGAATAGTTTTAACTCTGCAGAGTTTGTACACTTTCACCACAAGAGACAATCAACTCGTTGCCCCACATGATTCCTTAGTCATGTGGTTGAGCAGACCATCACAGTGACTTTTCAAAGTATCTAGCTCTCTTTTATCATCTCACCTTATGGGAAACTGCCCACTTACGATGGGTCCCATCTATGCACGGGATGTTTCTCACGGCCACTAGCATTATTCGGGCTCCACTCCCCTCAGCGCTAGTACGACTAGGAAACTTCACCCTCCACTCGGTGTCCCTTTAGGCCTTCTCTTGCCCATGCGTATCCACTTCTATCCACTACCAGTGAGATAAGTCCGGGGGTTTCGATAAATTTACTTAGCCAAGTTGTACTTTACAGACTTGTGGTTGCACTGTTTTACACAGGAGGTCCTAACAAGATTCGGTCCTTAGGATTACCTGGGCGGTTCTACCACACTCCACAATTTGTGCTTCCATTGCACCACATACCAGCCCCTAAATCATCCGCCCAGATATTTAAGCAAGTTGGGGTTTTTGGGAGCATAAAATAATCATATCAAAATATACCAGTCATTCCCACCATGACTGTCCAAACCAGTTTCTCGTGATTGAAATGACAATGATGCTTGGGCATTTCAGCACCCCTGAGTATCTAAGCAGTACTAAGCATGACGTATAATTACGGACTTACTTTTGAAAAGTTACCATTATAATTTTGCTGGGGCGACAAGGTTCTCATAATCAAGTAATCCAAAGGAGGTGTAATATTATTCTAGGCAA
Organism: Dendrocalamus sinicus; assembly: GCA_036346575.1. NCBI lineage: Eukaryota > Viridiplantae > Streptophyta > Magnoliopsida > Poales > Poaceae > Dendrocalamus > Dendrocalamus sinicus. The sequence continues at coordinate 7,170,011 of CM070645.1, forward strand.
ACAATGGTATATAACTAGAATATTAAATTAAACATGAATTTGCATATAAAATAACAGCATGCAATTTGATAATTTAAACCAAATTAATTTGCAGAAAATGTAGGTTCAACATGATCAAAGTATTGACTCGCCTGGCGCGGTTTACCGCGGTCTTGAGCTCACACAAAGTTGTCTCATGCGCTGATCTTTAATTCCTGGTCTTCATCGATCTCGGTCTTACTTGATCCATAGAATTTTCAGAACTCCCGTTTCTAAGTACGCGACAAACGACTGAATCCAAATAAAAGCAAATAACTCAAAAAGATCCAAATAAATCCGAATAAACTCAATTTAGTTTTATCATGAGTTAATGGGTGATTTGGGTTATTTAAGGTAAGGTCGATGGTAGAATACGATGGCTTGATCTTTTTATTAACAATTTCTTTTATTATTTTGGTATTTATCAAGGAAGTTCTATGAGTTAAGTTAAACCTATGAATTGGTGTATTTTGTCAAGTGCTATGTTCAGGGCATATGATATATGAGTATATAAGTCATGTTTGCAAATTTTAGCTTACAGAGTTAATCTTAGGGGCTATGTTTATAGTATTTTGTAGTATGATATATTATGCACCTCTATTTATTACTAGGCTAAGTTTAATTTGAATTAGGGTCTATTTATATGAGTCCTAGCTTGATATACATTCATGCTCAATATTATTATGTATTACGTCTAGTGTTAAAATTTAATTAATGGCACTATTTCTATCTTTCTTATGCTTTAGCTACTATTAGGCTTAGCTTTAGATTTTAACTTAAAATTGTTTATCCAAGCAAGGCTTGTTTTACAACGCTATATTTCCATATTTGCTAATCGACCAAATCTACCTTTTAGGATTTATTTGATGGTAGCATTTTAAATATTGGGCTTATATCTTAATTATAATTAAGGTTATCTTTACTAAACTTGGATATTTATCCAAAGCCACTTTTCTTTGTTAATGCCTTTAATTATTAATTAGTTTTAGAATAACACCGAAGGCACAATAGTTATTTATTATGATAACTAATCCAACTTTTAAATCTTCTTTTACTAAAATATATGGGTTTATGATCTGTCTTGTAGAACTTTTTCATTTGTTAAATCATTATTCCATGTGAGCATAACCTAAACAAGTTTTTACTCATTTTATTAATATGCCTTTGATTAATAGTTAAGCTTTAAAACAAATATTCGAATGTCACTAACATATGATAGTTGATCCATGATCTTATATTTAATAGCTCATTTGTATCCTAATAAGTTTTTGCATTCTTATAAATTATTTTTGGATTTTTATTTGTCTTTTTCCTCCACTGGATATGCTAGCAATAAAAAATATTTAAAACCTATATATAATATTGTGGCCGGGAGGATTCGAACCCAGGATCTAGGGGGTTCTGTGTATTACGCTCGCTCAGGTAGCCAAGTGGGCACGGGGTGTTACTTGACATACCGAAGGAATGGAATGCATAAAAGCTGAGGTGATCGGCCAGAACAGAGGACAGGCTCAGGCGGCCATGGCTGACGACGCCGCCGGCGAGGAGCGGTCGGGGAGGTGGGTGCAGCCGGCAAAATGGGTTCCTCGGGAGTTGCGGAAGCCAGGGGAGGAGGCAATGCGGCCCGGGACAGCGCAGGTCGGTGAGGGCGGCGGGTTGTGCGGCGGGCGGCGGGGTGGTAATGGAGCAACGACGCCGACGGGGAGAGGAGGAGAAATTGAAGCTCGTGAGAGCATAATGGAGTATAGGAGGTGCTTACCGTGGGGTTGGTCATGCGAGGGAGTGGCCGAAGTGGGTTGGCGGCATCAGCCCGCGGTAGTGCGGGGAAGCTCGCGTCGCCGACAGACTGGGGTGGGGGAGAGGCCAGAGCGGAGCTTGGGGGAGCTACAGGACCACATGGTGACGCTCCCCACCCAAGGAATTGAGCTAGTGCTGATCGAAGAGGAGACGGCAGCGGAAGCGGCGGTTCGGCCAGAGGCGAGGAATAATCACTGCTGCGGCGAGCTCAAGCCACCAGAGTCCAATTGACTTAGCGGGGATGTACTCGGGGAGCAGGGGCATGCTTTGATGCAATCGGGGTGGTGGGGCGTCGCTGAAAGGCCGGGAACGGCATGGAGGCGCTGCGGCCGGTGCACGGGCGTGGGAGCGCTCGACCTGGGATGGGGAGGAAGATGGAGCAAGGGGGCAGCAATGGGTTGTGCACGGACTGAGGGAGGGCCAAGCCACTTATGGCCGCAGAGGAAGGCACGGTGGCGGCTCACGGGCGTGGCCAAGCGATGCGCGTGCGCGGCGTAGCGGGAAGCGTTGGGCGTGAGGCGATGCGGCGGGTCTGGACGGGGGCGACGTGACGGTGGCAGGGCTCTGACGATGCGGCGCATAGCAGGGGTAGTGGCAGGCGGCGAGCGGTGCGATGACAGCTTACTGGCGCGCGCACAGACAGGCTAACAACAGTGCACGCGTGGACGCACTGGGGAAAAGAGGAGAAGAACAGGGAAATGGAGGAAGAAAAGAGAGAGATGGGGAAGGCCCATGTGGCAGAGGGAGTTGGGGTCGGGCTGACCTCCTTTTTTTGTTTCTTTTTATTTCATTGCTATTTATTTTATATTTACATATATATATACAAGTATATATGTATATATATATATATATATATATATTTCTTTATGTCTATTTTTGGTATACACATACATAGACACCCTTGCATATGACTATATATTTATTTTTGGTTGCCCCTTTGAAATCCTATGGTCAAAATGAAATTTATATATTTTAATTTTAATCTCTCCCTTCTTATACTAGATCATCTTTTCATATTCATATTTGAAATTTTATCTTTCTATTATTTGCACATTTCCTTTTTAGGGTATTACTAATGTTTATTTCTTTTTGAGCTTCTTAAATTTTTGGAACCTCCCAAAATTCCAGAACAATGCCATAAAAATCCAAATTCAAACATAATATATTACAAAACCATTCAAGAAATTCATATTTTAAATTTCAGATTTCAGGATGTTACAAAAGCCCGGCTCTATTCTCCCTCCGCCTCTTCCTGCTCTTCTTCCCCTCCTTCTCACCCTCCGACCGCTAGCGAGCACTGAGTCACAGCTCGTTGGTGCACATCCTAATTCCTCCTCTGACCTCCTAGTCCTCCACCGGCTGCCTCCCTTCTTTGCACTATCCTTCTCCTTCTACAGCTGCCTTCCTCCCTCCTACTACTCTCACCGTCTACATTGACGTCGATTGGGCTAGGTATCCTGACACCTGTAAGCCTACTTCGGGCTATGGCATCTTCCTTGACAATAATCTAGTGTCTTGGTCATCCAAGTAGCACCATACCATGTCTCATTCCAGCGCTGAGGCCTCATATCACACCGTCGCAAAACACCGTCATCGAGTCATGCTGGCTCCACTAGTTTCTTTTGGAGCTCCAATGACCCCTTTAGAAGGCAATGGTCATCTTCTGCGACAATATTAGAACACGTCGCTCTTGGTGAAGTCCGCATGCACCACGTCCCCACCAACTCCCAGTATGTCGATATCTTCACAAAAGAGCTCACGATGATGACCTTCAAGAAATTCTACTCCAGTTTGAATGTTTGCCCTGCTCCCATTCCAACTACGAGGAGAGAGATATTAGGCCTACCATCTCGTTTCCATTGTGACTGTTAGCCTACCATCCATTCCTACTATAACGCCTCGGTTTAAGATGACAGATGTATTCACATTAATATCTGTTAGAAATAATCTTGACTTAGAGTCCATATCGTAGTAGAGTTTGTTTCCGAGTATAACTCAAGTTGAAGTTGAGACCAACTTGAAGTCCGAATAGGAATAGGAGTAGGAAAGTTTTATCCCTATATATTAGGGGGACTTATACCCAGTTTTGTATCAAAGGAAGAAAAGCAAGAAAGAGGGGGAGCAAATAAGAGAATAAAGAAATTCAGAAATTTCTTCCGTGTTCTCTAAGATTACTTGCGATGTGCGCGTTTTCTCCTGGTATCAAAGTTGTAACAAGTGGTATCAGAGCTTAGGCGAGAACCGAGTTGCTGGAAAAAATCGTCTTGGCGATTCCGATTTCAGCGCATCTCACGTGGCGCTTCTGAGGCGCACATCGCTCATCTTCGCGCAGCTCTCCCGGGAAAAAGACGCTCGTGGCACATCCTTCCGTTCCCTCGGTCCAAGAGCAACTTCAAAGTAGTCCAAGATCTTGATTCGTGCTCAAGATCATGTCGCGTTCTCCGGAATGTGGTGTCACCGGTGACGAGGCATCATCAAGTATGATGGCGAAGGAGAGTTCCGCTGTCTCGCTGCATTATCCGATGCTTACGACGAGCAATTATGCAGTCTGGATAATCAAGATGAAGGGGTACATAAAGGCTCAAGGAGTGTTGGACGTTGAGAAGATATGTTCGCCGTCCAAACTCAAGTAAGCAGAGTTGAGATTGGAACATCGAGGAGATGTCACCGTTCCGTGTCAAAGTATGAGTTTAGTAAGTCGTAGTTGAGTCCGACTACCTCAATGTTTTAGAATCTTTGCATCTGGATGGACCCGTACCAGTTGAGTTAAGTTCGTACATGTAGCTTGCATGTAGAACGCTTTATGTGGAGGTGTGACTGGTAGTTCATAATGTATTGAGACTAAAACTAGAGTGTGAAGTCAAGATTAAGGGGGAGATTATTAGAAATAATCTTGACTTAGAGTCCATATCGTAGTAGAGTTTGTTTCCGAGTATAACTAGTTGAAGTTGAGACCAACTTGAAGTCCGAATCGGAATAGGAGTAGGAAAATTTTATCCCTATATATTAGGGGGACTTATACTCAGTTTGTATCAAAGGAAGAAAAGCAAGAAAGAGGGGGAGCAAATAGGAGAATAAAGAAATTCAGAAATTTTTTCCGTGTTCTCTAAGATTATTTGCGATGTACGCATTTTTCTCCTGGGATCAAAGCTGTAACAATATCACTATTATATATATATATATATATATATATATATATATATATATATATATATATATATATATATATATATATATATATATATATATATATATATATATATAAAAATTAATTAAGTGTTTTATTTTTATGAGCCTTCGGCTATCCCACATGGCACGTTTGTCCCTGCCGTCCAAGGCGTGGATGTCACAAATCGGCTGCTGCGTCCGCGTCGGTGGCAGAGATATCACACAATTATGTTCGGATGATACGTGTCGTTCACTCGGATTGAATAGGCAGCCGGTAGCAAGGTTCAACTGAAATAGACAAGCGCTGGCCCCGCAACGACATCATGGGATGATGGATGGGTCTCGCTAGCCGTGTATACCACTTAGTTTTGTTTGGCAGCTTATGGGTCATTTTTTTTACTGAGACTTATAATTTTTTATTATAGTTTATGATTTTTAAACTGTTTATATAAAAATTACAAAATAACAGAAACTCACGTGCAGTTTTTGCCGATATAAATAAAATCGGTACAATATGTACTACAATTAACTAGTAGGCTCCATATTAAAAAGACACTCCATTTAAAGTTAGTTACTGTAAAAAAACTAAAAACATAAGCCAAAAACTGAAAAAGAACAGGGCCTATATAAGGCCCCGTTTGGCACAGCTCTAGCTCCGAGAGCTATGCTGAATCTGTAGTTTGTTGACTAAATTAAAGTGATTTAAATATTTTTATTTAATATATAATATAAATGAAATGAGTCATGTAAATGCACTTAACATGCCTGCAACTCTAGATCCAGGATTTCCTAGAGCTACAGATGACCAGCTCTAGGAAATCTACAGATTTCCTAGAGCTAGAGCTCTGCCAAATGTGGCCTAACTTTCAATTTATTTTAAGGATAGGCCAAGATTTTAAAATAAAATTCTGATCTATCTCTAAAAATAGATCAGGAATTATGGGCTATCAAATAAGATCTTATTGTCATATTTTCATTCTTTTTGACTTATGATTTACATGAATAAATAAATTAATAATTTCTTCATCATTTTTTTAAAACATTATCGATATAATCTTTTAAAGTAGCTTATCGACTTATCGGTATTCGATTCATGCGCACAAACACTCACTCTAAGATAAAAGCTATAAACCATAACTTATAAGCCTAGTCGAAAAAAACAGACCATTGTCCATCATCTTTTAGTACAAAACCAAGTTTCATGCAACTATGCAAGGAACTAAAGATGGAAATTTTTTTGTTTTCCCACTAGTTCGTGAATGCATCTCACTTTTGCCGATCTACTGTCCATTTTCCCTCTTTTAAGTGCAGGCAAGTGTTCCTAGCAAAATTTAAAAAAAGAAAAACAACACGTGGATACCATAGTAGGGTGTCAGGACTTGACCCTCGACAGATTGAAGTCCCAGTAAGCTTCGAAAGTTGACGTGCTGGTTACTTGGTTAGTATGGACCGCCATTCAATTCATTAATAATCTGTTAAACCTTCAAAAAAATTTCCTTACCTTTTAAGAAAAAGGAATCCAGTATAGGCCAGCACTCTGGCGTAGAACTTCGATGATTGTTGTCGAAGAGTCTAATGTTCCAGCAACTATCGGGAACGTCGAAGCGACGAAGTCCAGCATGCATGCCAGGGAAGCCCAATTCCAATTGCTGAAACGCATGGGCCGTTTGGCTCGATGCCTTCTCCATATGTTCCCTAGCAAACGCGAAACTTTTGTTCATATTCTGTGTTATTGCGTTCCAACTGCTTCGATCGGCTTCCATCCACACTTCTGGCCAATATTTTTTCATAAAAACTAAAGAACTGTATATCATTTTCCACCGCTTTGATGGTATAAACTCCACCCGTTCGATCAAGCTAGGGACGCACGAATCTCTTAGAGCATCTGTAGTGTATGAAAATAGAGGGTCTTAAGCCACCTTAAGGTCAACCTTATACATTACAGGGGTGACCTTAAGCAGGCTATAAGCAAAAAAGGCTTAAGGCTGGTCCTCAAGCTAAAGACCTGACCATAAGCATTAAAATACAATTTTTCTTTATCTGCCAAGTGGGACCGTCTTAAGACCCTTTGGGTTATATACACTATGGAGTCGACCTTAAGGTTTAGATGGGATCCACCTTAAGACCCCTTGGCTTAGCTCTGCTCCCGTTCCCGATGTACGTGTTCTCCCCCACCCCACTCCACTCGCCTTCCAATCACCATTTCTTTTTTATTTCTGAATTTCCAGTAGGGTTCCAGCATCAGCCGGGCCATCTTGAGCCCTTCCACACCAGCGTGCTCTTCCTCACCAATGAGCTCCTACCTGGCCACCACATCCCCATCCAAGCGGACATGACCAGCATGGTGGGTGTGATTTGAGCACATGTCGCTCTCGTCCTCATCACGCCCTCCCACCCGACGACTGCGATTGCATCTAGACGGTTAACGAACTATGTGTGGATTCAACGAGAAGTACCTCCTCCCTGACTATGCAGCACCTCTTGTTGTGATCATGTTTGTACACCACATCCTGGTGTCCGGCGATCGTTGCGAGGGTGCTACGAGCGAGCCCCTTCTCCTGGGCAACCTCCCCAATTTACTTCGACACATGCGCTTTCATCTTTCCTTCAGGTTTGCTCTCTGAAATACTCTACGAAATTTGTGATTGAATCTTTCAAAACCTTGCTTGTTACTATATGTGCCTCTAAAGTTGCGATTGAATCTTTTCTGAAATACTATCTGAATTTATGGTTAACATACTATACGTGCCTCTAAAATTGCTCAAACTTTGTTGAAGTTTGCTTTATGAGAGAAGGGAAGCATAAAAGGGAGGGGTTCGGGATTTACCAGGAGCAAGCTCGGATACTCGCGAAGTGGTCGGCGGTGCACTAGTTAGCAACTCCAGGGAGCGAGGGCCACACGAAGATGACTAGAGAGGGGCTGTGATGCGGCTCTAGTGGGATGGCAGAGGGGTAGTTGTAGGTGGAGGGCGGCGACTCCTCATGGCGATGAATCTAGCCCCGACTGCCCCATGCATGAAGAAACTGTAAAAGCCACCGGTGACGGTCGCAAAGGCCATAGCCCAAACCGCCACGGCTACTTTGAGCGGCATGATGGACACAATTTTGTAGCAGAAGATTGACTGCCAGCAGCGTCGTGAAGTTTGGTGGTTGCTGACGTCTTTCTTTATGTAGGGGATATTTCTCATGTTCACACACAGATCAAATAGGACATACATCACTCGTCTTGTAGGGATGTTTTCATCCGGTAACTCTATATGATGCGGGGATGTCCGATCTTCATGACGTAGGATCGATAATGATAACTTAGATCCGTGCAACCTGATGAACCGATGACGCCAACCACTATTAGAACAGCAACTGCGACAAGAGAATTCGTCCAACCACACACTCGTGATCCTGTCTACCCAACCACAAAGCAGACATATCACTGCTCCTGCGAACCACAAGGAAACACAAGAACAATAGAGATACTCTCAAGAAAATCACCTAATTCCTCCAAGACAGCGTGTAACATAAACCCGAGAATAAGCAATATTAGATATCTTGAAAATAATATGGTCTGCCCCAAAAGCTACGTATTACAAGGCTTATATAGCATTGGGCATAGTCCGTAGGATCCCCTAATCATGTACAACTCAATCTTTTATCGTATTAGACTCAAACTCCTACAAAAGGAAACTAAAATCTTTTATCCCAGATGAATATGAAGATAGGTCCTTGTCCATTACGTAGTCCTTAAAATAAACTTTTCAATAAGTCCAAGATCACCTCAATCGGACTATGTATGCGAAAGTTATTGTCATTTAATCATAAGGAATCCCTTCTGGTCTATGTTGTAAGTCGTTACGACCACGTTGAGGTTTGGTTTCGACTATGACCATGTCCTCTTTACAACCACATATCTTCTGTCGATATTGGCTTGACCACAGGTAGCAGTCGTTACCTTCATAGTCATCCAAGCTGCAAGAGGATTGGACGGTCGTAAGTCATAGTCGTAGCGACGCAGTGGTCATAAGTCGTGGTCGTAGCAGCACAGTAGCCGTAAGTCGTAGGCAGTGGCGTGGTCGAAGATAGGATCAAACTATTCTAAACACCTCCAAGTCAATCGAACGGCTGCAAGCATCTCCAGCCAATTCAACGGCGGGATCGTTTGGCCTGGTCCGAACGTTACCACCAATATCATCGTCCAAGTTGATTGAATGACACAGAAGGGCGAACGTTCAGAGCGGTCCAAATGTCACCGTCGCTATCAATCGTCCAAACCTAATTGAACATCACAGAATGAACAAACATTTGGAGCGGTCCGAACGTCTCCAAGGCGATCAGGCGGTCCGTTGAAGATCCGACGATATGACTCATTTAGAGTGGGCCGAACATTTCCAAGGCGATCGAATGGTTCGTGGAAGATCGGACGGCAAGATTGTTCGAAGCGGTCCGAACGTCTCTAAAGCATCTGAGCGTCCAATGCTAATCGAACAGCTTGGATAGTCAAAACTATTCGAACTAGTCTGAATATTCTGAAGGTCTTGTGAACGCCTAATGTGGATCAAACGATCCTGAGCACATCTGAAGTCGATCTGGCGTGACAATGAGGACTTGAACATGTCTTTCCTTTCTTGACTCCAAGTATTTCTTCTCCATCAGCTCCTCCATGACTGTAATTCCAAAAGCTTCACATCGTTCAAACCTAAGAACATACAACACATTGGAATAATGTAGTATCTAGTTCTCACATAAATTATAACCAAATTCAATTAGGAGAGAATTCACCTGTTGATTAATTTTTTTAGCTCGTGCTCGTGTAATCGGTCCAATTGATGTATTTGGGATGTCCTCACCACTATAAAATCATAATCATCATCAGTGATGTGCTTATGCGAGCTCAAGAAACAAAGCTAAGAGGGGCTCAAAGGGGGTGATTGTGCTCCAGCTCAACTATGCTGATCACCCACTTCTGAAAGCATCTAGACCCCTAAAATGGTTTTGGTAATTAATGAATTTATGTGAATATGGGACTAACATGTTTGATGAGTGTTTAAAAGGTTAAGTCCTTAAGTGGATAACAAGACGCATGCTAAGAATCAGTGTGAAGATCAAAAGTGGCTCAAGGCAAAGGTATACTTAGATTAGGACTCTCTTTTTATTTTTACCGATCTTAGGAGAAAGGGTGGAAGACTGGATTATAGGATAAATATTGTACCATAAAAAGGGATCATGGCAAGTAACTTGATAGCATAATTCTTGCGCCATTTGGATCAAATTAGGATCATGCATTCTTTGAAAATCAATTTTAAAAGATAAATCTGTGCTCTGTCTGGAAAAACGGAAGTACTAGAGTTTTAACGGCGGAACTACCACAAAGCGGAAGTTCCGCAGTCCTGAGCGGTACTTCCGGCGCCAGGAAGCTCCGAAAAATCCAAGCGGAACCTTTTTCCCAGAGAGCACCCCCAGAAGTGCTCGGTGCTCTGTCCGAACAACCAGAAGTACCGGCGTGTAAATCACGGTACTTCCGCTTGCCGGACGCTCCGGTTATCCGAGCGGAATCTTTTTTTCAGAGAGCACCCTCTGGGTGATTTTAGAGTTTGTGAAATCCGGAAGTACCGGAGTTTCAACATCAGAATTACCGTTCGAGCGGTAGTTCCGCTGTCCAAAACGGTACTTCCGAAGCACAGAAGCTCCGGAGAAGGGCGGAACCTTTTTCCAGAGAGCGCCAACTTTTGGTTCCGGCCCAAGCGGTAGTACCGCGCCGACCCCGGAACTATCGCAAAACAAAAGTACCGGATTTATAACGGCGGTAGTTCTGTACCGACTTTAAACAGCTAGTTCAAAAGCCCTGACATAGTCATTACTATCGCATCCTCGCGTTAGAGCCAGAGCGGAAGTACCGGCCTTTGGCCTGTGGTATGTCCGCTCGCCCTGAATTTTTCTGTATTTTATCTCTAACAGCTAGATTTGGTTGGTAAGGGTATAAATACCCGTACCACTGCTCAAGGACAGTAACAAGAGACCTTATTGAACGTCTTTAAGCATTGAGCATTCATTCATTTGAGGTGGTTGAGCCAAAAAGTGCATTGCATCCAATAGTTTGATCCTTTGGCACTTAATTATGGTCAAGTGAAGTTTGAGATCTTTTACTCTTGGTGTTTGCTAGCACTTGGACGACTTGGTGGAGATTGCTCAGTGATCATCTCAAGAAGCTTGTGAGAAGACCCGGCGTGTGTGAAGGTTGGAGCTCACCTACTCGGAGCGGGGAAGAGCTACCATTAGTGAATTGAGGTGGAAGGCTTAATTTGTGGAGCCGGTCCAATTCGTTTGGGCTTACCTCAACGTGGACTAGGGGAAACCGGCAAGTTTCCGAACATCACGGTAAAACATCGAGTGTACTTGTTTCTCTCTTGTCTCCTTTTTAGCACTTGGTTATTAAATTCTTGTGATCATTTATTTGTGCTAGTGCTATTGTATATTCTCAATTTGACTAGAATTGTGTACGTCGCAAGTACATTATATTCTTGTCATTAAAATTGCAAAGAATTAATTAAGAGACAAGAAAAATTAAAAACCTCCTTCACCCCCCTCTAGTCAGTTATCCTTGATCCTACAACGTCTCATCCCTGTTAACAATCACCATTCTTGTTTTGCAGTTGGTCTTGCATAGTTTGTGCTCTTCCGTGAGACGCTGCCGCCACTTGTTCCACCACCCTTTTTTGTACTGCGTTTAGAGTGGCAGGCAAATCCATATCTATTGTAGTCTCCTGTAACTTGGCTATTGGTGTTGCTTGAAACCTTTGTTCCAAAGCCAGCAATAAATACGTAATCATTGTAATAATTTTGTGCTTTCTCATTGGTAAATAACTCCATGCCAACATGGGGTTTCACAGGCTGAGAGATGACACAATCTACATCTTCATCTTGTCAATATATTTTTTTATTATTTGCATTCCCATCCCTTTGATCATTACTTGTGGCCAATAAAGCTTCAGGAAAGACATCCTTCAATTCATTATCTTATGTGGTACTAATCTTATCCAAGCTCATGTTGACACCTTCGACCATGGGTAGAATGGCCTACACATACACCAAATGGATGAATTTTTAGCACGGAAACTAAATGAAACACCACATGAAAAATCCAACTGAAAGGATTTCAAATAGAATTAAGCCAGGTATTTCATCAAACACAATGCATGCAAAGCAGACATGGGAGAAAAGCATGAATCTTGCCTGAGATATAGTGGAGTAACAGACAAGCGGAGATTGTGGACAACGTTTCAAGCACGCATAAAGAGTTTGAAGACGGTGGCTGAAGCTAGCGACAAGAGTATTCGAAATGGAGGAGGATGGCATCACTCGTACTCCACACATGTGAACGGAGGAGGACAGTAGCATAGGGTTTTTGCTAGGACAATGAGGTTTCCCGCGTGCGAGAAACTGAGGACGACGTCACTCGAGCATTGTGCATGCAAAGGAGGAGGACAGTGAGGTGAAGGTTTTGCATAGGCCGACAGTGTTGCTCGCGCTTTGTGCATGCAATGGAGGAGGACAACACAACATAGGGATGAGGTAGGATGATGGCCAGACAGAGAGGACAGTGTCGATGATGAGCTCCCCAGAAAGGTAAGCGCACGTGGGAAGACAAATAGGAGTTCCATGCGTCTGATCGCTATCTCAGGATGGACGGTTGGATGCTATACCGTTCGGATCAGATCCGAACGACATACCGTGTTGTAGTCATCCTCACGGTATACTGTTCTCAGCAAAAGCAACGGAATAAGGCGCTGCCATCCGATCGGACCAAATCGAATGGCCCATGCATGTGATCAGACACCACGCCAACAAGCACCTCCCCTCCCTGGCTCCCCAACCATTCTCATCTCTCTCTCACTCCAATCCAAACGAACCACCTCCCTTCTCCAATTGTCCTCATCTCCCCTAATCAAATCCAATTCAATGATGTAGGAAGGCATGGTGACGACTGTAACGCCCCGCGTTTTCTAATTAATTTAAACGATGTTATTAGTGTTACTGATAACGATTAAGGGTCAGATTAGCATTAGGAAGTTAATTATTAAATTGAGTATAAGTCAACCAATAGCAATTGTATTTCATCAGCATAATTTAAACAAAGGGATTTTATTGCACTTGGAAATCCATTGCATACATGCATATTACATTTGGAATTTAAAGAATACAACAATTACAATATTCGGTACACATCAATACTAAGAAGAAGCTAGATTACAATTAGGTCATCTCATACATAGGAGTTTGCTGTCGAATTGCCACCACATTGATGTTTTCTTTGCGAGTGAACCAATGTTGTCAATGCCGAAAAAGACCGAACAAAAGATTGAATAAAATAAACTAAGGAAGAAGAGAGAATTGCCGTCAGAGCCCTAGAGGTTAACTTCGGGCAGGGTAATACGTTCACGGAGATACCTGACCGTCCCAGGGGGCCAGTCGGCACCTGTCACAACTATAGACTCATCACACGGTATTTATACAAACCTGATTAGTATAGGAACCAAACCATACAAATCAAAAATTCCATAATCCCATTTTCCAAAACCAAACTGCAACCGGGAGTCACATGCCACAGGAGGACCGAATACCACTGTCTGCACCGAGATAACACCCGGCCAGACCAGATGTACTGAGATAGCCAGCCAGTCCAGAAATATCCCACGGGCAGCAAGACAGAGCACAGCCAGCCGAGTAAAAACAAAGACAGAATCGAGCACGACATTTGGTTGTGTTCACTTGCATTTCCCCATTTCTTGCTAGCCAACCAGAGAGACCGTAGGCGACGGGAGAAGGTCGCAAGCGACGAAGGCCAGGCGGGCCGACCAGGCGTACAGCAAGGGCGACCGCGACGACAGGAGGCCAGACCGCAAGCCGTGAACCATCAACCCTAGAAGGCCCCCATCAAGCAACATCCCCATCACCGAGAAGGTGACAACCACCAGCAAACCCTAACCTTTCCCACCACAAATCAACCGGCAACCATTGAAGGTAAGCCACAACATACCTCCACCCTATTATCCATTTTGCAGCAACAAGCACTGCATAGCTAAAACCAAGAAGCCACTATTAGTTGTCACAATCACCTTTAGTGCATCAAAGAACCATCACTGAGGGTATTCACTGGAAGTAGAAGAACACATCTCCATGCCTACCAGCATACCAGTGCATCCCTGTGAACCAAAGCAAAATAACCATCAAACCAACATCAGATCGAGTGGGACGGAGGAGCAAGCGCCAAATCCGGGCCCTAGGCCTCGGATCTGGCCGTGGTTTGCCATGAGGTGCCGAGCAGCCAGGCGGGGGCAGCCAGGCAGCATGGCGAGGCGTCGCTGGGGTCGGCGGCACATGGGGAAAAGGCGTCGGAGGGGCGGCGCGAGAGGGGAAGGAGGCGCTCGAGGGAGAGCCGAGCCGAGCGGGGGCGGAGGCACTGAGACCCGGGGGGGCGGAGGCACTGAGAACCGGTCGGGAGCGCGGAGACCGGGGTGAGGCCGGCGCGTCGGTGGAGCGGTGCGGAGAACCGAGGCGCGGCGCCGGGGGCAGCGAAATCGGGAGGAGGTGTGAGCGCTGAGAAAAAGGGGACAGGGGAGGAGATGAAGTGGCTTCGGTAGATGGCAATGAGAAAAAGGGGCCGGGTAGAAGAAATGGAAAAGAGGAGAGAAAATAGAAAGGGGAGTAGGAAAATTAAAATGTGAAAGGTTAGGTTGCTAAAATTAGGAATACTCATTAACCTGCATTGTAACAATTTTTCCATAACAGATTTGTATAAGTAGGTCATGAACTGCATATATTAGAAACTGTGTAATTGAACCTTAGCCGCACCAATATAATAGATATCAGTAAAATCGGGTAGAGAATTAATATGAACTTTGGGTAGTATAATATCGTAGATTATTAGGCATTTAAGTTTATTTGGGCGGCATGTAAGCATATTAAGGAATTAGAGAACCGCAATGCGCTTAGCCGGAACCATATAATTAATTAAACCCTAGCGTTATTCAACGTCATAGATTAATTACCGTATGGTTTTCAGGCGAAGGGCTGCATATTCAAAGGAAATTATACCAGAGTAATCAAGAGACTCAGCATCTTATTGTTAACACAGGCAAGCATTCCTTTGATCACGTCTTTCGAATATATTCATAAAACAAGTATTTTGTATTATTCTAGTATCACTTTGCATGAAAAAAAATAAAAGATATTGAAATCGAGTATTGGATATGAGGGAAATGAGAAAAGAAATAGAGGGCAACTGGTGGAGCAGTTGGCCATTTAAGTTAAGTAAGAAGGTGGGCAGAGGTTGCCAGGGTAGGCGACAAGTGGACAGATGTGGGACCTCTGCATAAGAATAGAATATAAGGAAATCACTAGCTTCATCCGTGTGAACAGACCGTACCACACCGTATCAACCAACATTCCGTATTGACGGACAGACTAGTAGCTCTATCAAAGTGTTATATTCTCCACATGGGTAAGTATTATTTAGGGGAGGAACCCACAAGAGCCGGACCAGCACCGGAGTGGGGGATCCACAGCCGCGCGGAACCCAGAACTGGTACATAGGCCAGAGGTGGGGGAGGCGGATCGCAAGAACCCGAGTCTGGACGTGACCAGCAGTGGGGTACGCGAAGGCGATATATTGCGCAGTTGGGTGTTGGGCGAGGGTCAGAAACCACCCCAGCCAACAGTTATTATCGCTTTCGGTGGGTCTGCGTGAGGGTGGTACACCGCTCCAGGCTGCCGCTTGTGAGTAACTAGGTGGATAGGGCTGTAAACGAGCCGAGCTCGAGCGAGCTCGGCCTTCCAGGCTCGAGCTCGGTAGAAGCTCGAGCCGAGCTCGAGCCGAGCTCGAGTTGGGGTCCGAGCCCGAACCTGGGCTCGAGCTCGGCTCGGCCTAAGCTCGAGTAGGCTCGAGTTCGGCTCGTTGAAGCTCGATAACAATTAAAATAATTTATTATGCATTATTTTTCAATAATAAAAAAATTTTAGGTTCGAGCTCGGCTCTAATAAGCTCGATAACAGTCAAAATAATTCAAATACACACTAATTTTTAATAATAAGAAAAGCTCGAGCTCGAGTTCGGCTCGAGAAAGCTCGGTAAGAATTAATATATTACTATTTAAGCTCGAATCGAGACTCGCGAACTATTCGAGCTCGGCTCGGTAAAGCTCGCGAGCTCGAGATCAAGCTCGAGTTTGGCTCGTTTAAAGCTCGAACCGAGCTCGAATCGAGCCTAGAACGAGCCGAACTCGAGTAGCTCACGAGCTTCGAGCTTTTTTTACAGCCCTATAGGTGGAGATATAATCTACTGAGATAGATGCAAACGTATTGTACTCTGATCTGGGCTACGCATCAAAGGAATTGCGGAGAGCTAGGAAGCCACCAGGATCAGAGTGGTGATGGGTAAAGTGATACAAGCTTGCGCAATGCTATCCAAATCATAAATTCATGCCTGTCTCCGGGAAAGGAGAATTACGGAAACTTATGGGGGTTTTTGCTGTTCATGCGTTTGTTCAGTAGATTTGCAAAGTAATAAATTGGTAAATCTTTCATAACTTAAAATCATTGTTTTCCATAAGGTTTGGAATTGAGAATGATTACCAAATTGAGGGTAAATGCTAGAGTTGGAGTATGATCATCTAGTGCATATTTGTTATTTAAGCTTGCTGAGTACTTTGTACTCACTCTTGCTATTATTTCCTTTGTTTAGAGGATAGCCAGTTATACTCAGGTGTTGAGGATGCCTGCACAGAGGAGTTTGACTCCCCAAGGGAGGGAGGTTATGACGAGGATGAGACACCTGAGGATCTCTCCATATATGATGACTGGGACTAGTAGAGACCTAGGAGCAGCACGGTCTCGCCCCATAGGGTATATGTGACATTAGTGTATTGTAGTTGTATATCTTTTCTGTATAATTAGAGTGCTTCTGTATAATTAGAGAACTGAGCTACTCTTTTCCAGTATTGTAATTTCTGAATGGAACAAGTGGTGTAATACTTAGCCCTGCGTGGCATGTGAATATATGTAACTTCTATCTCTAATGATTGTTCTATTGCAATACTCTGATTGGTTTATTATTCGTTAAAGCGATGTTTTATCGGCTAAAACGGATAATAACCCGTTAACCGGCATTATTACCCCGCGGTAATAACGCGGGTCGTCACAACGACAGAGCAGGCGACCATCCAAGTGGCGTGGTGGCAAACTCAGCCCAACGAGAGCGGAAGGCCTTAGAGCATCTCCAAGAGATGCCCAATAAATTCGCACCCTAAATCTCTTTTTACAGATCCTAATCACGATATAAGATCCCAAAATAATCATTCCCTCCAACAGATACCCTAAACCAGAAAAACAGTATTGGGAACCTAGATCATCCTCTATAAGTAGAGAGCGAGAGCCTATTTTTTGGGTGTGTTCTTTTTTTGGAGTCTATTTGGGAATCTGTTGGAGCTACTTTTTACCCTTTAACTCTAAAATTTAAATATTAAGAGCCATATAGAGTATCTCTTGGAGATGCTCTAAGAGCTCATGTAGCGGGGAGCGGGAGGCAGCGTTCGACGGTGGCCTTGGCCTAGTGCGGGTGTTTAATGACGGCTTGGCCGAGCATCAGCGTGCAGCAGCCATAAGCTAGAAAGTGGATATGCTTGATGACCGGGGTGAAAGAAGAACGAGGAGAGTCCATTAGAGCAGTTAATTGATCTTTTAATTATTTTTGCATTTGAATTGTTATGAAACTTGTCTATTTTTTTTATTTTTGTGCTGTTTTTTTAGCTTGGTTGGACTCTCCCAAAACTTCTTGAAACTTGATTTCTAGCTGCGTTCATCTTTCTGAAACTTGTTTCAAACTCTTTCGAAACTTAGAAATAGCATTTTTTATGGAACATGTGTAAAACTCAATGAAACTTCTATGAAGCATATGTGAAACTTGATTAAACCTATGTGAAAGCAACTCTGAAACCATTCAAAAGCAATTTATTTCTGCTGCTATGAGAAACATTGGGCTACAGGTAATGTTGTTTATGTTTGGTGCCAGTGCAAAACTAATTTGTATATGTAGTAATCTGAAACTACAGTGATTAGTCAAGTACCTTATATATATCGTGCATAGTCCTAATTATAGTGATAAATGCTAGGTAGAAAATTAGGACATGAGAAGCAAGAACACTGAACTACAAGTCTCACTGGATAGAATTAGAAGCTTTGGGTCATTTAGCTTTATCTCTGATTTTTTTTCAACTTTGACATTTGCCAGGTTTGTCTTGTTGAAATATATAGAAAGTTTTGATTTCAGCAGATAGGAATCCCTTCGTATATGATATGTACATAGTTAGTTTCTATCTGTATTCAGTCGTGGCAGATATGGCCATGTAATCTGGCTTGATTAGCTGTACAGAATTTGTATTTCCTAATGTGCCAGGTGACTATTTTGTATCCAACAAAAGCATTAAGCAATAATATCTTCTCCCTGGCAAAGCAGGCAGAGCACCATGCAAACCAAAATACATATATGAAACTCTATTGTTTTTCATGGTATCAGAGCTCTCAAGCATCTCCGGCGAGATGAATCTTGGGGCAACTTCTGCTACAGGCCATGCTACTATTGCTCTAGCCTTCAGCACCTCAGTGACCGTCTGACTAACCGGCGCTAATTACCTCCTGTGGAAAGCACAAGTCACGACTGTTCTTAAAGGCCCAGATTTGATTGGTTTTGTTGATGGAACGAAGCAAGCACCAGCTACGACGATTGCACAGGTCATCGGCACTGAGATGACACAAGTCGTCAACCTGGAGCACCAAACTTGGGTTCGACAGGATCAATTGATCCTTACTCCTTAGTGGTCTCCTTGGGTCATTAGCCGAGGAAGTGCTTGCTCAGGTGGTTCTCCTTACCACTGCCAGGGGCGTATGGAGTGCTCTAAAGTGCATGTTCTTCTCGGAGTCATAGGCGAACGTGATGCAAATCCGTCTTCAACTGACCAACATGAAGAAAGGAGACTCCTCGGCATCTGCATACTTCAACAAAATAAAACAGCTCGCCGATACATTAGCCACAGTTGGGCAACCATTTCGTGATGAAGAAATCATTAGCTACATCTTGATGGGACTTGATGCAGATTATAATCCGCTCGTCACATCCATAATAACCAGAGCTGATCCAATGACTGATGTGTCGCTGTTCATCCACAACAACAGTGGTATAGCTATTTATATGCTCATATATGTTGATGATATAATAGTTACAAGCTCCTCAAATAGTGCCATTGAGTTTCTGCTAAAACAGTTGCAAGCAGATTTTGCAGCCTTAGATCTTGGTGATTTGCATTTCCTCTTGGGCATTGAAGTTCTTAAAGGACAGAATGGCATTATCCTAGATCAACGCAAGTATGTGGATGAGATATTGGCACGAGCCAGCATGCAGCATTGTAAAGGAGTCTCAACTCTAATGTCTACTATTGAACGTCTATCACGAATAGATGGAGAGCTGCTTTCAGTTGAAGATAGTTCAAAATATCAGAGTATAGTTGGTGCTCTATAGTACCTTACTCTCACCAGACCTGATATATCTTTTGTCTGCCAGTTTCTTTTGGCACCTACAAGCACTCACTGGATGGCAGTCAAGCGAATTCTTCGCTATCTCAAGCTCACTTCAACTATAGGACTCTGCATTTAGAAATCATCATCCACACTTGTTAGTGCTTTTTCTTATGCAGATTGGGCAGGATGTCCAGATGATCGCCGATCAACTGGAGGGTATGCGGTATTTTTTGGCTCTAACTTAATTGCATGGAGCTCTCACAAACAAAATGCAGTCTCTCATTCAAGCACGGAAGCCGAATATAAGTCCTTAGCTAATGCAACAGTAGAAGTAATTTGAGTTCAATCATTTCTTCGAGAACTTGGTATTTATCAGTCATGGCCACTGAGTCTTTGGTGTGATAATCTTAGTGCTACTTATCTAACGTCTAATCCTATGTTTCGTGCCTGAACTAAACACATCGAGGTAGATTTTCATTTCATCAGAGAAAGGGTGGCGTTGAAGTTGTTGGAGATTCGGTTTATTCCTTCTCAAGATCAACTTGTTGACGTCTTCACAAAACCACTTGAAGTTCGATCATTTGCACGTTTGAAACACAATCTCAACCTTGGCAGTAGATGAGATTGAAGGAGGATGTTGACATATATAGAAAGTTCTGATTTCAACAAATAGAAATCCCTCCGTATATAATCTGTACTTAGTTTCTATATGTATTCAGCTGTGACAGATATGGCCATGTAATCTGGCTTGATTAGCTATACAGAATCTGTATTTTCTAATGTGCCGGGCGACTGTTTTGTATCCGGCAAAAGCATTAAGCAATAATATCTGCTCCCTGGCAAAGCAGGCAGAGCACCATGCAAACCAAAATACATCTGTGACTCTATTGTTTTTCATGTGTCACTGGATAGAATCATCTCTTTCATTGGCAATGGGGATGATTAAGAGTACATGGCTGAGTGTATACTATTCTAGATAAATCTGAAACCATGGATATGTGTAGAAGCGGGTTGAACTATATTGGACCTTTTCTTTTATTTTTGTTTCCTAGCATGTGTCTACTGTACATGCAAATAAATTCTGAAACCACGGATTCCATGCCCGTGTAAGCAGGTTCTGAAAGATGATCTAAAGTTGTCTATTACCAAGCTGCAGCACATTCAAGCTTATGTCTTTTTTCTTTGGATTTTTGTTATGTAGGGGCATTTTGGGAATTTCCCAATTGAGAAAAGAAAGGAAAAAAGAAAAAGAATTGCAGGCGGGGCCCACCTGTCGGTGAGCCACACGAGGAGATAAGGGGGGAGGAGAGTCACCTCCCCGAGGCCGTTTCGAGCGCGTCCCGTGCGTGCGTGAGAGTGGAGGCCCGTGCGACCGTTTCAATACTGCCCAGATCTGGCGATTTCGGCGGCGCATGGAGGAAATGGCAGGTGGAGAAGCGGCGGCGGAGGTGCGGGCAGGCCCGGGTTCTTCGGAGCCGGCCGCTCGTGCCACCCCGCAGCTCACCCCGTCTCCCCTTCTTTAGGCTAGTTAGCTCCACGGTTTGGGATCTCTTCTTTAGATCTGGTTTTGCCCTCTTGAGTCTTCTTCTTCCTCTCCGGTTTCGAGTTGTGCTGAGGTTGGTGGCTTCGGCCCCATCACCGATTGAGGGCTTTTTACTTCTGGATTCGGGTGCCCTTTGTGGAGTGATTGAATCTGAAGTTGAAGGCTAACCCGTGCGGAGAGACGAAGAGGGTGACGACTCTCTGTTGTTCTTGAACGCACTCGGCCAGTGTGTTCATTGAGGTCTTGTGCGGCACTACCCTAACCCTCGGCTCCGGCTTCGGGATTCTGAGGTCGGTGAGGGCTTTGTATCTCCGAAGGCCACACTCCTCTTCTTCATCGGCACAGAGGGGTGATAGGTTTTCTGGGACAGCGATTTCATCGTGCCTTGCCCTATTTCTCAAGTTACTCTTCGGCTTGGTTTGCATCTGGACGGTTTTGAGTACCGTCTGCTCCGTGAGTACAACTGGTTCCCTGCAAGTTCAGCAGCTATTCTTGATCTTTTAAGTTCTGTTCAAGTAACTGAGGGCTGCTATGCATGTTTGTTGGCTCGGTATATATTTGCTCTGTGATGAATATAGTCCAATTCTGACTGTGATCTTGTTAGAAGAATCAGATTTGAGCTCTATTTGTTGATTTCATTGTATGAGCCGTAGCTTGTTGTCTATCAGTTAAGAAGATTTGTAGATTTGTTAACATGCAGTAGAGTATGCTGTAGGTTCTGCTATGTTCTGTTCATGTCAGATTAGTGATACATAGTGGTATCTGTTATTCGGTTTAGATTGAATTCATTAAATCTTTGCTACCAGTTATCACTTGCTGTATAAGATCAGAAATCTGTAGCATACTGGTTTGTTTATCTGTGCATGTGAACATTTAAAACTGATAGCCAAGTTGTTCAGATTCTGTGATCGGTTCTGTCAATAGGAAAAGGTTTAGAGCTCAAATCCTAATTTTAGAGATAAGATCATTTATGGAGAGTATTGACATTTGCATGAGAAGGCCAAGATCTAGGATCTTGTGCAACTCTATTTTGAGAGCCATGATAAAACAATTAATCTGCTGCATGCTGGAATTAGTTGTTTATCTACTGTTAGGACTATTTTACATGTTATTTTAAGCAGCATTGAAATTATATTCTTTCAATATATATATGGATATGAATGGCATGATAGAATTTCATGTTTATATGCAATTTATGTCATTCATATTATGCTGGAAATATGTTGGTTATATATTTGATTTGGCTGGAATTAAATATGTAAATATACTTATACCGCAATATTTACAACAGGTGCATTGAGTGGAAGTGCCCTTTGGAGATGCTGAGATGTGATACATGCTCATCTATCTCAATTAGCTTACCTGAAGCACTAATGTGATGTCAAGTTAACCAGATTAGTCTTTTGTGTAACCAACATATTGTATAAATGTTAATTCTACCACATTGATCAAGATAGAATGTATATATATTTCCCTTTCAACGTTCTAATTCATTTTTATTACAAACCGGCAAAATAGAGATGGCACTTGTCTTCTCTTGTTTGTCTTGGCTTGTTCCTCGTCTATTTTTTTTTGCTTTGTTTTTGGCCAAGCAGATCGATTTTGTTTGATCCAGGTTAATCTGACATGTGGTCCCGTGGGTTCAGCTGGGACACACACGTGGACCCGTTGTTGTTTTCCTTAAGCCCGCTTTATCCTTTCAACCCAATCTGTACATGCGATTTTGGGCTGTCGGGGGTGCTCGTTTTGGCTTCAGTTTTTAGTTTCTTACTTATTTTTTACTATTCATAAATTTCGTCTTTTTATGAACTTTTGGCTTTTTGTTGAGCTTTTTTGCCGGTTCTTTTTTTCCATATTTGTTTATATTATATGTAATGGGCTAACTTATTTTTTTTTATATTTTTAAATTTTTTTTAAATTTAATTATGCTAAATAAATCTCTGTCAACTACAGTACTTTTCAGCCATAAGCCACAAAAAAAGTCCAAATGAGCACCACCTCGGATTGGGGGCCGTTTGCTATGGTAGAACATGGAATGGAGCGCACAGGCGGAATGGGTGGAACGGGGTGGTGGGATCGTGTTTTAATCAGACAGTTGGAATGTTCAATCATGTTACATCTGAGGGTTCAAAATTTAGATGATTTTTAGCACAAAATCACCCAGGAGATGATAAGACACACCCGTTTCGAAAAGACAACAAAAAAACTGTTCTGTTTATTTGTCCAGAAAAATTATAACCTATAAGCCAAAAAAAATAGTGCCAAGGTGAGGCGATAGAACTCAACCTAAGGGTGTGTTTGGTTGAGCTGTGGCTTCAAAAAGTTGCTGTGAGCTGTGGGCTGTGGAAAAACTGCTGTAGGTTGTGGACTGTGGAAAAGTTGTAAACTGTTTGGTTCAAACAAGTATAAAATTTACCTTCTATCTCTATTTTCCTTGAAACAATTGTGAAACAGCTCTCTATTTTCACCATTTCAAAAAGCAGAAAGCCAAAAGCCAAAAGTAGGGTCCAAGGTGCTTTCAAAACTGTACTACCTAAAAGTAGCTACTTCTGAAAAAGCAGCTTCTAGTTTCCACCCCTTTGGTTGGCTTTTGACTTTTTGGAAGCAAAAGCAACTCCTAAAAGATCAACCAAAGGCACCCTAAGTCTGGTTAGGTGCCCTTCCCTTGGTTCAGGGCTCCTAAAATTTCATATGACTAGTCCAAATCGTGAAATTACGGGGAAATTAGAAGAGAAAATGACTCGTAGATAGTCTTTTTTACCAAAACGAGTAGAAATTAATGGAGGTGAATTGTAGGGGGGTTTTGTAATTTTTTCACCCTAGCAGCAAACCCTCTCTCTCCCCTCTTGGTTAGATGCGCCTCGATTCCCCACAGAGGTGTACGGCCGTAAGCTGTTAGCAAAAAGTTGCTGCTTGGTTCCGGTCAACCTAGATGATCTGGCAGCCACGTCCGGGATCATAGCGAGAGCAGTTTCTCTTGGCTCACACTTCTGGGCTTCGCCTTCCTCCCCTTCAACTCCGCCATGGCGGCCGACCGCTCGAATGGCAACATGGTAAAAGACTATGGTTAATGCCGCAATGAACCTCATGGGTTCTGATGTATATTTATATTTAGGAGATTAAGAGTTGTATCTACCATATCTTAGTTACAAATAACTAGCTTCAGATATGCACGCACACAAATAGGACTCTTTTAACGCATCTCTATCGTAACTACAATAACCTGCCATATCTATCAAAAACAATCTCTATGGGAGTTACAAGTAAATACATGCACACAACTTAATATTCTCCCTCAATCTCAACCTGGTGCCACGGTATTGAGATTGTAACGTTGTCAACAAAAAGATTCCCTCGGTAGAGCTTTAGTGAATATACCAGCAACCTGATCAACAGAGGAGATGAACTTAACTTCTAATGCCTTTGCCATAACTCACTCCCGAACAAAGTGGAAGTCAACTTTGATATGTTTTGTGCGTGCATAAAAAATTGGATTGGTAGTGAGATAGGAAGCACTAAGATTATCACACCTCAAAACTAGGGCTCGAGATTGAAAGACACCCAACTCCTTGAGTAGAGACTGAACCCAAATCAATTCAGTCATAGCATTTGCAATCACTTTATACTCAGCTTCAGTGCTCGACCTTGACACGGTCGGCTATTTTTGTAAGCTCCAGGAGACAAGATTGGATCCAAGAAACACAACAAATATACCTGTAGACCGATGATCATTGGGGCAACCAGCCCAATTGACATCAGAGAAGACACTTAGCAAATTTCAAGAATATCTTCGAATGAGAAGGCTAGTACCAAGTGTAGCCTTTAGATAACACAAAATACATTTTACTGCCCCTAGTGGATGTTAGTTGGCGACTGTAAGAACTGATAGACTTTGTTGATGGTAAACGATATATCGGGCTGTGTCAATGTGAGGTATTGAAGAGCATCAACCATGCTTCTGTACAAGAAAATATCCTTCTCTGTAAGTGTTGTACCCTAAGCCTTGGAGAGTTTCTCTAAACTCACCATCGGTGTATCCAAGGGCTTACAATGGTGCATGTTCGCCTTGTGAAGTAAATCTGAAACATATTTCTTTTGAGTTAACAAAAGTCCATCCTTCTGAATAGCAGCCTCTATCCCCAAGAAATAGTTGAGATTTCTGAGATCTTTTATAGCAAAGTCTTTCATGAGCTGAGCAATAAGCATGTATGTCACCTTATTACTAGAACTAGCAATTATAATGTCATCAACGTACATTAGTATATACATGATAACTTCTGAATTCTTGAGGATGAACAATGACGTGTCCGTCTTAGACGCGACAAATCCCAACTCTAGCAATCTTGTACTTAGCTTCATATACCACTCACGCTGTGCTTGTTTAAGACCATATAGGGCTTTGTCAAGCTTACAAATATGTTCAGGAAAGTGATGATCCTCATATCCTGGTGGCTGACGCATGTACATATCTTCTTATAAGTCCCCATGGAGGAAAGCATTTTGCACATCTATTTGTTGAACTCCAGGCCTGAGACACAACAAGGGAAAGGATAACACGAACCACAGAAAGCTTCACAACTGGACTAAAAGTGTTAAGATAATCAATTCCATATTGTTATTTGAAATCCTTGGCAACAAGTCAAGTTTTATATCTATCCACAGACCCATTAGGCCTGTACTTCAATTTAAACACCCATTTGTTGTCAATTATGTTTCTTCCCGGACACTACAGAACTAAATGCCAAGTCTTGTTCTTCAAAAAGGCACTGTACTCGGCATTCATTGCCTCTTTCCATCTCGGCTACTCCAGTGCTTGCTTAAAGGACGTCGGTTTAGCAATGCCCTGCTATTTAACAGATACCTCACTATCCCATATGTGTACTTCGTAGGTACTATCACATTGTTCTAAAGTCATGTACAAGTGCACGGGAGGACTACCAGTTGTAGCACTTGGAATAGTACTCATGTTGTCCTCACCTCCAACATCAGGACTTGTAGGAGCATCAAGTTCTACAAAAAAAACATTAGTAAGGTTAGTGATAACAAGTTCACAATTCTGCATTTGATCATCCTTGGCTATAGGCTCGTGCACATATTGTGAAATATTTAAGGATTGCATAAGCAAGGGAGGGAGGACTATGGATATATTTGGCTCGGTGTGCTATGGAGGATCTCTGGATTTAGTTTCAAAAGCAAGCATAGCCTCATCAAACATAACATCTCTGGAGATGTCGACTCGCCCTGTCTACTGATTCAAATACTTATATCCTCTATGAACACTGCTATACCCAAGAAAGGCACATTGTTGAGAGAAAAAGCAAGTTTTCTAGTGTTGTATGGCCTTAAGTTAAGCCAACAAACACAACCAAAAGTGCGGAGCATGGAATAGTTTGGTGAAATTTTTAACAAGCAAGAGGAGTGGCATTGTCAATAACACGAGTTGGAATCCTATTAATGAGATAGCATGCAGTGAGAAAAGCTTCATCCCAAAACTTAATTGGCATGGATGCTTGGGCAAGGAAAGCAAGACTGCTTTTTACTATGTGACAATGTTTCCTCTTGGCAGCATTGTTTTGTTGATGAGTATGAGGACAAGAAACACGATAAGATATGCCATGCTCATTAAAGTACTTATGCAAATGATGGTATTCACGACACCAATTAGATTGAATAGCTTTAATTCTAGTGCCACACAAGAGCACGACATGCTTTTGAAATTGAAATAAGACATACTCAACTTCTAATTTGCGTTTCAATAAGTAGATACATGTAAACCTACTGTAATCATCTAGAAAACTGACATAATATGTATACCCCCTATAGAATGACACTACTACAAAAAGCCTAATATTAGACACCACATCACAGATGGTTTCCCAAAATTGTTAGTATTAAATATAATCATAGATGGTTTTAGTCTAGAGACTGTCTGTGTTGCTGCCAGCGACAAAAACCGTCTATGAAGAGGTAATATCACAGATGGTTCATGGAAAAAACCATCTATGAAATATCATAGATAGTTAGGTTTAAAAGTCATCTGTGATGTCTTCCATTATCACAGACGGCTTTTAGTTAGAACCGTCTATGGAACTATCACAGACAGTTTTTATTTACAACCATCTGTGTTTTATCCTTTGTCAAACCGAAGTTGGAAGTTGGTGAAGCCATCGGATGTGCATCCAATGATCCTGATGATAGGGAACTTTTAGACTGGTTTGAAGGTGCTATGTCGGCGAAGCCATCGGATGTTGATCCAACAATCCTAATGATAGAGAACACATTCGAACCAATAGCGGGATAACATTTGGACTGGCCGAGTTGGACTTCTAAGCGAGGCAAGCAGTCAGATAGCAATACAGAGAGAGGCAAGAAGTAGCAAGCGATAGAGAAAGCTCTTAATAAATATTTTATTCGATCACTTTATATATTGAAGCCATCTAAATAGAAAGCCAATATATATATAAACTCATGTAGGTCCACATCACAGGAAAACAATCCAACAATTTATTACAAAAGTCTAAAAAAAGAGATTTCCAGATCTTGATCTTTTGAGCTTCATATACTTTCTCTTTTACTTTTGGAGTAGAGGATCAGCGGCTGAGTTCTTAAATGCCGTGAAGATTGCCCTTATCCTCTCCACTTCCTTCTTTAGCCTAGGCAAATCATTAGTATGGCACATAATCTCAAAGAGAATGCAATGATAAACTTCCTTAGAATCGGTCGCTTATGCTTAATCGGCATGGTTATCCATGTGTCTCTCCACTGTCGCAAGAGCTTATTCCGCTTTGCGCACATTGAAGAGAAGAACGAGGATGAGGGATGTTTCCCTTTCCTGAGCAGCAAGGAGACACCTCCGTCGATAGTGGATGTGAGGTCCAGCTGATGGATGGAAGCAACTTGAGGAACAAGAGCAGGGCGTGAGCGGAGGAGCTGCTCTAGACATAAGTTGTTGGTCGCTTGTATAAGGCTGTGGCCGAACAACTCATGATGGATAGATAAGAGGAAGGAGATCAAAAGAATAGTAGCTGCCATTATTGAGAAATCTGGTGAAGAAGATGAGGGAGTGGACAGTTTAGAAGGAATTGTATACCGCGCTGCACATAAAGCCAATCGTGTGGAAGTTTAAGGGTCGCTTGCATTAGAATATTAACAGACGGGAGTAGGGCACATATTTTAAGTGTTATCACATACAGCTTTTAGTTCGAACTATCTGTGAAACTATCACAGATGGTTTTTATTTACAATCGTCTGTGTTTTATCCTTTGTCAAACTGAAGTTGGAAGCCAACGAAGCCATCGGATGTGCATCCAATGATCCTGATGACAGGGAACTTTCAGACTGGTCTGACGGTGCTATGTCGGCAAAGCCATCGGATGTTCATCCAACGATCCTGATGACAGAGAACTTTCAGACTGGTCCAAATGTGCTATGTCAACAAAGCCATCGGATGTTCATCCAACGATCCTGATGACAAAGAACTTTCGGACTGGTCCAAAGGTGCTATGTTGGCGAAGCCATCGGATGTTCATCCAACGATCCTAATGACTGAGAACTTTCAAACTAGTATGTGCATTATCACAGACGGTTTGTATAACAAATCATATATGATAATGCCACAATACCGATCCATGGCATCTCCCCCAAGATTTTGATCTGGCATGCCCATTCTCTTTACATCGAACGGTAGGCACCGGTTTCTCCCACCTCTCGCCTCTTATTACTCCCCCTCTCCCTTTCCACCGGCAGGCACATGTGAGTTCCATTAGCTGCTCCTAGTTCATCCACTCCTAACTTATTCCTTCATCCTCCCTCGATGACGCCGACTACCACCGTGAGCTAGCGCATCTGGTTGTGACATCACGTTTCACTGCATAAGACACTGTTGTCATAAGTGTCGTAAGAGTGTCTTGTGCAATGTCATCGTCGTAACACAAAGGTGATGCTACCACTACCTCTCCTTCATTGCTAGTGATATCTGCCATCCGATCCCCTCTCCTCTCTTCCTTGATGCTTGGATTTGAAATTACGAAATTGATGGATGACTAGCTAGGGTTTTGAGTTCGTGTACATCTTATTGTTCCCTCCTCTCTCTAACATTTTGTTTAATCTTGTTCACTGTGATTCACTTATCAATTGTGTCCAACTAAAATAGACCGAGCATAATTGTACATGTGTGTATTTGTTCATGGATGGTTAATTTATTTCATTTCAGTTAATTGATTTATGAAATGGATATTCTTGTTTCTGAAATGAATGTGAAATGGATGATGTGTTTTTGTTTATTTCAGAGGGCATGGCTAGCATTTCCTGAGGCTAGCCAACAAACAGAAATAGATTTAGGAATACAAAAGAATATCACAGATTGTTATTAACCCATAACAGTTTGTGATAGTTACCTATCATAGATGATTTTTAGTAGAAACCGTTTGTGATATATAGTTTATCACATACGGTTTCAAGTACAAACTGTCTGTGATATAAATATATCACAGATGGATTGTACTTGAAAATATCTGTGAATAATTCATATATCACAGATGGTTTTTACTAAAAAATAATCTGTGATAGTCTGCATCACAGATAGTTCGAAAGCCGTCTGTGATGACCTTATATTATTACTGACCCATAAACTCAGACGGCTCACAAAACCATCTGTGATGACGTTTTTGAATTGTCTATGATGACCTTTTGTGTTGTGGTGGTGATTGCAGGCCCCCAAACATCAGAATGCACTAGTTCTAAAGGAGGACTAGTGGCATGAGTAGAAGCTGCATAGGGCAACTGATGATTTTTTGCCTGTTGGCAAGCATCACATACATGAGGGGTTTTATTTGGAACAAATGACTCTTTATTTTGACTGAAAGTTGATGGAGATAGTAGACGAAGATAGATGCCCAAGTCTTCTATGCCACTGATCAGCAGATAGCTTCTCAACAAGTGAATGGTGTGGCTATGGGACATTTGTGAACCATGCACTGGAGAGAGGGTACAGACCCCCTTTACACGGAAGTAGGATATTCTTCATGGTTCGATACTTGATAAGAAAGGAATCAAGGTGAAATTTAAAATATGCATTATTATCTAATGCAAATTGGTGAACTTATAAGAGATGCTTGCTAACCTTAGGAACATGTAAGATATTTTTGGATATAAAGGATGAGATGAGCTAGTAACTTTTGAATGACCAATATGGAAAACTGACAAACTTGCACCACTTGCTACTTGAACTTGATCTAAACCCTTGTAACACTCCTTGAAGGTCAAGCGATCTAGGCCACTTATCAGATGGTTTGTCGCATCGGTATCCATGTACCAGTTTGTATCAACAATGTAGTTTGTTAATGCTATCACAATAACTAGAGGATCCTCCATCTGGTAGGAGTGATTGAAGAGATGATAACATCTCAAGACATCATGGTCATACTTGCTAAACACCTGACAAGTTGGCCTATTAAGATTGTTGTTGGAACTATTGTTATTGTTGTGCCACTATCCATGACCACAGCCTCCACCGTTGCCATGGCCCTGTCTTTGCTTATGGTTTCCTGACCACCTTCCCTTCTGGTTGCTTTTGATAGAGTTGTTTGCTGATGCTGCAACTTGATAGTCGTTGCTATTATGCTCTTGCCAAAGATCAAAGCTAATGAGGTGGACATATAGATCATTAAGGGAGATGGGATTTGCATGAGTGGACAGAGACGTGACTAGAGAGTCATAGTCTGGGCCCAAGCCAACCATTGCATAGGAGACGATTTCTTCTTCGTGTAGGGGCCGCCCGATCGATGTCATGACATTGGCCATACTCTTCACCTTGCACAAATAGTCCAGAATTGATATGTCCTTATTCTTTAGGTTCGCAAGTTGCATGCGAACTTGCATGATCCTTGCCCTTGAGTTAGATGCGAACATCTGTTCAAGAGCTACCAAACTTCTGTAGAAGTAGGAAGAAACAACACCTAATCAAGGGTTTCTTCTGTCATGGATGAAAGCAGTGCACTCAACACTAATTAGTCCTATTGGTACCACATGGCGTAATCAGGATTTAGAGTCTGGCCAACTTTTCCTTTAGTTACTGTCTAGGCACTAGTGGGTGATGGCACTTTAGCAAATCCATCAACATAGCCCAACAACTATTGGCTATGAATGTAAGGAATAATATGTGCTTTCCATACCATATGGTTATCCCTATTCAACTTCACCTTGATGAAGTGGATGAAGCTTGGCATTAGAAGTAGGCCTAAGGACGTAGAAGAGGTGGAACTAGAGGAAGAAGAAGAGCTAGAGGTAGTCATGGTGTTTGGATTAGTTTTGGCTCTGATACCATAAAAGTCTTTGGTTAATGCCACAATGAACCTCATGGGTTCTGATGTATATTTATACTCAAGAGATTAGGAGTTGTATCTACCGTATCCTAGTTACATATAACTAGCTACAGATATGCACAACTGCAACAACCTACAGCTGTGGTATCCATCCAAAAGTATCTCTACATGAGTTACAAGTAAATACATGTACACAACTTAACATGTGGCAGCCATCTCGTTTGTCACCTTCACCTACGTTGACCTCATGCTGTTGTTCTTCTGCCTCACATGGTACAAGGTGGCCGCACTTGGCTCACCGCGGAGGTACAGACTCAAGGCCTCCATCTGGGTGCTCACTAGATACCACGATGCTCATGCTCTTGTTCGCATATGAGGTCATGGGGACGGTTGGGCTGACCCTGCCTGCGGTGTTGTTCGTCTGGGAGATAGTCGTTGCTGCTGGGATCGGGGCTTTTTACACCTTCTTCTAGCAGGACTAGTAAAAGATAGCACAACCACACATCATTTCTTTCTCTCCATTGCGCTTATTATTTGCACTAGTTTAGTTACTACTCTAGCTTCCATATATATAGTAACTACAAACATTTTTTTAAAGATTGGTGACTACAAACATTGGAGAAATAGTTAATTATCATGTCTTTTTAGTAGTACTAGTAGAGATGATTGTGTTTTTTGGATACTACATAGCGAGCAGTGAAAAAGATAATTGGAGGATGAACTGAAAGGAAAGAAAACCTTGTAGCTATCGAGCCTGTTCTTTTTGGCTTCGGCTTGTGGCTTTTGGCTGCGGCTTATGACTTTTGGTTATTTGTGAGAGAGAGTATGAAGTAACAGAAACTCGCATGTGGTTTTGGCTGATATAAATGAAGTCACTGCAATGTGTACTATAATCAACTTGTAGACCCCACCTTGAAAAGACACTCCGTTTGAAAGCTAATTATTGTATAAAAGCTAAAAAGCAACTTTTAGAAGCTGAAAAGAGGATGCCCATCCTCACGATCAAATCTCATTAGCGGTTACCTATTTTGGAAATCAAACAGAAAATGGGAATTCATGACTATTTAGATGCCATAATGTATTGAAAACCACATTATCTGAATATCACAGTCTTCAAAGTATGTGGCATACAATACAACAGCTTATGAATACCACAATTTTTCATAATGTCTAGAAAAGCCACGTTTTTGAGTATTAATACATTATTTTGTTTAAAAAGTACACTAATCAACTAGTTGTTATCATGAAAAGTACATACTATAGAACTGGACATGGCAACAGAGGAGGGATAAATGATGCCTTCATAAATTTCTCCCAAGTATTCACAAACCTTCACTCCAGTAGCTATGGAGCTATGAAGATCAAGTTTAAAAGTAGATGCAAAGTAGCAACCAAAAATCATGAGGAGCAACAAGTTCAGCACCTCACCGGTCTGACCGCCACAAGAGTTGCAGATTGACTGGTGGAGCAATCTAACCAGCCTCTCACTAGTGGTCTGACCATCGACCGGTCTGATTGGGCCCATAGCAGTCTAACCTCTCCCTTGTTTTCAAAATAGAAAACCAGGCCGAGCCAAGACCAAGAATGGTGCAACTTCTAAAATCCACATCCAAAAGGAGGTGAAACTTTGCACACACTTTGATGAGGGTCTCAAGAAACATTTCATCTAAGGATTGCATAGATCTTGACCAAAGTTCTAACATTTCCATGAATCTTGACCAAAAGTTCCAACCTTTTTTCAAAGTAAGCAAGATTACACTAAAATTGAGCAAAAACCTAAAACTCAGGATACCACTTACTTGTGGGTAGAAGAAGATAAGATGGTTCAAGATGAGTTCCCATATACCATAACAAGCTATTCCTTCTAAAGATTTGAGGCAAAGACCCTTGGAACCCAAAAACTCAAGATAGGGTCAAATCCATGTAAAACAGGGCAACTTTAAGATCATGCCAAACTTGAAGCCTAAATGGATATGATAAGATCTCCATGAGTCATCTCTATCACTTACACGTCCTTAGCAAGTCTATAAGTTCAAACTCCATTAAATTAGTTTTAGTGATTAATTACAAATCTAAATATACTCGTTTGTTGAGTATGATATTGTTTAGTCTCATTTGGATGAAATAAAAATTATGGAGGATGCATTTGATGTCTTATTTTTAATATCTTGTTGCATTTCTTAGATCCAAAATATATGTTGAAACTCTACCAAAAGTCTAATTAAATATCTGCATATGTTTTTATTACATATTCATATATGCACACATTTAGGGGGAGTTCACTCTATATTGTGTGGTTTCATTAATATTGATCTATGTTTTTTTTATCCACATGTATTGGAGATCTCTACTTTGAAACATATCATTGAGTATATAAAATTTGTGTAGTTTATATATATATACCCATATTGCTTTATATCCAATTATTTGCAATTATGGTGGTTATCATCAATTACCAAAAAGGAGAAGATTGAAGAATCTAGACCTGTTATTATGAGTTAATGGTATGTCTTGGTAATTAATAATAATTATATTGTGGGACTAACATTTTTCATGAGCTGAATTAATAAGTTATGTTCTGTGATGATGAAGATTTTGAATGGCATCATGAGTTGAGCGTCATCAAGTCAAAGTTCAAGAAGAGGATATAATCATGAGTTGATCAAGGTCTCGAAGAGGAGATGATCATAAGTTGATCATCAAGTCAAGAAAAGACCTATCATGTATTGATGGAGGGCAAGTGAAGAATGCATCATGGATTGATGCATATCAAAACAATGACATGGACTTGAAGTAAAGATGTGCGTTATCAAATTTCAAGAGGATGCTCAAGGTAAAGATATAACTAGATAGGGCTAAGGATGTGTTCCTAGTCTTTTACCGGTCTTCGTGTTTTGTTGAAAGACCGGTTTGCTAGTATAGGTTGATGTACTATTCAGAGGGTGTCTAGTAATTTGAGTCTTATCATATGTTGATAGTTCAATCCCACTTGCTCTAGCTCTCTGTGGCATGATGTTATCATTTGCGAATGTGTTTTGCAAATAATTGAGGTGCATGCATCTAATCTTTGCAGCATATGACTGTACTTT
Source organism: Dendrocalamus sinicus (assembly GCA_036346575.1). Classification (NCBI taxonomy): domain Eukaryota; kingdom Viridiplantae; phylum Streptophyta; class Magnoliopsida; order Poales; family Poaceae; genus Dendrocalamus; species Dendrocalamus sinicus. The sequence goes on from CM070645.1 coordinate 7,204,507, forward strand.
GCAAATGTGTTTTGCAAACAGTTCATGTCTATATACCTACTCCTTGTGGCATGATCTAAGTTTGTAAATGTGTTTTACAAATTATTAGAACTCATGCATTATCCCTTGGCATGGTCTAAGATTGCTTATTGTTATTTTCTTGGACTTAGACCATGGTAGTGACTCTTTGGAGTTCTTGTGCTTTATGCATTGGTCTAATATGTTTGAGATAATCCAAATAGATGGATTGTGTAGCCCTCTAAAGAAGTTTACCATTGAGTCTAAAATCACTCAATTCTGACATTAGAGTCAAAAGTTGTGATCATTTTTTCAAGTGTCGCCTATGCTAAAATTAAGGGCCGGTACTATTGCCCTTATACCCGATAGTACTACCCAAAGTTATGATCGCATGATAAGTCTGGTACTACCGCATTGCAGTATGACCAAAAGTTAGTTGGCGGCAACTATTTTCGAGAGAGATGCTTTTTGAAGACTTTTCTCCCTTTGGAAACTATTACTACTGTAAGTTAGGTGTGGTGCTACCGCATAATCAGTAGTACTGGGCACTATAAGTGTGGTGCTACCGATTTTAAATTTAACATGTAGTTTTTGTGCATTTAATGAATCCTAAATAGCCATTAAATAGTAGGTACGGTAGTACCGCAAATACCAATTTTGGGGGATTTGTCTTCAACGACTAGTTTTTATTGTGGAGGCTATAAATACCCCCTTGGCTGGTTGGGATACTATCTTTTGGAACTCTATTTTATTCTCTTGAGTTAGGGTGAGCGTCTTCTTTGAATTGTGTATGTATTACACCTTGTGATTAAGGAGAGAAGTCTCCAATTGCATGTGTTATATCTAGAGATGGATTGAGTATCCACTTGAATTTGTGCATTCGTTGCACATAGTGAGAGTCAAGTAAGGGACTTGACTTGTTACTCTTAGAGATTGCCAACTCCTAAACAATGTTGGATGCATCGTGTCCTGTGATCTTCTCAAAGAAGGTTCTGAGAAGATTCAACGTGTTGTGAAGGTTGGAGCTCATCTACCGAGAGTGGGAAAGACCTACCACTAGTGGACTTGAGGTGTTTGGCTTAATTTGTGGAGCTAGTTCAATTCATTTGGGCTTACCTTAACATGGACTAGGGGAGACCAGTAAGTCTCCAAATATCACGGTAAAAAGAGATCGTGTCAACTTGTGTTAGTTTGCTCTCTTGTGCTTTACTCTGTGTAATTTATATTTGTAAAATTGAATTAATTGCTTATCACACTAGAATTATAAACCTTGATATAGACTTAGGTTGTTGGTGCACTTAGTGAGATTAGTTGATTTAGGCTTTAATTAGAAAAACTTTTGATTTACACTCTCGTGTATAAACCTCGATGTTGGCCAAAGAGAATTTTAAAACCGTCTATTTAACCCCTCTAGTCAGCTTTCTCAACCTTACAAAGTGGAAAGATCAAGAAGGGGAGAGAAGAAATCAAAACTAACATGATCAAAAGCAAATCAATTAAAAACAAAAGACAACATGAGAGATGAACAATTTTGATCTATTGCTTCTTGATCATGGAGGTTTTGCAGCTACTCCATATGGAGAACAAGAGAGCATACAACAGCACTTACTCTTCTAATCCTAACCCTAGATCTCACTTAAGCTCCCATGGAAGGAGATGGTTTGGATGCCTTCACCCCCATCTTATTAAATAGATGAAGTAACTAGCCCTAGCCTAACCCTAATGGATATTACCATTAGCACAATGGGAGAAACCCATTAACCCTACGCAACACAGATTTTACTCACTCAACTTATGCACACATTTCAAAACACATAAGGTCCGAATTCACTAAGCTTTGAAGCCTTTGATCCACTTGATCTCTTCAGATTCTCCTTGACCTAAACCGCTCTCCCAAGCTCCATGTTTAGATCCACATAGTTTTCGATATTTTGGCCTTCTTACCAAAATACCATTCCTTTACATGGTCACATCCTTAGTTTGCAAGCAATCTCCTTACTCACCACGTGTAAGTGCACCAATAACTTACCACGCATCGACAAGTGTTTCCAGTTCCAGTTCTCGCCGGACCACACCTCACTTAGATTGCCCAAGCCATTTGGTGCAACCCGTTGCCCAAACCTTTCCTTCAACACTCCTTGTCTTTCTTTTGCCATGCTTGAGCTCAACTATCTCACCTGACATTCTTGACTATTTTGAGCCTCGGCTCCTCTCTAAGCGTAGCCCCGATCCTCGCCGTTGACTATAGTGACTTTAAGCCTTCTTACACATGTAAAGACCAATAAATTATTTTCGGTCACAAGTTGTTTATAACTTGACACATGTTAGCTAAAACATACTTAATGCAACATGAATGCGGTGACCAAACACAATTCAAATCAATCCATGACAGATTCCCTAGAATTACCAAACTTCAGCTGTAATTGACCTCCTAGTCAGTTAGACTGCCAACCAAAGGCCAGTCTGACCAGGCCACTACTGGCCTGATATGACAACTCAGTGCAAAAACACCTCTTTGTAAAAATACATCCACTAACTAAAAGTCGGTTGCACGCAACCCCGGTCCAGCCACCACCTTAACACTAGTTTAATCGCTTCCTAGTTTGATCGCTTGCTGGGCCAGTCTGATTGGTTCTATTCAGTGGTCGGACCGGCCCTACACATCAATCAAACTGCTTGCCTGATAGAAAATTCAGAAATTTGCCAAACTTTGCAAAAATTAAAATTCCAACTCAAGCAAATTGGCAATGGTTCATCACAAAGCATCTTAGACCTTCTCACATTGTCCTTCATATACTTGTGCAAGACAACTACTCGTATTTATGTGTGCATTTTATATGAACCAATACATACAAGCTTTGGATCTATTTATCGTAATAATCATATCACATTAAAAGCTAGAAGATTGTGTCCTTTAGGGCACTCATAATGCTCCACCCTGTATAATGTTTATAGCTAAAAAGTAGCTATTCATATAGGATGTGGGATGATGTGACAAAGAGTTATGGAAGAGAGAGGAAAATAGTTTCATGCATGAGAAATTGCTTGAGTACAAAATCAACAAGGAAGGCATGGCTAAAACATGTATTGAGGAGGCGGGAGATGTCTACCTACACTATTTGTAGGGCCCACTGGATTAAACCATGTTGCTACACGTCACGATGTGTCGCCGGCCTGCCGCCCATCATTGTCGCCACGTGCCACCTGCCATCACCAACCGCTTTGCTGAGCACCACGTTGCCTCCTAGATCCACGGCCGCCATTGTCGAGTTTCGTCCTGCCTCTTGGGTCCATTGGTTGTTGTGTCAGAGCGGTGCAGTTCTGATCTAACCTGTTTTGGGCCTACCAGCTCAGATCCGTTGGTGGCCGAAGGTGGGAGAGATGCGATGGTGGGAGGGTGATGATGAATGGGTCAGGAGGCGGTGGAGGGATGTGGGAAATGGAGCTGTGGGGGAGGGCGTCGATGAGTGGAGAGGCGATGGAGGACGCCGACAGGGAGAAAAAAAAGGTCAGCAGGGGAGGACATTTGCTGTGTGGTGTGGAAAACCGATAGGAGAATATCAACATGCATTGAACCGAATAGAATCGTACAAAAAGGTAATAAGTGGAACTCCCACACCCTTGCAGAATAATTGGCATAGGGCATCACACATAAGGCATGTTCTTTTTTGTTATGGTTTGTGGCTTTTGGTTACGGCTTGTGGCTTTTGGCTGTTTATATGAGAGATAATAGAGTAACAGAAACTCATGTGTGGTTTTTGCTGATATAAATGAAGTCAGTAAAATATATACTACAATTAACTAGTAGACCCTATTTTGAAAAAATACTCCGTTTAAAGGCTAGTTACTGTAGAAAAGCCAAAAACACTTTTAGAAGCCGAAAAGATAAGGGCCATAGATCACACAGATCATAAATACGGCCCAAATAATTTTTACAAACTAAAGCGCCGACATTACCTGAATGATGCATTTTACTTCAAGTATATGACCTATAGAGTTTGTTAGGCCCTGATCAACTCGGTTTCGGCTTCTAGTTTCTGGCTTATTTTTTCACTATTCATAAGTTTCGTCTTTTTCTGAACTTTTGGCTTTTTGTTAAGCTTTTTTGCCGGTTCTTTTTTTTCCCGTATTTGTTTGTATTATACGTAATGGGCTAACATATTTTTATTTTTAAATTTTTTTAAATTTAATTATGCTAAATAAGTCTCTGTCAGCTACAGTGCTTTTTTCAGCCAGCTACAGTGTTTTCAGCCATAAGCCACGAACTTTTCAGCCAAACCGATCACCACTTTAAGTACATGGAGCTGACTTGTATACTTTGCTTTAAGTGTCTAGGGACCACTAATACAGATTTTCAGTTGAATTAATTTTGACTGCATACATAACAAAACTAGTAATAGTATAAGGGCATCTGTAGTGTATGAAAATAGAGGGTCTTAAGCCACCTTAAGGTCAACTTTATACATTACAGGGGTGACCTTAAGCAGGCTATAAGCAAAAAAGGCTTAAGGCTGGTCCTCAAGCTAAAGACCTGGCCACAAGCATTAAAATACAATTTTTCTTTGTCTGCTAAGTAGGACCGTCTTAAGGGCCCTTGGGTTATATACACTATGGAGTCAGCTTTAAAGTTTAGATGGGACCCACCTTAAGGCCCCTTGGGTTATATACACTACAGATACCCTAAGACCTGCGGATTTTGAGTATGTATTATATATTCACACATCGCATCTAGGCATTACAATTTACAAGTGCCAAATTGAGAATTGCATTGTGCTGACTTCGTATATGTCTATAGTACTAGACTACTAGTATACTAAGAACTGTTTGCTGCTTCTGCTACTCTTTGCAGATTCAACCCACTGCCGGATCAAGCAATGCTGCCTCTCGTGTACTCGGATTATGCATCAATAAGCCAGGCTACCGAAGCATCTCTTGTTTAGAAGAGGGTAAAAAGTTTTAGGTCTCAATTGAAACATGGGAAAAATATTTTCCGGTTCCAAACGAGGCCTTATAACTCCTTCCAACCAATTAACTTATCCACTCCTCAATAGGGGTGAAAACGGATCGGATTCGGACGGATATTGCTGTTACCATATCCTAACCCATATTTTTTTCTCCGGATTCGGTATCAATCGGATTCGGTACCAATCGGATTCGGTGTTGGATCGGTCGGGATTAACCCAATTTGTTTGCACACATACTTGTTTGTAAGGAATGCATACAGTGCAGTAAATGGAGTAGGACGCACTCACTTGATGTTACTATTTAATAGCTGATGTGGAAGATTTTATTTTACCATTACAAAAGAAAATGAAACGTCAAATAGTAGCACTAACCTGAAATCATACTTAAAGACGTATCGGATTCGGACGGATATTCGGATTCGGACGGATATTACTGTTACCATATCCTAACCCATATTTTTTTCTCCGGATTCGGTACTAGTCGGATTCGGTACCAATCGGATTCGGTGCCGAATCGGTCGGGATTAAACCGACCCATTTTCACCCCTACTCCTCAACACTCCTTAGTTCCGATCCATGGACGATGAATAAAGTGAATTAAAAGTACATAAATTAGGTACACATATGTCCTAGCCGATTGCACTAAGGATAGTTTTATTGTATCCATATCCATTTTTAATTTTTTTTAGACACCATTTTGACTTCTTACTAGATATTCATTTTACACTATTTTCGAATATCCCACGGCTATCATCGAATACAAAAGCGAAGTGGATGTTCCTATTCCTATATAATTTGTATCCCATAAATTTTTCCGAATGGCGAATACCAATGTGAGAGATCTTAAGAATTTTCACAAACACGTTTTTTTTTGCAGGCTTCAATACGGCGTCGGATCGAGTTTCATAAATGATTAATACATAAAATAAAATACTTCGTCGGATCGGAATACCCGTTTACGATCCTTTCTGCCGTGTGCCGTCCCGTCGAGTTGTCCACCCGGCGACGCCCAAAACCCTCGCCGTCGCCTACTTTCCGAAACCCACCATGGCTGCCGCAGCCGCAGCAGCGGGGGCTGCGGCCGGGCAGCCGCCGCGGCAGTACAAGCTGGCGCTGCAGAGCGAGCTCCGCGTGGAGGTGCTACCTGACGTGCCCCTCCGCGTGCGCCTCGTCGCCGGCACGGCGGAGATCTTCGGCACCGAGCTGCCCCCCGAGGGCTGGGTCCCCATCCCTCCCCGCTCCAAGATCGCCGTAAGCGCGCCTCCCCATCCCTCGCGAAAGAAACCCACTTGGCTCGCCTTAGTGCTACTACCACTCGGTACTGACTTGTTTTCTTCGATTAGATTTTCACTTGGCACGGCGCGACGGTGGAGCTCGACGGGGTCAGCGAGAGCGAATACACGTCCGACGAGGTGAGGCGGGGTCCCTTTTTTTTTTCCTCTTCTCCTCCTCCTTTTGTTGTAAATTTGGGGTTTTCGGGTTCTTTTATGTGATGTGGTTGTGAGATAATTCTGTTGTGGGTAGCAGACGCCGATGGTGATTTACGTGAACACGCACGCGATTCTTGACGCGCGGAGGGCGAGGGCAAGGGCTGCTGGGGCGCAGGGGGGTGACTTGGAGGCCTCACAGGTGAGTGCTCTTGTTACAATTCGTTTGGCATCTTATCATACCACTGTTGCATTGTAAATTGATCAAGAACCTGTAGGATATGCAAAGTTTGAATCATTTTTTTGTATATGCGCCTCCTTATATTTAGCAGATAGCATATAAAGTCAGCTAGCCATCTTGTTACTTGCAATTTTTCATTGGGCATAGTGGGTTTTTAGGTTTTAGATTCCTAGAAATTTATATAGTGCATGTAAATTATATGAACTTGACATAACACCACCATATGTAATTCTGTATTGATGTTCAAGAAACAAATTGCGATGTAATCCCAATAGTTTGACGAATACCCTACAGCATTGTCAAAGATTGAACATGGGTGTTGAAATACATGAAAAATTGTATAAAAAAGGTCATAACGAACTGTTATTCTTGGTACATGACCTTTGTGCTTATATTTATCTTTAGTTCTTTGGACTGAATTGCTGAATGTTGCTACTCTTGGTGGTTTAGGGACCCAGAGTGATTGTCGTGGGGCCAACAGATTCTGGAAAAAGTACTCTGTGCAAAATGTTGCTTAGCTGGGCTGCAAAACAGGGCTGGAAGCCTACATATGTGGATTTAGATATTGGCCAGGGATCGATAACCATACCCGGATGTATTTCTGCTACACCCATTGAGAAGCCTATAGATATAGTTGATGGGATTCCCTTGGAGATGCCGCTTGCATACTTTTATGGCCATCCAAATCCAAGGTAACTGTCCAGTTTACTCTCTTAGCTGTTCCCAGTTACTGCTTTGTGTATAAGACTGTTCTTTTTCTACTGCTTTGGCACCTCAACTATTTCTTTATGTTGCCAACAGTATTAATCCAGATGTTTACAAAGTTCTTATGAAGGAGCTAGCTCAAACATTGGAGAAACAGTTCTCTGGAAATGCTGAATCTAGGGCAGCGGGAATGGTCATCAATACTATGGGGTGGGTCGAAGGCCTTGGCTATGAGGTAGTTATTTGGTTCAGAAATGAAACTAGCAATTTGGATATGCATGTTGATGGCTAATATTATATGCTAACATGTGCCAATTCACAATTTGTGCTGTGCAGTTACTTCTCAATGCAATTGAAACCTTCAAGGCCAATGTAGTGCTGGTATTGGGACAGGCAAGTGCTACATTGCTATGTCCAATTTGACTGTTACTAGTTTACTTCATAGTGTTGTTTCAAAAGGGATGTGCATGTGCTGTAGTCCTGTAGATTGTAGATACCTCGTCATTCATTTTGTACTCCCACTCTTGCTAACCAAGCTTACTCTATAACCTATATGCAATTTGATGATAATATAGCCTGTTGAATCTATAGCTAGGCATAAAATTGTCAAATGCCCTAGACATCCTAGCATGTTGTCATAGACTCATAGTATTGTACTGTTATCCAGGTATTAACTTAATTCTTTTTATAAAGAACTAGATGTGTTCCCTAAAACAATATTCATACAGAGGGAATAACACCCAACCAACGGTACTCAGAGATCTAAGGCGATTAATAATAAGACATTTATTTTAACACCCAAAAAATATTGTTGGGAAACTAGAGATATGTTTTTATCATAGATTAGAAACGTGGGCAATGGTTTAGAGCGGTTAACCTCAAACAGAAACATACTCTGCAAGCAGCTCCCTCTGGTAACAGGTTTTCTTGTGAAATGATCGTCAACATCAGTATAATTCATTCACGCATGAATCTCACTCATTGAATTTTATTTACATAATTACATATTTATGTTGAACAAAAGAAAGTCTAGGTCATATAAAGAAACCTCAAACAGCCGAGAAATAACAAAGATTACTAATGCAATTTCTAATTCTAGTAAAGACAGCCTATGCCAACTGACAAAGATTTGCAAAGTTGTGTATATAAACACAAAACCCTATGGATGCATAAATGCATATATCATAAAGAATGAAACCATTATCATTATTAGCTTGTATGGACTTCTTGTATTGTCATACAATAATGGGTGAAGCAGGTGCCCTTTCACAGTGTGCTTATTGTTAGTTATCTTGACATGTGGAATCGTTTGATTTGTCTACTGCAGGAGAAACTCTGGAAGATGTTAAAAGATGCAGTACAAAGTAAGCCCAACATTGATGTTGTAAAGCTTCATAAATCAGAGGGTGTTGTCCTGAGAAATTCAAAATATCGCCAAAAGACTAGAAGCTTTCGAATCAAGGTAAATTAATTTTCTGAAAATAGAATGTGGGCCATGTATATTCCTGATTTTGAGATACGATAGTAAATCTATTGCTTTAAAATAAATTGCATTATCCTCCACTATGTAATGTGAAAAAGTTATTGATGGAAACTTGAATATACGTTCATTGTTGTACAATGTCTCCCCCCCCCCCCTCCCCCAATTTTCTAATGTTATCCTCGCAATTATAGTGGGGCATCTATTCAGTTAACGTACATCCTTCTATTATGCTCTTGATTTGCTAAAGCTAAATCCTAATGTCCTCTTTGCAGGAGTACTTTTATGGGATTGCAAATGATCTGGCACCACACTCAAATGTAGTTAACTTCAGTGATGTTTCTGTTTACAAAATCGGTAGTGGTCATCAAGCTCCTCGTTCAGCACTACCAATTGGTGCAGAGCCTGTGGCGGACCCTACTCGGCTTGTTGCTGTTAACATCAGCACAGATATGGTCCACACAGTGCTTGCTGTTTCTTATGCCAAGGAACCTGATGAAATAATTTCCAGGTAATGCCAACTGACATTCCCCAAGATAGCGCTTAGATGTTGCAGCCAGCACATGCTTATACGCTAGGGCTATAAGCAGGGCTTGATGCAAAAGTGGCCCAAACTAGAAGTAGATCACAAAAGCTAGTTGTTGCATATGGTTGATACATCAACCTGTAGAAAAAGGAAAATAGATAAAGTAGTTATGTATCATTGAGTGAACTATATGCAGTAAGTAGCTTTTATGAGCATATTTTGCATCATGCCATGCACGGTTATGGCCCTAGTAGCCTAGCTATAAGTATGTGGCAACTGTTCCACACCTAAGCCTGACGAACCAACTTTCTCATGTTACAAGTTTCAAATTGCTATATAGTATCTTCAGTTTCATATGAGCATTGTATTATATACTTTGATATAGATGATATTGTGAAATTCTTGATTTAGTTGCTTGACTATCATGCAACAAACTTTTTAAGTGGTTCAATCAGTGGCAATTATTAGGAATCATCCGTGTAGTCATACTTTGGAAAAAGATAATATGTAGGAGTATTGTTCTTCTAGCGTTTGGCATTAGACAGATTGTATGGATTAGAAGTATTACTTCGTGTGGGTGCCTGCACGTGTGCGCGTTTTCCCAACTGTAAATCTGTAATACTTCTATCGTTCAATTATAGCATTATGATTTCCAAGTCTTCATTCCCCTGGGCAAAAACTGTAAAATTTGCAGGCTTGCAGAGTCTTTTTTCTTGGGTAATAAACTGTGTTTGCCTTTCTGGAGATACATTTACTTACACCTACAATAAAATTCTGTGCAGCAACGTTGCGGGATTCATTCATGTCACAGATGTTGACATCCAAAGGTACACCAAGAAACCAACATCTGTGTGTGGATTCTTTGTGTTTACGTGGGACTAACATTCTTCATTTCAGGAAGAAGCTGACATACATTGCGCCTTGCCCAGGAGACCTGCCAAGCAGGCTGTTAATCGCGAGCTCGTTAACATGGTACGAGGCTTGATCGATTCAAGGTTGAACATTGTAGTTTGGTGGCCGAAGGCATGTTGTAACGCTGAGATGCACCCATTGTCCTGTAACCTGGTATGGGGTCGACATTTTAAGATCATAGTATATTCTGAGCATTGCTAACCGAAATAATGTTACGGCAAACTAAATGGGTTTGATATTTTAACTAAATGGGTTTGATATTTTTCTTGGCAGAAATCTCTCGACATCGTGTTTAATCGCATGTTCAGTTGTGTGTACGACTTCTCGTGATAGTGCCCTGGTCCGTGAGCTATATTTCCGTTAAGTACCAAATCGAAAAGTTAGATGTGATAATCATCCCATCACAGAGCTACTGATGGTTTGGTTCCATAATTCATATGCTAATTGGGCTTCGTTAAAGACTTTGTAGCCGACGATGTTTCCAGGTCCAAACCGCACTCCGAGAACTGATCTAAAAATAACTTTACCAGGATGTATACGAGGAACGGCTGCCCTTGTTTTCCCGGGACATTGGCTATAAATTCGTAACATCTGAACTGGCATACCGAAATCCCAACCAAACACGGCCATGAAATGAAAACAGACTCGACATACCAACCTGGCTAAAACATCTTTGGCATCTCCTATTTGAGTGTAGGACTCATTACAAGACCACTAACATACACACAACTGACACGAGGGCACATCGGATGGGGTACTGCAGAAAGCCAGGAGCACCTCCCCATCCATATGGAATTTATTCGGTCATGCAGATGATGCTGAGAGCACATCAGACATGCATCCTGTGACGACCGAAAAAAATATTAACAGGGGCGATCCTAATGCAGCTTCCCTTCACTGTCTACGAATAATACAAAATGCAAGTACATGGGGGGAAAAATCCAGCATGTAACTTTAACATCTCGTATAAAGGTCGAGAAGCAGCAACAAAATCTCCAAACAAAAGAATTGACATACAACTCGGGCTCATGGAACCCGTATCTAAGGACAGAAGATCTATAGACCCCGACGCTGCGGAGGAGAGAAGCATCAACACCGGTAAGTTAAAAGGTCAACACCACAATTACAAAAAGTAGTCGGGAGTCTTGCGTGTTGTGTCCGGCTCAATTTGCCGAGGCGCTGGATCAAACTGGAGGAAGTTCTGATCCATGTTTTCCCCAATTTCAAGAATCGCAGCCATGTTACCACATCGGTAACAGTAGTTTGGTGCACTGAAGACGGTGACAACATTCTTATCCTGCATGAAAAAATCACGGGACAGCAATTATTCACTTCATGTAAGTTAATATCTGAATACTGCATTTAAAAGCCAGCAAACTGAAGTATAAATCGTGCATAATGCAGGAATGCATGAAAATTTGCAGTCCTGAGTCACGAATATTGCTTTAACAACCACAAGGCTCCTAGGGCCATGCATACAACAAAGCAAATAAGCAAAGTTATAGCCCTTCTACTTCCACACCAAAAAAGGGGGATCGAATTTTCCATGAGAACAGCATTCCTTGCCCATGAAAAGACACTTTCCATCATTTACTAAGTTCTGTAATCTATTTACGTTGGTTTTTTTTTTAAAAAAAAAGATGTTTGGATGCTGCAGGATTGGGCTTACATGTTCCCTCTACTGTGCGCCTGTCTATGTTCCCTTACGTGTGACATGGATCTCCATGATCTACACCAGTGGACCTGTGATCTGCACCAATTCCACTGGCCCACACACCACACAAAGTGGAACACAAGACAGAAACACATGGAACAAGCAAGTTGCATCTGGGATCTAATCCACTAGGATTTTCGACAGTTGATCGATTTAGATCCTTCCACTAGGATTAGATATGCCTCGACAGTTAATGGATTTAGTTCCTTCAGAAACTTAGATAAAGGCCTTGGGTATGTTGACGATAATTCATCAGTTTAGAATCAAACACAACATAGTAAGAACTTCTATAACCGAACAACTGGATACTCTCTCAGATTTCATGCCCCTAAGCATGTAGTTAACACTTGTACTTCGAATTTGTTCATTAGATATTCCAGCAACTTTGATAAAATGACCATGATCAGATTTTTTTTCAGAAGGTATTTTCATTAGTAATTACAATTGTTTAATTGACTGTGAAAAGAAAAATAATTAGAAAAATGCAATGCTGCATTCTGAACACCAACCTGGCACCAGTTGTATCCTTCCATTACAAGTTGATGGGCCCTTGAGATGAGAGAGAGGCCATTTGTATGGTTAAACTGTTGTGCAATATCTTGACCAAACGTATAGCCTGCTCCTCTTGGTGAAATCCCCCACCCACATCGGTCATCTGGGTCAGACCACAAAAGATCACACATGGGCCCTTCATGAGGAACCTGCAAGCATTTTTAAGAAATTTGTGATATTAGCTAAAATAAACAATTGAGCAATATAGTCCAATTTCTCCCACACATGGATAACAAGTTATGAACCTAAGACCTAACAGATATCATCGGTAGCCTTCATAAGAACAACCTACAGGTATCTGTTACAATCATAACAATCAAATAGCTCTGAAGAAAGACACAACAGGTATCTGTTACAATCATATATAGTTATCCGCGGCATGATCAAACATTACAAACGGTGAACCACCAATTACCACAAATTAGGAAATATATGCCAGCCACATCATACTTAAAAAGTAATTACCTAAACGGCTAATTCTATAAAAGAATGATCTGATTCTCATAGTAAAACAAGCATAATGGCTGGCTTTAGAAGCTTATTAATTAAAAGAGCAACCTATGCAAATTTCAATGATTATCAATTTAACCATTTGTTCAACTAAATTGTGAATAAGGATCATGGAGGATGAATACAAGACAACACTCGGTAATAGTTAGGTATAGCCCTCAAATGTAGCCTCCATGGAACTAAAATAAAAAAAAGAGAGTACACATCAATATTAAAAATAACCAGTTGAAGGACCTAAACTGATACTGGACTAACAACCTACTCCCATGAGTAGCCACTGTTAGGACTTAGGATTGTACAGCCAGATTAATGCAACTTTGCCATTCAAAACAGATCAACTATCGCTTAGTCAGTAATTGTTTATTGTGTTTTCCATCAGAAGCTTAATGCTACATGGTTCTCCAAGATAAAAGTTTGTTCTGAATTCACATGACCTAAAGACTAATTCAACTTTGCCATTCAAAACAGATCAACTATCGCTTAGTCAGTAATTGTTTATTGTGTTTTCCATCAGAAGCTTAATGCTACATGGTTCTCCAAGATCAAAGTTTGTTCTGAATTCACATGACCTAAACCAAATTATAGATAGATAATATCACATAATAATTTTCGTCTACACATAGCTGCAATAGTCCAAAAATCAGCCATAATTTCCGGATATCACAAAATTATCTCCGTTATATAGGACATGCACACGTCACGATTTCGAGATAATGGAGATCGGAAACAATAGAAGAACACTAATGATCAAGAGAGTGGTAACTTTGTTGCCTACCTCTTGTATGCGATCAAGAGCACGAATGTTATCTAATGTATCCAATGATGGAGAGAGACCACCATGAAGGCAGAACACCTACAGCATGCGTGTTTCCCGTATGTCAGGCATATATTGAATAAGCCTATATTAGTGTGAAAATGTCAACCATAATTACTTGAATAACAAACCTGGTTTTCTATTAGAGCTGTGAGGGGCAAATAATCAAACAAGTCTGTAAAGTACTTCCATACATTTGCATTCCCATATTTTCTTAAGCACTCGTCATAGAAGCCATACCTGTAGCAAAATAGTCAATGTCAAGATCTGCGTTGTAGCACTACAGGTGTACATGTTGCAAAATAGCTCGTGAAAGCCGCATTGTGCATGTCTATTGTGTGCCATGCAAATATTGTAATGAAGAACATTCTAATTGGTACTCATTTCAACCATTTAGAACATTGCATGAAGAAATAACTTGTGAACATTGACCAAAGTATCCTATGTGTTATAATAAGGCACAAATTGACCACATATCTAGCTGTATGTTCTGCTCTGAGCAACCAGATAAAAATGCCCGGACAGTAGGCACAGCAAAAGCATTATAGCTTAGCACCCTAATTAAAACAAGCATGCTAATTTAGTTCAGCATTCCAGACAACTTTATGAACAAGCTCTTGCCTGAGTAAATTGGCCAACACATTCAAGCTTCTTACTGGGGTTAATTACTTAGTGTTATGCACTAATAACTGGAGTTCCAATAACAAGGCAAGCTGCTTTGTAAGTCGGGTATTGCCTTAGGCACAAGACTCTTGATGTGGAAGAATACATCTCCAGATTAATCAATTTAGACAGATAATTGAGGATCAAAGAGGAAAGAAATGATTGCATCTCAAATGCTTGTCACTTTTTAGTTGTTACTATTGCATAAGTACTCGACAATGAAATCAGCAACTAGGTGTAGAAAAATATCTATATCTAGAAGGACATAAACTCACACTTGAGTGATTTGTCTGCTCTCATGATTTCCTCTCAATATTGTAATTCTGTCTCTGTAGCGAACTTTCAAAGCCACTAACAGCGAAACAGTCTCCACCGAATAGTAGCCTCGGTCTGCAGTAAGAACCATATGATAAAATTTATCCATATTAGAGAAGGCAACACAATAGACATGCAATTAAAACTACAGATGGAAACTAAAGCATGCGTTGAACAATTTTTCCATCCATGTTAGACATCAATTAATGAGAATTCTTATCTTTTTGATAGCTACAACAGCTTATAAAGGTGCTTATGAGACCCAAAAGACAAGGGCTCCAACAAGATCCTCGCAAGCTCCGCCCAAACCCGACACATAACCAGCACAGGACATTGGCTTCGGCAAATCGCACGACAAGAACCTAAACAACTACAAAACCTACATACCCCAAATCGACTCGCAACGAATTCTCCCAAGAATCCTGCCGCGCCAAAACCAAAAGCCCGATTCCATCGCAGGATCTAAAAAACCCAATTTTTTTCCTGCACCAGTCCCCACGGATCAACCGAATCAAGCGTCGACACGGCGCGTGCGTGCAGGGTGAGAGAAGGGTTGCCGCGGTGAAGTGAGGACGTACCGACGTAGTCGCCCATGAAGAGATAGTTGGTGTCGGGCGCGTCACCACCGATGCGGAAGAGCTCGATGAGGTCGTAGAACTGGCCGTGGATGTCGCCGCAGACGGTGACGGGGCAGCGCACAGGCTGCACGTTCCACTCCTCCATGAGGATGGCCTTGGCCTGCTCGCAGAGCGCCTTGACCTCCACCTCCGGGAGGTGCTTGCACTCGCGCAGCTGCGCGATCTGCCGGTCCAGATCCCCGTGCGACGGCATCTCGCCGCGTCCGCCCGCCGCCGCGGAGGTAGGGGCTTTGGTCCCGGCGCGCGCGCCTGCTCGCTCGCCGGCGAGGAGGAGGGAGGGGGAGTGGCTATGACGGGGCTAGGGTTTGCGGGGGATCGGGGGAGGAGGAGGGGATGGAGCTCATGCCTCCATTTTTTTTTCTCTGCTTAGTTTTAATTTTAGATGTGCAATCGGATACGGTCAAAGTTACTAATCCAGTATCCTATTCACTTTTTTTGTCGGATGCAAAATCAAACACAAATAACACTGGATATAAATATAAATATGGATTGTATCTGTCACGGATACGTAGAACATATACATCAAATTCGATCCAGTAACAAATATTTTGATGGATATAACATGGATCATCCAACCATACAAACATACATATACATATATATACACACACACTGAACAACATTGTAGTTGCTTAATAAGCAACTAAACATCAGAATAGGAATAGGTATACGTGTAATTAGTTTGTGTTTTCGTTTCATAATTCCTTGATGAGAGACTAGAGAGAGAGAAATGTCCGGTTTTAATACATGAGGGACCTACATGGCCACACCCTCTTTCCTATTATCTTTCAGAATTGTTTATGTATCGAGCATTGTTAATTTTTTTAATTTTAGCCCTTAACGCCTGTTTTTGCAAAAAAAAAAGCCTCTCCCCAAGCCCAAAAAGCGCATCAAGTGACACGTGTCATCTGTTGTGTCGCCGTAGCTTGGCAGAAGAGGAGCGACGTGGCTGGGCAAGCTGGTGTGGTAGGCGGGCGAGCTTGGGCAGCTGCCGAGCCATGGCTGCCCAACAGCTGGCCGATCGTGCATAATGTGTCCATGGGGGCATGCAGAAGGTTTGCGCCTCAATAAACTAGTGATATCCATGTGTATATGTGCTAAATGGTTCACAAAAAATATAATAATATACCAAACTCCATATAATAAAATGAGAGGCAATAATTTTTCGCCAGTGGATTTGTCTTATAAAAATTTGTAATTTAAAATAATCCAACTGAAGAGCTGGCATCAAATGCAGAAGTGGGTCAAGGGTTGCCTGCTGTCCGCTTCCTCTAACGGTGAAGCTAGTCTTAAGGGAAGGTTAGCCTATTGGAAGAGTATCGTACATCACGTAAGTCGTATTATGATGGTGGTTGAGTGAGAGTGGGTGCACCGTACAATTAATTAGGCCCAATCTCTTGCGCGCTGAACATCTGGTGCACCCAATCCTCTATGTAATTGCTGGCATTGCGCGGGCTAGCTAGGGCCAGGCCAGAAGTCAGGTGGGCCAAGGGAGAGGAGAGGATGGGTTGGGCCAAACCCAAGGAGGTTTTGGATTTTTGAACTTTTGAATTGCAATTCAGATTTGAATTTTTATTCAAGCAAAATCCAAAGCTCCAAAATGGGATGTTAAAGATCCTACCCTCCTTAAGCAGAATCTCGATCTTGATATTCGAACTACTCAGAGACTAGGAATGTGTGTCTATCCTCAGCTAATCCTCACACTCCAGGTGGCTTCTCTCTCTGAGTGGTTGTTCCACTAGACTTTAAAGAGACGGATGATATGGCATCTTGTTTGCTTTTCCATGACGTTAAGGATCTTGATGGGATGCTCTGGATAAGTTAGGTCTTTCTGGATCTTGATGGTCTTTACTGGGGTTTGATCTTCAGGCACTCTGAGACATCTCTTGAGTTGCGAGACATGAAACATGTTGTGTACGTTTGCTAGACCTGCGAGTAACTCCAGTTAGTAAGCCACTTCTTCATGCTTGGCGATGATTGGGAATGGGCCTATATATCTCGGCGCAATCTTGTCTTTAACTTTAAACCTTTGAATTCCTCGAAGAGGTGTCACCTTGAGATAAATATGGTCACCTTGAGATAAATATGGTTTCCAACTTCAAAGGTTAACTCCCTAAGACGATTGTCAGCATAACTCTTTTGTCTGGATTAGGTAGCTTACAGTCGCTCTCTGATTAGATGGAGTTTTTCCTCTGCCTACTTAAGTGTATCTGGCCCAAAGATATAACCTTCGCCTGCTTCTAACCAATGCAAAAGGGTCCTGCACTTTCTGCAATAAAGCACTTCGAATGGGGACATTGTCATACTAAAATGATAACTGTTGTTGTAAGAGAATTCCGCATAAGGTAAACACTTCTCCCAATCAATGGTGAATTCCAAAGCACAAGCCCAAAGCATGTCTTCAAGGATCTAGTTCACTCTTTCTATTTGTCCATTAGTCTGAGGGTGGTACGCCATGCTGAAGGCTAGGTGGGTTCCACATGTGTCATGCAGACTAGCCTAGAAATGCGAGGTGAATTAAGAACCTTGATCTGAGACAATTCTCTTGGGTACTCTATGTAAACACACAATTCATGCCATATACAACTTGGCTAATCTGTCTCCCTTTTAGGGGGTCTTCACAGGGATAAAATAGGCGACCTTTGTCAACCTATCTAGTATAACCCATGTAGAATCATACCCAAACTTGGTTCTGGGTAAATCAGTGATGAAATCCATTTCAATTTCTTCCCACTTCTATTGAGGGATTTGTAGTGGTTACAGTAGACTTGAATATCTCTAGTGCTCGGTTTTGATCCGTTGGCATATATCACAACAAGCTACAAACTAACAATGTCTCTCTTCATGCGAGGCCGTCAATACAAGGTCTTCATATCCTAATACATCTTGGTAATTCCTGGGTGTAAGGAATATGCTGAGCTATGGGCTTCCTTGAGTTCCTTCTGGTGGAGAACAAAGAAATGTTTCCCATATCATAGGATCCCTTATTGATCTTCAATCATTTTAGGGGCTTTTTCCTTAGCCATGAGGCACTTGAATCTTTGGATACCGGTCCAGGATGTCCTTCTTGAGCGGTCTTGATCTGCTCTTCTAACGTTGGGTGAACTTCCATAGTGGCCATGGTGCCTTGCTCTACTATATCTAGATCGCGCGTTTTGAACTCCTTATAGAGCTCATGTTGAAATTCTTGGACCATGATATTGTTGTAGTAGAACTTGCAGCTTAATGCATCAGCCATTATATTAGCAATTCCAAGATGGTAATGGACGTCTAGATCATAGTTCTTTATTAGCTCTAGCCATCTTCTCTACTATAGGTTGATATCCGACTGAGTGAAAACGTACTTGAGGCTCTTGTGGTCAGTGTAGATATCACAGTGGTTTCCAATCAAGTAATGTCGCTAAATGTTTAGAGCATGCACCACTGATGCTAATTCCAGGTCATGAGTTGGGTGGTCATCTTCATGAGGATGGAGTTACCTTGATGCATACGCCACTACCTTTACTCCTTGCATAAGCATGTAGCCAAGACCTTGGCACGAAGCGTCGTAGTAAACTTCACAGTCCTTGTGTATGTCTAGCAAGACTAAAACAAGAGTAGTGGTCAGCTTCTTCTTTAATTCCTAAAAACTCTTTTCACAAGCTTCTGTCCATTCATATTTTGTTTCCTTCTTGAGTAGGTGGGTCGATGGTCTGAAAAGCTTTGAAAATCCTTCGATGAATCGTCTGTAGTATTCGGCCAATACAAGAAAACTACGCGCTTTCGTCACTGACGTGGATTGCTTCCATTCCAAAATAGCTTCTACTTTAGCTGGGTCGACTGCTACCCCTCCAACGGACACAATATGCTCAAGAAAATTGATTTTATGGAGCCATAACTCACACTTGTTATATTTGGCATACATTTGGTGCTCCTTAAGCTTCTCTAGAACCAACTATAGATGTTTGATATGTTCATCAATGGTCTTGGAGTAAATCAAGATGTCATCAATAAATACTACCATAAATTTATCCAAGTATTCTATGAATACCTTATTCATGAGGTTCATGAAGTAGGTTAGCGCATTGGTCAAGCTAAACAACATGACTGTAAACTCATATAGCCATACCGGGTGGTAAATGTCATTTTAGAGATATCATCGACCTTGATCTTGAGTTAATGGTATCCTGACCTTAGGTCTATCTTGGAGAACATTGTGGCTCCTGAGAGCTAATCGAACAGATCATCAATGCGGGGTAAGGGATACTTTTTGATAGTCACCTCATTAAGGGCTCTATAGTGCACACGTATTCTTGTAGTGCCGTCCTTTTTCTTCACGAAAAGTACTAGCGAACCTAGGGTGATGAGCTAGGTCGGATAATCCTTTCTCTTATAATTCCTTAATTTGTGTCTTAGCTCTTCAAGCTCATCGACAGCCACCCTATAAGGTCTTTTAGCAATTGGGGTAGTCCCTGATTTTAGGTTAATAACAAACTCTATGTCTCTATCTGGTGGCATGCTAGGCAATTCTTCTGGAAATACCTTAGGGTAGTCTTAAACTACTGGCATTCCTTCTAGAAGCATATCTTCAAGGTAATGGATTGCATGACCCAAATGATAGGGCAGTCTATGTTAACCTTTATTATTAATCTAGGATACTTGGTAAGTGCTACCTTTCTATTCACATAGTCTATCATTCCTTGGTATCTGGCCAACCAGACCATCCCTAGGATGATGTTCAGTGTTTGGGATTATAGCACCATGAGGACTGCTAAGAACCCAAAATTTTTCATGGTAATTTCTACTATATGACTTACTAACGTATCAACTAAGGGTCCCCTGGGTGAGATAAGTACCACGGGTTTCTTTAATTTAAATATTGGCAACTTAAGCATTTCAATAAATTTCCCCGATATGAAAGAATGAAAAGCCCCAGAATCAAAGAGAATGTATGCAGGTACTAACTTAACAGAAAATGTACCCATCAGCACTCCTGAAGCTTTCTGTGCTTCTTCTATAGTGACATGATTCACACGGCCCTAGTTCAGTGTCGATGTTGCTCTGGATGCTTGTGGGGTCTGATAACTATTGTTAGGTGTTGATGCTTGGCCACGGGCTGGAGTGGTTCCCAAGTTGAACTTTACTAGTGACACTTGGCAGTTCAGGCAACGATTGGCGAAGTGTCCTTTCTCTTCACAACTAAAACAATGGAGATGGGCTGCTGTGTTGGTTGCAGCAAGTTGACTTATAAGATGAGAGGTGCGAAGTACGTTACCACTAGGACGTGAAGCTGGAGCTTGAGCTTTAGGTGGTGGGGTTGCCACTTACCTGCAAGAAGGGTTTGCATTATATGCTGGCCTCTGAGGGTAACTTACTTGCGGCTTCTAGGCTGCCATCTTGCACTTGCAGTTTGCCTCTATCATCCTTCTCTTATTTTCTTGTAAGAGAGCTTTGTTGACCAAGTGGTGAAAACTAGAAAAGTCCTAAATAATCAGCTGAACTCTCAGCTCTTCATGCATTCCTTCTAGGAAATGATCAATCTTCTCTTCTTCGTCAACTACATCTCCTAGAGCATAGCGAGCCAACTAGTTGAACCTAGTGAGGTATTTGTTGATGGACATATTGCCCTGCTTTAGTGCTCTGAACTAATTCTTCTTCATGTGCATAATGCCCACAGGTAAAAAATTTGTCCTAAAAGCAGCCTTGAACTTAGTCCAAGGGGTAGCCTGCCTAATTGGTTTAGCTTCCTCATCTACTTGTTCTTCAACATTTTCTTCTGTTGTTTACTCTTGATGTCCTTCTTGTCCTACTTGTCCTTGCTACCCTTCAGCTTCAGCTTCTTCTTCTTCTTTTTCTTCTTCGGATTTCTCATCAGCTATTGGGCTTTCTCCTCCACAAGCGGCTATGTAGTTTTCTCACCATGCAATTGCGGATCCTTTAAGTTGATGAGTAGCAAAGTTCAATTTGTCCTATTCTACACATTGTGCAAGTTAGAGTTTCTGCTCTGTATCACGAAGAAGTTTTCTGCCTCTAAGGGTTCATTAGCACATGAGAAGGTCAAAGGTTGAGTTCTTAATAAATCTGCTAGCTTGAAATTGCGACTAGCTGCTCCTACCTACTGTCCTGTGAGCATGGCTTGAAGAATCTAGGTTTGCTGAGCCATTACTTGAGTCATGGTTGGGTGAACTGGTGGTGCGGAGGGAGATTTGGTCCACAGCCACGACCTCTTCCTAGGCCTACCGCACTTGCAACTTGGTGAGTGGTGACACCTCTTCCTCGAGCAGTGGCCCTCTATGATCATCTAAGAGAACAACCTGGTTTAGATCTAAAGGATATATATGGGGGTTCACTAGCCCTCTAAGAGCACAATAGAAGAAGAAACAAACAAATAAGAGAAACAATAAAATACAATACAAGGCCTACGATGGCTGCGTAGCATTAATAACTGGGGGTTAAGTGTTACATGACTACTATTACATAGCATATAGGTCATGCTAAGCCATGGCACCAAGATACAAACCACAACATCTACTCAACTGATACAAGAAAAAAAAGAAAAAGTGCTTGCAATCCAAAAGACTGCCCTAACAAGCGTTGCTAGCTAACCTAAACCTAAACTAGCCTACTTCTCCATGAGGGTATGGCCACAACAAGCGGTACAGTCACCTGGAGAGTGGGAACGGGAGCGGTTATGGCTATAGGTAGGTGACCGGGAGCAGGAGCGGTAATGGGAGAGGCTGCATCCTCTACTGGAGTCTCCAAGGTCAATGACGATCAGCGGACTGGGGTGTTGCACACTCTTGCACATAGTGACCCTCAAGCAGGGTCCTAGAGGTCAAATTGGCGTTGGGTTGCTAGGAACAACAGGGGGTCCAGGAGGTGCCGGGGCATAGATAGCTATTGCCACCACTGTGTGCTCAAGCTCAGTGACTGCCACTATCCTCTCACTCTCACAATAGCTAAAGTCCTCTCACACCTGTTGAGCTAGGCACAAGTGTGTTAGAGTGGGCGTAGCTGGCGGTAAGGAGCATGCGGAGCTGGCCGATCTCTTCCAAGGCATCGGTGTAGGTGGTCCTATGGCTCTGGTGAGCTGAACCTGGTGCATCAACTGTGGGTCATTGTCCGTGGTGATGTAGATCTTGTTGTAGCGCTCACCGTCTCGGATAGACGGGTAGAAACGGAATGGAGAAGAACGGAGAGTTGCCTTGTGAATCTCACATAAGCAAGCCGAGGCCAGGTAGGCCGCATCCTGGAGAGCATCCAAAGAGGTGCTCCTAGGGTGCTGGGTTCTGAAGGTGTGAGGCTCAAACTCACCTCTCCTCTCCTAAAGGAACACCTCCATCATCTAAGACTCATAGTCCAGGATCTGAGTCTTCCACCCTTGGAAGATGGGTCAGTGACGATAGCCCAGATACTGCATAAGCTCGTGGAGGATGTCTGTAAACTCATCATTGTCCTCACCATGGGAGAAAACATTCCACAGGCCCTGGTCAGACAATCCGGCCATCTACAATTTTAAACAAGAAAGGGTCAATAATATAGTAAAAACGTAGAAAGTAAAGGTAAATAAAGAACTAAGAGTGATGAGTAAAAATTGTAATACGCTATATTTTGTCAAAGCTTTTCTTAGCTTTTGAAAGTAAAACTCAAGTCCTTAGGTTCGACCAGTCTAACTAATATTTCTATAATCGTATGCTCTGATACTAGCTCTGTTGGATTAGAATTTAGCCGATTTAGAATCTTCTATGAAACCACTGTACTATTTTTTGTATCAGTAGATAATGCTCACAGATACATTACTAAATCATTTTATACATAATGTAAATCATACCATATAACGTAAATCATACCATACATTAATATTATATATCAGAGTTTAAATAGATCGCATTGGGTGAAGTTTACAATAGGGCCGATTAAGCCAAATGGATACATTACATAAATACAGAAGTGAAAGAGAAAGCAAAAGGGGAGGGCACATTTCGCCACAAGCAAGCGACAGGGGGAGAACATGTGTGATCGATATTAACCAAGAACCTGGATAACATTGCATTATTGCTGCATACAAACACCAGCTTAGTCACCATGACTGCGGTAAGACCTAGACTACTAGAGACTATCCTAATCTCCTCCATCATTGTCAGACCCAGATTTTACAATCCGGAATCTACTGTGTTTAGCTGCACTATTCCCTGGATCAGTAGATAGTGCACACAGTTACAGTTCTGAATATCAAAGTACATATCATGCGGAATCATACTTAAAATAATAAACTTACTCATGGGCCGATGAGGCCGAAATTCAAAAGTTGCAGCAGCGGAAGAACGAAGCACACAGGTGGGACCTTCAGGACATGCCCACAGGCAGCCAACTGGAGGTTCGCGGCCTAGTTCTCGACATCTTCATCTTCTTTGCCATCATGATCCAAAAGTATTGTTGAAGCGCAGTGATCTGATTCCCGCTTCTGAATTTGTCGCAAAAGCGAGCGTGAGCACTCCGACCCCGTGCTCAGCGAGCCAACACACAGAATGCAGATAGATAATATGCATGGCTTATCAAAGGAAGGCTTGGGTTATTTTATTTTGCGAAGAGTGCTTTTGAATACAATTATATAAAAATTCCTAAGACTTAGCATTTTGAACACAAGTATATGTTGTGAATGAATGTAATAATAGTGATTCAGATTCCATCCACCGTTACATGGCATCCGCACCATATAGCAATTCTTCAGCGTTATAGCCGCTTACATTACCACTGGGACGACACCCAGGACAATTCCAAACTAGGGCCTTACACTGCCCTTCCACTTTTCCAACCCATCATAAAGCATTTTGAAATAGAACTATATCTCGGTTAAGTTCCCATATGCGCCCTTGACCGTGGGCACGGCTATTCGAATAGTTTTGACTCTGCGAGTTTGTACACTTTCACCACAAGAGACAATCAACTCGTTGCCCCACACGATTCCTTAGATGTGTGGTTGAGCGGACCATCACGGTGACTTTTCAAAGTATCTAGTCCCTTTTGTCATCTCACCCTATGGAAATCGCCCACTGCGGTGGGTCCCATCGTTGCACGGGATGTTCCCCACGGCTACTAGCGTCGGGCTCCACTCCCCTCTGCGCTAGTACGACTGGGAAACGTCACCCTCCCCTCGGTGTCCCTTTAGGCCTCCCCTTGCCCTTGCATAATCACTTCTATCCACTACCAGTGAGTTGAGTCCGGGGTTTTCGATAAATTTACTTAGCCAAGCTATACTTTACAGACTTGTGGTTGTACTGTTTTACACGGGTTGACATGACAAGATTCGGTCCTTAGTGGCATCTGGGCGGTCTACCACTAACCCATTTTGTGCTTCCACTGCACCACACTCACACCCTCAAACCAATCCGCCCAGATATTTAAGCAAGTTGGGTATTTTGAGGGTATAAAATAGTCATGTCAAATATACCAGTCATTCCCACCATGACTGCCCAAACCATTTTCTCATCATTAAAAGCGATCATGATGTATGGGGCATTTCAGCGCCCCTTGAGTATTAATGCAACACTAAGCATAGCATATCATTAGGGACTAATTTTCGAAATATTAGTATTATACTTTTGCTAGGGCGACAAGGTTTACACATTCAATCATTCCAAAGGAGGGGTAATACTATTCAAGGTAAACATTGGCATTTAACTAGAATATCAAGTTTAGCATGTATTTGCATAAAAATAACAGCATGCATTTTGTTAATTTAAAACAAAGTAATTTGCAGAAATGTAGGTTCAACATGATCAAAGTATTGACTCGCCTTGGTCACAATGGTCGGGATCCGGATTCTCTGGTGCTTCTAGTGTCGCTGCCTCGATCTCTTCTTCTTGTGCCTCGTATGCTATTTTAGCGCGCGCCAAAAATTTGTACAAAAAGAAAAGCAGCAAATCAAACCAAATAACACCAGAAATTCAAATGAACTCTAAAAATTATGATTTCAGTTTCATTGGATAGATCTTAATTTTAGATGAATTTATAAATTTGTCTCACTCAATTTGGAGTTAAAATGAATAAGTTATGATTGTTTGAAGTTCTCAGTTTAGTTAAATCTCAAAATTACTAAATTTCTGACAGTGGGTCCCATATGTCATATTTTAATTCTTTTAACCTTTTCTTTTATTATTTTCCTTTGTCTCTATGGCCAGTGGGGCCCGTGTGTCAGCGTGTCCGGTCACTGACATCTGCCAGCGGGTGGCGCCGACAGGCGGGGCCCACCTGTCAGTGCGGAAAATAAAACGAAATGCTCGACCGCAGGCGTGGAGCCGGAGACTCGAACGCGCGCCGCGGGAGCGAGGGGGAGAATGAGTTAGCGCTGGAAGCCACTCGGCCGAGCCGAGCGATGCTTACCCATATAGGGTAAGTATACCTTTTGAGGTAGCTCGGGAGGAGCCGGCGAGGAAGATCGGGGACGGCGGTGGCCGGCGACGAGGGATGTCGGAATGGTTCGGGACGTTCGTGATATACAATCCTCGTGCGATGGTGAAGCTCCTGGTAATGTTGGCGGGGTTGGAGGAGCACGGTGGCGGGCCGGCGGCGTGTGACGGCGACGGTCTAGGAAGGCGGTCGACGCCGGCGACGTTCAGGCGATGGGAGGCCCGGGGAAGGAGGGGGTCGGCTTCGCCTTGCTCCCGCGAAGTTCCAGGAGCTTGGGTTGGCTTCGGGGCGGCCGGAATCGACGGGGAGGGTGGCGCCAGAGCTCGGGAAGAAGAAGGGGGCCGGCGGGGATTTGGGGCGCTACGGCTAAATTACGGGCAGAGGAGGGAAGAGTAAAGCGTTGCGGCGCAATTGCGGCTCCCGGGAGGGGCTTTTATAGCCGGAAGGGGGAGGCACGTGGCGGGGCAGCGCCGGCCTCCGCCCTGCTCACTCCGGCGGGGGGATGAACCAAATCCCTCCGAGATTTTGCGGGAGAGAGAGAACAGGGGTGCGCTGAATCTTGCCCACGGGGTGAGAGAGAGGATGGGGATCAGCTGCGGCAGGCGTGAGCGCGAGGGAGAGGAGCGGAGCTGGCGCGTGGAGGAAGAAGGAGCCGAGGGAGAAAGAGCTGACGGCTCGGGCCCGCGGCGCAGAGGGAGAGACGCGGGGGAACGCGGGGAGCGGGTCCACCGGCCAGCGGGAGAAGAGGCGCGATCGGAGCGCGGCCCGCGTGGCGCAGGCGGGCGCGGGTTGGGCTGCGGGCGCGGCGCTGGCGCGGCTGGCCGCCACGGCGTCCCATTGGGCCGCGCAAACGCGCTGGCCGCGTTCGGAGAGAGGGGCTGGGCCGGGGTGATGGCCGGCCCGGCCGATTTTCCTTTTTCTTTCTCTTTTTCTTTTTCTTTTGTATTTTGTTTTGCTTTTACACTTGAATATATGTGTGTGTATATATATACATATTTTCATTTCCTTCTTATTTTTGTGTATATACACCTATATTTATTTATTCATTCTTTCACATGGTATTCTTATGCATATATATATATATATATTGTTATTCATGTGAGTTTGCATATACATATATAAATGTTAACCTTCTTTACTATTTACTCCATTATTTTTAATGGTGAGATTTTATGGTTAAATCAAATATTCTCCCTTACCTTTATGGATCATCTTTTCAAATTCTTTATTTGATGCTCATGTTTTATTATTTTATGTGTTGATTTCTTCCCTCTTTTTACTTTTGAAGTTCCTTTATATTTACAAAAAGCCAATAAACTCCAAATTCAAATAAAAAGCAAATAAAATAATCCAAAAACTCCATAACTTATTATTTATATTTTTCAGGATGTTACAATCATCTTCACCATCAGATCCTAGGGCATTGTAATATGTGTAGTGTCCTTGGTCCACAGGTTCTGAGGGATTTGTGAGCAAGGGTGAGCACAAGCAATAGTGCTTTGCGAGCCAGCACACCAAATACAATAGCATACATATAAGGTCCAGTAAAGGTAGGCTTAGGTTCTTTTATTTGCCAAAGGCAACATTTGAAAACTATAATTATTAAGAATTTCTATGACTTAGCATTTTAACCAAACAATATGTTTATTAAAGAGAGTGAGAGTATGCAATATATATAATGGCATGGGTTCCATTGACTAATTACATGGTTCTATCCACCATATGCTAACTTTTGTTACTAGAGTTACATCCACCCATTATCATCACAGGGCTACATCCACCCAGGGGAAAAACCAAAATCAGGGTTAAATCTACCCAACAAGTTCTTCATCCCACCCACAAGATTTTATAAATAGATACTAACTTGAGTAAGTTCCAATGCACGCCCTTGACCGTGGGCACGGCTGTTCGAACAGTTTATACTCTGTAAAGACTGTATACTTTACCTACAAGAAATAATCAATTTGTTATATTTTACACATTTCCTTAGACATGTGAATCAAGAAGATTACCACAAGACCTTTATAATGCATCCTTTAGTGTAAGTTATACCCGCTAAAGTCTCATCTTAGTGAGGTTATGTCGACCACACCAAGACCCCCTCTTGCGCCACACGATTGTTTACACTAGCAACACGACCCGTGTCCACGACGATGTAAAACTAGCGACACGACTCGTGGGTCACTCCAATGGTGCAACCCGCACTGGTGGATGCAAATTAGCTACCTAGGTCATACCCATTATAGATTTATGATTGTACTATTTTACATTAGAAGGTCACCATAGGAATCAGTCTTTAAAGTTATCTGGGAGGTTTTTACCACAAACTATAATTTCTCATGCTAAATCAACATCAACCATTTTACCATCTGCCTAGATATGGTAACAACATGTTTTACTGTTTTGAGCAGTACAAAACTAAGTTATCTCAAATATACCAGTCATTTCCCTTCAATGACTACACAAAACAAATTTCATGATGAAAAGATGATGATAGGGCAACGTAATGCCTTGGTACTTAAGCAAGACTAGCATAACGCTTAAGTATGACTTATAACTAGTAAAGTTACCATTGTAGTTTCTAAGGTGATAAGGATTATGTGATTCAAGTGTCCAAAGGGTAGTGTAAAAATAATACAACATTGTGTAGGCATGTATATATAACCTTAACTTTAACATATATTTGCATAATAAATAAAGCATACAATTTTGATAAGTAAACAAACATAAATTTGCATAAAGTGTAGGTTTTATATGATCAAAGCATTGGTTCGTCTAGCTCATAAGCGGGTTGGTCTTGGAAATCTTGAGTTGTCTTGTACTGCAGTTCTTTCGTGTCATTGTATTCTACTCGGACGATCGCATTGGAAAGCAGATAAACACACTAGCAATACAAATAAATATAAACTAAAATGAACACCAAATTGAACAGTTCCACTACTATTAGATATATCTTGAATTTAGATTAATTTAGAAATAAATTTAATTAAATTGGAGTTTAAATGAGCGAGAACAGACTCTCCAAACTTCAAATTTGGATTAAATCCAAAAATTAACAAAGGAGAGAGAGTACTCTCTCACTAACAGGTGGAGTCTACCGGATTTAAATTAATTTTTGAACTATTTTTCTACTAAAAAGACTACAGAAACTGACAGGTGGGACTCGTAGCTTTTAAATTAATTTTTAATTTAAATTCAAGAAAAATCCTGAAGGGCTCACAAGTGGGACCCATATACTGTAGCCACAGTGAAACGGGCCCACATGTTAGTGGCTAAAACTCATTTAACCAGTTTAAACAAGGTTTCTAAATGACTAGGATCCACATGTCATAGAGACAATGGCCTTAACTAAAAGAGGAGGGCCCATTGGTCAGCAAGATTAGCGATTACTTACGATGATCATTAATGAATTAATCACGCATTTAACTTTAACTATAGATGAATAGTGCCTTCTTCTTCCCGTCGAAGAGAAGCAGAGCTTATCGCGAGCACGACGATCAGATGGGAGGCAAAAATAGGACCCTTGCATCGAACCACACCTAGAGATGAAGTGGCGGGGCTCAATTTCGAGCATGGGATGGTTGTCGGCAAGCTTATGCGACGGCGGTGACTAGAGCATGGCACCATTGCTAACTACAGCTCTAGAAGCCAATTACTCACTAGGGAAGCATCTAGAGACTTGGAGGGACCCACCGAAAGCAATGGTGGAGCTTGGGGTGAGGGGAATGGGCTGCCGATGTTGTTTTGGTTGACGGCAAGGTGGATGACGTAGACGGCTCGCTAGAGAGGATGAATAGGGGCGACGAGCTTGGGATGTCTTCAGGATTCCGAGGGGAAGCTCTAGGCATGGGGAATTGGATGGAGGTGTGGCACTTCATGGTCGGTGTTGATGGTGACGATTGGGCCATAGCCAAGGGAGGATGAGGTGCAGGAGGCGCTCAAGGTGATTAGAGGCGAGGGTGTGGATTGGGGGCATGAGAAGATGCTGTTCAGGTTAGGCGACGTGGGCTGGCGTGGGCCAAGCCAAAGGCCAGGTGGGCTAGGGGAGAGGAGAGGATTGGCTGGGTGAAGCCCAAGGAGGTTTTGGATTTTTGAAAGTATGAAATTCAGTTTGAAATTTGAGTTAAAATTTTGAATTGCAATTCAAATTCAATTTTTTATTTAGGAAAATTCCAAGGCTCCAAAATGGGATGTTACAACCCTCATCCCGATCCCCTCGATGAGGATGGTCTGGGCTTGGGCTGCCTCCATGATGAAGACAGGAGTAGAGTAGTGTTAACGTGAACATCCTGCATGAAGATGACATGTATGAAAAGCAACAAAAATAAGGTATCTCACCGATTGTTGCAGATTATAAAATCATCAAACCTGAGCAGTGTGCTACATGAACTAGGAACAACCTAGGTAGGGGTTACACCGATGAGCTAGGACGTACGGATGAAGCTATTGACGTACGATGTGATGGCTTGTTGCCCCTGTGATAAACATGTCGCAAGAATGGCTGCAACTGATGACCCCTAGTAAGTGTTTAGCATCTCATACATACTGCGGATGGACCCTAACATTCATTCGATCATGCTCGATCGTCCGCCGCGTAGTGCGGCTCCACTCTCAGACATGACGCGGCACAGCCAGTCGACTTGCAATGATGAAACAAACATGTTAGGCGTGTATGCTCGAACAGTAGGATAAAAAATATAAACTTTAAGTCTTTTTATCACTTCGTCCTGCTGTGCTGCACAATATTGGTCCAGGCTGAGTGCCAGCTTGTTAACATGCATGGCTTGCAAGGGGGCTGCATAGGGAGACACGAAAGTCTGCTACGGGTTTGCGGCACATACCACTCTAAGTACAAGTGGTATGTGCCTAGGTCGTACGGCTGTCGCTCCTGCTTGACCTCCATCCTCACCGTCTGCTCCCAAGCATGCATCCACTGGGTCTATGCCACCCTCCATTCATCGCTCTTCCATCCCTTCCTCGATTTCCTGTAGAAAAATAGGGGTATGCAACTATTACTTTAGTGGGGAATAAAGCGAACGCGAATAGTCCACAACAAACCATATTCAATGAGATAACAAATAAATTTACTTACAAATGGAATGGCTGGGTAGTGGTCGACATGGTGCTGGTGACATATGTTGGTGAAGCCCAAATTGTCTCATAACTCATTGGAAGACATACGGCTACACCATATGGGAAAATATGAGGTGGTAGGCCATGAGCCAATACTCGCTGCTGCTCGCATTGCTTTGATAGTTTGAAATGAGCTGTCTCAAAGATGAACTATGTGGTCCACATGACACTACCCTCGTCCAAGATCTCGAACGCGTTGTGAACATCAGGCATGCTTATCGTGCCTCTCCCTGGACCATCCTAACTCATTGGTAGTCTAATGAGTACCCATGGTGGGTCCATCCACCGGGTCATCATCGTAACCATAGAAGTGTGCCTCCAACTGATACGGGTGCACCTGCATATGAAAGTATGGCTGACTAATAGGGAAGTGCTTTCATGACCACAGCTACAATAAGATGTAGCAGTTGGCGAGGTTTTGCATGCTGCAAGCCATCGCACAAAGCCCTGTAGATTGTACACAGAACAGTCATGCCCCAGTTGTACATCAGGACCTTATCATCATCCTTAGCATCGACTAAGGACTCAGCCATGTGCATGTAGTTAGGGTACATCGAGTCTCCTTGAGTCGTAGGAAACATGATCCACCCAAACATGAAGTGCAAGCCACTAGGTGGGACCACATGACATGTGCAGGCTCATTTGATGGGCATTGCACATACAACAGCAACCACTCATGTGGCACTCTAGAGGACTTATCCGGAATGGGATGTCCAAACTGGTATAGCATACGTGCCATCTAGTCAGGTGATCTAGTAGGTGGAATGATGGGATGACGCTGTATGGCAGATCGATGAGGTATGCAATATCCTGCAGGGTGATGGTCATCTCCCCCACCAAGAGTGAAACGTGTGGGTCTCCGATCTTCACTGGTCAATGAGTGTCGAAAGAAGTGGTGAGTCCAGTGCGAACGACTACCTAATGTTCATCATCCTCGCCATGGGCAGCAACCCAGCCTGCCACGACCTGGAACATACAGATCATCGAGAGACAGTCCTCCTGAGGTCCCAGAGAACAAACGGGGCTGGTCCTTTCCCGCTCGACCACACCTGACAATGATGTTGGCCATCCCAGTCTGGGTCCAGCAATGTGCCACCCCTGAGACTACCACTAGTAGCCATTCCTTGTAGTATAAAAAATAATATATTGGTGCCAAATGGTGCTAAATACAACTGGCCACAACCGAGAATAATTGTGGCGCATTCGTACATACATATTGCTTAAATTGCATTTTTCTTCTTACACTAGATTGGTGCTTTGATTAAATGCACACTCATACTAATTTATTACGATTAGTACTACTTAATTATGATTAGTACTAATTAAATATATTTAGTGCCAATTAAATGTGATTAGCACTAATTACAACGCTAATTAGGCATGCACAATGCTTATAAACCTATCATTTTCTACAGATTTCTATAATCACATACATAATATACACGTGTGGACATACATAATATATTTTTGCTATTTTTCAACCCGTATTTTTGCAACTATTTATAATAAGTAAACACGGCTATTTAAAAAATATATTCATCAACTAAATATGGCTACCTAGTGCATTCCACATTACAAAACCACATTTAAGCTAACGAAACGCTAACTATATATTAAGCGCGTTGCTCGCAAGTGAATGAAGCATACTTTTTTTCCAAATGTACTAACTAGCTCCACAATGCTTCCGACTGCGAAGGATTACAGCTACGCTCTTGCTCGACAAGAAATATCTCTTTCTTTTCCTTTCCCTCCCCCGTTGTGCTCTTGCTCGGCTACAAATCGATCATGCTTCGCATTTCATATGCACGCATGAACGTAGTGCAATTAATGCGCTAATAAAATGAGAATATAACATCACGTTGTGTTGCATAATTATCCATGGGATTCCATTGCGTCAGGAGGTAAACCACGAGTGGATGCTCCCCCCGTGATTCCCTGGCCTCATTGCTTAATGTTTATGCACGCCTCCTGCCAAATGCCGATGCACGCCTGTTGCTCGCGCCCACATGTGCCTACTGCCCGCTGGTCGGCTGCCGAGCCAGGATAGCTCGGCAGCAACCTGTGGAGCAGGGTGGCTTGGCAGCACATGCTACCACGCCTGCACATCGCCCTGCCGTGCGCTTGCGACCTGCTGAACGCCACCTAGCCTACCGAGCTACAACGGCGCAACAGGTAACACGTATCTCCTGCCGCGCTTTCTGAGCTGGGAGAGAGGGTATTTTTGCAAAAATGGGTGCTAGGGGGCAAAATTTGAAAAAAAAATATTACAAAAATGCTAGATACGTGAATAGTTCTCCCTTTCATCATTCCACCGACGTCTTCACACACTCTCTCTATTTTCTCTCCCCACGTTGCTCGAGTTTTCTCCCACCGCCGATTAGTGTCGTGTTGCTCGAAGTTCAAGAAATGAGGGTATGTTCTTTTAGACTACAGTTTATGGTTTTTCACTGTACCTTATTAGCATTATAAATAGTGATTAATGAAAGAAGTCAAAACCAAAAGCTAGCTGAAAAATCGAAAAGAATAGGGCCCTGGTGTTGCATCTTGGATCCTGATTGCCGCAGGCGATGCCTGATGTCGGTGGTGGTGGTGGGGTGTGCCCCTTGAGATGGCGTAGCATGGTGTGCGACAGTGGCGCAAGACGAGCGGCGGACTAGTAGGGATGAGTGGCGGCCACGGTCTACCGTGCCCACAGCCTCCCTCTATATCCGGGGCTCCGATGAACCCAAGTGAACCGCAAACATAACTCATTGGAGTTCTGTCAATCACAGGAAACATCGTCGAAGATGCGAATCTCGAGGCAAATAGGATAGATGGAAAATTTGAGTGAATACTCGAGTACTCCTTAGCGATTCCTAAAATTTATACAGGATTTCAATACACAAAAAATCCTTTGTTTCAAACAAACTCATGTCGGACATGATTTCCCTTAGATCCTGGACGATTTTTTTCATAAAAAAGTTATAAAAAGCTAAGATAGCTCTTTGTAGGCAATTAATACAAATTTTTGTGTACTGCAGGCATTCGTCCTTTTGCAATTATAAAGTTTTCAGAGGACACATGAAATGAAATCCAGAAAAAAAAAAGAGTGCAATTAATAGCGTCTTGGAGTCATGGGCTCTTCATTAGCCAGCGGCCCAGCGCAGCACAAAACCCAGCCGTCGCAACTCGGAAGGCGGCCGGGAGCCATCAGCCATGCCGCCGCCGAAGCCGCGTAAGAATCGCAGCCACGTTCCTGAGGCGGGCGGGCAGAACCGGCCGCCTCTGCGCTAACCGAGGCGGCGGATGGCGAGCCGGGACGCGGCGGAGTGCGCTGCGTTCTTCGCGCGGCGCGAGGCGGCCGCCGTGCTCCGGCGCGTGCTCCCGGGGGGTGGGGGGAGTGGGGGGTCATCTACCAAGTCCCTCGTCTACTCCCTCTCCGTCCGCAAAAGGCGGGCCACCTTTGCCCTCGTGTCAGATCCCCAAGTTGCCGACGCCCGACGGCAATCCCAGAGAGAAATCACCGCTGCGAGCTTGGAGAAAAGGGGAAAGGTAACAAGAACCAGGGGACAGCTACGCTACAGGTAAAGCTAAAGAAGAAGTCGGCAAAACAACATATCCATTCATTGCGCAACAGCGTATATGAATACAGTCCTTCGTTAGACATAATTGCCGATTACAGTAATTACATCCAAATAAACATCACATTAAGCACTAAGTAAAGTAAACTAACTTATCAGCTTAAACAAGCCTTAGCTGGACTGATGTAGACCATTGATGCCTTCCCACCATTAAGGAGCAATCCTGGCCCTCAAAGCTGACTGAAACTCATGAAACGGTATCCTCCGACAAAAATAAGCAGCGCACTTCCTTCAGACATTTCCCAGATTCTGACATTCCCTCCCCCACAACCACATACTTGTCCCCAAGTATTCGAATCAGGGAACCAGGATTTAATGGTATGCGAGTAAAATTCAGGGAATGTACCTTTGATGAAGTCAGCATCTTCCCAGGAAGCTTCCTCCGGTGGCAGGTTTTCCCACTTAACTAACCACTACGTAACTAACCGGTCTCGGCGAGGCAATGCTCTAGTCTCCAGTACTGCAATGGGTTCAGTTTTCAGTTTGCCATCTTTACTCACCAAGGGAAGGTTTGGACTAGGAATAGCTTGAGGACCGCAATGTCTCTTGAGCTGACTAACATGAAACACAGGATGAATTCCCACTCCCTCCGGCAGTTGAAGTTTATATGCAACATTTCCAACTCTCTGCATCACTCTAAATGGTCCATAGAAACGACTAGTGAGTTTAAGAGCCTGTCTGAGACCGAATGCAGTAGTGCGGTAAGGCTGTAATTTCAGATACACCATATCTCCTACTGCAAATTACCTTTCGCTGCGACTCAGATCTGCATATTTCTTCATTCTTGCTTGAGCCTGGGACAAATTTTCCTTCAGCCTTCTGAGCATGACTTGTTTTTCATGCAGAAAATCCTTAACTTCTTCCTCCTTAGATCCAGGGATACTTACTTCATGGATTATGGGCGGTGGAAACCCATATAATGCCTGGAATGGGGTTACTTTGAGAGAAGTGTGGAAGGTGGTGTTATCCCACCATTTTGCAAATGGCAACCATGATACCCACCGCCTCGGTTCATGAAAAAGCCATGCACCTCAAATATGTTTCAACGCATTGATTCACCCGTTCGGTTTGGCCATCCGTTTGAGGGTGGTATGTGGAGCTGAACCTCAATTCAACCTTTAAAGATTTAAAGAGCTCCTGCCACAGCTTGCTGGTAAAAATGCGATCTCTGTCGGAAATAATCGCCATAGGAAAGCCATGCAACTTGAAAACAGGGTCTATGAAAGCTTGGGCAACTGATTGTACCGAATATGGATGAGTTAGAGGGATAAAATGTGCATATTTTGTGAATCAGTCTACCACCACAAAAATTACCTCATATCCCTTGGATTTCGGCATCCCCTCGATGAAGTCCATAGAGATGTGAGTCCACGCCATGTCGGGGATGGGTAGAGGTTCCAGAAGGCCTGGATAATGGCAATGCTCCGCTTTGGATCTCTGACAGACAGGGTAGTTCTGCACGAATGTATGCACCTCCTTTTTCATACCCGGCCAATAGAAGAGACCCTTTGTAGAGAGGTAGAGAGATAGGGAAACACCACACACCCTTAGGGGGGTGACCTTATGTATATATATAGCCCAATGTGGCTTGGAGTACAAGATGTACAGATACAGGTATACAAGGACTATACATGTCTAATACCCGCCCGCAGTCGCAGCGGGAGGATCTCGGACGCAAAGACTGGACCTAAAGTCGGTGAACAACTGTACAGGTAAGCCTTTGGTCATGATGTCTGCGAACTGATGAGTCGAAGGGACATGGAGCACTCGAACCTATCCCAAGGCAACCTTGTCACGAATGAAGTGAATGTCGATCTTGATGTCCTTCGTGCGACGATGGTGGACAGGGTTAGCGGTCATATAGACGGAGCTAACATTGTCACAGTACACGACGGTCGCAGAAGCAATGGGCGCGTGAAGTTCCTGGAGAAGCTGACGAATCCAGCAACACTCGGTCACGGCGTGAGCAACCGCGCGGTACTCAGCCTCAGCACTGGAACGAGACACCGTCGGCTGGCGCTTGGAGGACCAAGAGACCAGGTTGTTGCCGAGGAAGACGCATGGCGGACGTGGCGCTCGAGTCCGGACGACCGCCCATCCACATTGGAGTATGCGGTGAGAGTCAACCGCCCGAGGCGAGGTGGAGGCCGGTGGACAATGTACCCTTCACGTGGCGTGGGATGCGCTTGATCGCGCGAGATGAGGCTCGCGGGATCGTGCATGAAGAGGCACACCGCCGAACGGCGAGGCGGTCGGGGGACGGGTGAGTGTCAAATCGCAGGCGCCGCAATACTCGATCTCGTGAAGGATCGGCGACTGGAGAGCCGTCGGTGGTGGAGAGCTTGGTACGAGCGTCAACCGGTGTGGCTGTAGGGTGACACTCGGCCATGCCCGCCCGCTGTAGGAGATCCACAGCGTACTGGCGCTGTGAGAGAAACAATCCCTCCGGCGAGCGCGTGACGGAGATGCCGAGGAAGTGGTGCAGGTCGCCGAGGTCCGTCATGGCGAACTCGGAGTGAAGATGCGCCAGGATGCACTGCAGGAGTGCAGTCAGGATGCCATAAGGATGATGTCGTCGACGTACAGGAGCAGGTAGGCAGTGGTGTCCCCCTCTTGGAGCACAAAGAGGGACGTGTCGGAGACGGAGGCGACGAAGCCGAGCTGCCGGAGGTAGGCGGTGAAACGCTGGTACCAGCCCGAGGAGCCTGTTTCAGGCCATAGAGAGAACGCGAAGTACACGACATCGCCGAGCGGCGAGGTCGACGGCTCGGAGGCTGCTGGCGATACGGTCTCCTCAGTTGCCATGAAGAAAAGCATTCTTCACGTCAAGCTGGTGAATCGGCCAGGAGCGCGAAGTAGCAATGCTGAGGACGACTCGTATCGTGGCAGGCTTGACGACGAGGCTGAACGTCTTGTCATAGTCGATGCCGTGGCGTTGAGAGAACCCGCGAACCACCCATCGCGCCTTGTGGCGGGCAAGGGAACCATCCGAGTGGAATTTATGTTTAAAAATCCACTTGCCCATCACAATGTTGGCGCCGGGAGGACGAGGAACGAGGCTCCATGTCCCGTTGTCAACGAGCGCCTTGTACTCGTTAGCCATGGCAGCACGCCACTGAGGATCGGCCAAGGCACTCCGGTAATTCGCCGGTACCGGCGAGACGACAGAGTGGGTGGCGGAGAAACCGTAGCGCTGAACTGGACGAAGAGTCGCGGTCTGGGACCGGGTGACCATCCGGGAGGCCGGCGCAGACAGTCTTGGCGCTGCGCAGCAGTCGCTCGGCGGTGCAAAGCTGCTCGCCGTAGCGATGGTGATCGCCGCCGCCGCCCGCCGGTCGGGGCGGGGCCGATCGTATGTCGTGGAAGTCCCGGGCTCTTTGGAGCCGGGCGGCTCATCGTGGAGGTGGTGCAACGCGGTGGAATAGGAGCGGCAGCCACCACAGGCCGAACAGGGGCGGCTGCCACCACAGGACCGCGAAATAGGATCGCGGAGTCGTCCTGCAGCTCCTCGAGGACCGCCTGAGTATGGCGCGGTTGCTCAACGTCGGCATATGACGGAGCGACCGCGTTAAGGCGTGTCGGCACAGTAGATCCTGCAAGCAAAAAATCCAGGTCGCTGGGCGAGGACCCAGAAGTGTAAAGCCCGAAGGGAAAACAAGTCTCGTCAAAAACAACGTGGCGCGAGATGATGATGTGCCGGGTTGATAGATCAAGACAGCGGTACCCCTTATGCGAGGAGGGATAGCCGAGAAAGACACAGGCCGTCGAACGAGGAGCGAGCTTGTGGCGAGTCGTGGCGGTCATGTTGGGGTAGCAGAGACACCCAAAAACACGAAGATGAGAGTAATCGGGTGTTGTGTTGTAGAGTAGAGCATATGGTATGGCATTGTGAATGGCGGAGCACGGGCGCCAGTTCAGCAGATATGTTGCTGTGGCGAGCGCCTCAGCCCAGTAAGATGCAGGCATGTGCGCATGGATGAGCATGGTGCGGCTGATATTGTTCAGTGTACGAAGAATGCGTTCGGCCTTGCCATTTTGTGGGGAAGTGTAGGGACATGAGAGGCGTAAATGAATACCACGAGAGGCAAAAAGAGTGTGGAGGGTATTGTTTACGAACTCAGTGCCGTTATCGGCCTGGAAGGCTTTGATGGCGAGGCTGAACTGCGTGGAAGCATAGTTGCAAAAATTAGTGATGTGGGCTGCAACCTCAGATTTGCGAACAAGGGGAAAAGTCCAACAAAAATGAGTAAAATCATCGAGTAAAACAAGATAATATTGATAACCCGAGATACCAGCAACAGGGGACGTCCACACGTCACAATGAACGAGTTCAAAAGGCATAGAGCTAAATGAACTAGAGTTTGAAAATGGAAGCCGCACATGTTTGCCAAGTTGACACGAATGACATAGAGTATGCTCTACTTTATTGCAACTTATAGATGCACTATGGCGAAGGATGTCGATGGTGGCGGAACTGGGATGACCGAGACGGTGATGCCATAGGTTGGTGGAGGTGGCGATGCTGGCGTGTGGAGCGGGAGGTGCTGCGGGGATGGTGTAAAGGTCGCCAGCACTTTGCAGCGAAGCATCACGCGCCGGGTCGGGATATCCTTGACAGAAAAACCAAGAGCGTCAAATTCGATAGAACAGTTGTTGTCTCTAGTGAACTGACGAACTGAGAGCAGGTTGTGCACTAGAGATGGAACAACTAAAACATTATGAAGTGGAAAATTTGACACGGGTGTATGGAGAATAGACTCGCCACGACATGAAATAGGAAGAGTTTGACCATTGCCAACGGTAATGTAAGAATGAGAGGAAGGATGGCGAGAAAGGAGTATACCATCCGAGGAGCTCATGTGAGAGGAAGCACCGGAGTCCAACACCCAGGGATTCTGATCCTGGACGTTGAGCTAGTTGAGGGCGGCGACGAGGCCAGCCTGGTTCCACATAGGAGCCGGCTGGGAGACCTGGAGTGGCGTGAAGGTCGTGGGGGGCTGTACAGGCACGAAGGCCGTGTGAGCCTGAGGGGGCGCGCCGAGGATACCTGGGCGCCAACCGCTGGGACCCTGCGGAGTCAGAGGGGGGCCCTGTGGAGCCCACGGGTTGTAGTAGATCCAGGGACCCATGGGCCTGTACTGGCCGGTTTGCTGGTACTGGCCGGTCTGCTGAGGGGCACCAGCAGCACCTCCGCGTGGCTGGCCGCCACCCGAGCCGCGCTTGCCCTTGCCCTTGCCTTTCCCACCGCCGCCGCCCTTGTTGCCGCTGCCGTAGCCGCTGATGTGGGGGTTGTAGGAGCCGCCAGAGTTGGCCCCGGCGGTGGTGGAGCGACACCCGCCTGGACTGGTGCAGCCAGAGCCAATCGCAGTGAGAAGGGCGGTGTTGACGACGGTCTTCTCGTCGTTGGCCAAGCGGAGCTCTTTGAAAACTAGCATGTCGTGGGCTCTGGCAAACGTGGGAAGAATGGCAGAGTTGGCGATGTCGTCGGCGGTGTTGGAGAAGCGAGGGTTGAGGCCACGAAGTAGGGCGAGGACGAGCTGCGAGTCCTCCACAGGATGGCCGACGTCGCGAAGGGCGGCAGCCTTGGTCTTCAGGCGCTGGCAGTATGCCGAAATGGTGGAGTCGCCTTGCACCATGGAATGGAACTCGTTGAGGAGGAAGATGGCGCGCGGTTCCCTGTTGGCGTGGAAGATCCCCTCAATGGCCACCCACAGATCGCGGGCGGTCGGATCGACGTCGTCCATGGCGAGGTCGAGGACGGAGTCATCGACGGAACCGGAGAGCCAGCTGCGAACGCAGCACTCCGCGGCATCCCACCGAGGGTCATCGTGGTTGGGGAGGAGCGAGCCGTCGATGTGCGAGCGAAGTCCGAATTTGCCGCACAGTGACTTGAAGAAGAACGCCCACTTCGAGTAGTTGGAGTGAAGGTCCAACGTGATCGGAATGTGGGACTTGACGTTGATTGTGGCGTAGGGGTGAGCCACGATCGGAGGCGGCGCGGCGGCGGTGGTCGGCGCCCATGGCACCGTGGTGGCACCATCGCCCGCAGCAGCGGTGGCGGCGCCCTCGGCTGGCAGAGGCGCCGTGGCCATCGGAAGGGAGGGGATGCGAGCCGCCGCCGGGAGGTGAACGCGACGCGAGGGAATCGCGCGCGCGGTTTAGGGTTAGCGACGTACGCGAGCGGGCGATCGGAAGGAAGAGGCGGAAGCGAGAAATTAGGATCTAATTGCGGCTGATACCATGTAGAGAGGTAGAGAGATAGGGAAACACCACACACCCTTAGGGGGGGTGACCTTATGTATATATATAGCCCAATGTGGCTTGGAGTACAAGATGTACAGATACAGGTATACAAGGACTATACATGTCTAATACCCTTAACCCGTTGGTATGTTGCCACCATTCCCGAATGGCCTCCTACAGCTGAGGAGTGCAGAGAATGCACAATTTGCTGCCTTAACTCCGTATCACAACCCACATAGATTCTGCCTTTGTATCGCAGCACACCGGAATGAAAGGTGAAACCAGAATCAGGTTCTGGAGCAATTGTAAGACGTTCCATTAGCTCTTTACAGTGGGTATCCGAGGTATAACTATTTTCAATTGCTTCTACCCAAATGGGAACTGCAGCTGATATTGCATACACTTCGGCACCTCTCCTAGATAAGGCGTCAGCCACTTTGTTCTCCTTCCCTCTCTTGTATTCTATCACATAATCGAATTCAAGTAGCCTCAACATGAGCTTGTGTTGGATCCCTTCACCAATTCTTTGTTCTGCCATAAATTTGAGACTTTGCTGATCCGTCTTGATCACAAGTTGAGTACCCAAAAAATAGTGCCTCCATCTTCTCAGAGATTCTATTATAGCCAAGGCTTCCTTGTCATAAGTGGATAGAACTACTGACTTCACACCTAGCGTCTTGCTGAAATAAGCAATGGGTCTCCCTTTTTGCATGAGAACAGCTCCTATCCCTTTCGCACTAGCATCGGTCCCCAAAGTGAACGGCTCAGAAAAGTCAGGAAGAGCCAACACCGGTGCAGTAGTCAACTTAAGCTTCAACTCTTCAAAAGCCTCATCTTGACTTTTTCCCCAACTGAACCCTTCTTTCTTCAACATGTCGTGCAAAGGTCGGCAAATGAGCCCATAATCTTTGATGAACCTTCGGTAGTACCCAGTCATTCCGAG
This sequence comes from Dendrocalamus sinicus, assembly GCA_036346575.1. NCBI lineage: Eukaryota > Viridiplantae > Streptophyta > Magnoliopsida > Poales > Poaceae > Dendrocalamus > Dendrocalamus sinicus. The sequence goes on from CM070645.1 coordinate 7,246,293, forward strand.
GAAGCTGCGCAACTGGGACACGTCTTGTGGTTTAGGCCAATCCCGAATAGCACTGATACCACAATGTCAGATCCCCAAGTTGCCGACGGCAATCCCAGAGAGAAATCACCGCTGCGAGCTTGGAGAAAAGGGGAAAGGTAACAAGAACCAGGGGACAGCTACGCTACGGGTCAAGCTAAAGAAGAAGTCGGCAAAACAGCATATCCATTCATTACGCAACAGCGTATATGAATACAGTCCTTCGTTAGACATAATTGCCGATTACAGTAATTACATCCAAATAAACATCACATTAAGCACTAAGTAAAGTAAACTAACTTATCAACTTAAACAAGCCTTAGCTGGACTGATGTAGACCGTTGATGCCTTCCCACCATTAAGGAGCAATCCTGGCCCTCAAAGCTGACTGAAACTCATGAAACGGTATCCTCCGACGAAAATAAGCAGCGCACTTCCTTCAGACATTTCCCAGATTCTGACACCTCGTCTGCTAGACCCTCAAGTGTAAGCCCCCAGCTCCCACCCGCTGCCTCCCTGTGCGCTCACGTGCAAAGTGTTCGATGGAATGCAAATGCAGAGCTTTGCTGCTGCATTCTCTCGTGGGTGTCAAATGTATCCTATGCAATGCCACTGTAGTTGTAGATTTAGTTACTAGCTGCGCGCCTAATCATGTTTTACATAGGTCGTCGTTTTATGTCACGCAATGCAAGAGTATTTTCACTACCACTGACTGACTGGCATGTAATTCTCTGTCCAAGACACTGTCTATCGAGTAAGTAAGATTAATACGCTAGTGCGGCCCGAGTTTCTCCCTGTAGTTATATGTTTCCTTTTATCAGACCTTCCAATTATTAAGGAGGTTTTAGCATCAAGTGGAGTACTAACTGGGAAATGGAAAGTCAGGCAACTGCATCTCATGTTGTGACGGAATTAAATTCCTTCTTGCTGTACTCTGTTTTTATCAGTGTTGCATCGACATTTTGACTTTAGAAATGCCTCATAAGCAGCAACGTATAACACTCACAGACAGTGCTAGGCATGGATCCTTGTTATGTCGGAGAAAAAAAATCATTTGGTAACTTTAGTTGTTAGCTTGTAGTAAATATGCACAACGAGCTTGTTAATTTGTTATCATGATTGTCAAAGTCTGTTTAGCTCTGGGCAAACTTTGGATTCAATTTTAAGCAATGCCTTCCTATAATAATTACTAAACACCAGTCACTTTCACAGTTTGGCAAGAATATCTGGTTGTCAAAATTAGTATGCCAACCACGTTTAAGAAAAAAACTAATAATAAATTCACAACTGCTGCTGTGCATTTGCTTGATTTCTACATATCAATGATATATAGTCTGCACTATACGTAGATACATGCTACTAAAGGAATTTATATGCAGGCCATGTTGTCATTATTCTCCTTATTTTCAGTCAAACCAAAGCCCAGGTTTCTTCGTGTTAATACACTTAAGACCACTATGGAGTCTGTTTATAAAAGGTACGTCATTGACCTGTTTGTTTTTTTAGATAACGGAATATTGAAATATTCCGGCCTCCCGCATTCATGCATGAATGAGTACAGCCGTTCAAACAGACACATAGCACTTAGACTATAGTTCGCTATAAAGCGATACAAAAGACCAACAACAAAGGTTCAAACCTGTTTGTTAATATCTCAAAATATGTACTTTCTTCTAATGTTTAGCAAGCTTGTTGCTTTAAGTAACAGTCCTCTTGTTTGGTGTTTCTTGATGAACCTGTTATTGTAACTCCAGCCTTACTTTCAAGCTGTATTCTTAGTGGGGTATACTTATTCACTCAGTATTGAATAGGTTGCTAAAGACGATATGGTTCCAGACATGCTGGTGCTCCCGCCTGGAACAGATTTGCATAACCATCGTTTGGTCACAGATGGAAAAGTATTTTTGCAGGTGAAGCCTTGTGATTTTGTAGCACTTACTTTTGAAGTGACCTATTATTAATATTAATTGATTTTTTACATTTGGACCTGTTTTCTCAGGGAAAAGCAAGTTGTATGTTGGCAGTCGCATTGTGTCCTAAGCCAGGCTAGAAGGTTAGTGTATTAAATCTTTTGAGATGAAAATTTTCTATATTTTTAGTATCTTGCAAATATTTGATCTCGAGAGAAATAATACTTTTATTTAGATTACCATCTGATTTGATGGACAGGATCAAGATTTTATATAATACCAAGAAATACTTCTTAAAACATCATGGATTTTCTAGTACATTAGTACAGTGGTGATGCAGGTAGTAGTAAAATCATAATACTGATCTATTTTTACTCAGCATTTATGTATTACTGTCAATTTTACAACTGAAATGTCCATGCTTATTTTGTTAGTTCTCATTTTACTACTTGTCCATGGCTAGGAAAGAACGTAGCATTTGATGTATCAGTTTGAACATGTCACTCAGATTGGTTGTATCACTTTCAGTTATACCATGTCAGATCCTTAATTTCCAATTGAACATTGAAATTAGGTTATTGATGCGTGTGCAGCTCCAGGGAACAAAACAGTCCACCTTGCTGCACTCATGAATGGAGAGGGGAGTATCACGGCTTGTGAACTTAACAAAGAGAGGCCAAGACATTGCAAAATACTATCAGAAGATCTGGAGCAAATAATATCCTTTTTCTCTGTAATCTTTGGCTGTAGTGACCTTGCAATGATATGGCTCATTGTACATTGTTGTACTGTTAAACCATCCTTCTCACCCGTACCTTCAATCTAGCACAACTTTTTATTGGAAGTTTGTGTAATTTCTGCTCTAATTGAAATATCTTGAGAGTTGAGACTGTTTGGACCTTCAGTACAACTTATTCTGAAAGGCTTTCTAGAAATGTTAAAAAAGTTTCTTTCTAGAAAACATATCTCTCTTCCATGCAGCTTAACTTTCATATGTTTGACTAGTTATGTGACCATAAATTCACTTGGTATGTATTTCCTTACTTCTTGGCTACACCTACAACAATCACATTTCCTTAACCAATTTTATAGATATTGAAACAGTTAATGGTGACTTTTACCCTAAAAGTTAAAGGGTAAGTTCTATAGGATGACGATCAGACCTACGATGCTATATGAAGCAAAATGTTGGGCAACTAAAAGATAACATATACAGAAAATGAGTGTAGCAGATATGTGGATGCTGCGGTGGATATGTAGTCACACAAGGCGGGATCACATCTGCAATGATGATATACGTGATAGGGTGGAGGTAGCACTAATTGAAGAGAAGTTTATCCAACATCACTTGAGATGGTTTGGATATCTTCAACGAATGCCTCCTAAGTCACCGGTACGTAGTGAAGTTTTAAGACGTACTGAAAACGTAAGAAGAGACAAAGCTCAACCAAGACTGACGCAGGAGGAAGCGGTTAAAAGAGACTTGAGGGATTGGAATATATCTAAAGAATTAGTTTTAGATAGGAGCGTATAAAAGCTAGTGATCCATGTATTGGAACCATAAAAAAGTTAGAGGCAGTGTTTTAGGCTCTCAGCTCAGATAGCAGGATGTATGGCTTATGTTTTTAGCATTGTAGGTTTTTATTTCAAGACTCTTATCTGTTTGATTTTGAGAATGTTTCATTCCTAGTTTATCTCAACTTGTTTGGGATAAAAGACTTAACTGTTGTTGAAACAGTTAATGGTAACTGTAACATCCCGTTTTCAAGCCTCGGTGGCAATGTAAATTTCAAACTATGTTCAAGGAATTGCAAGACTCTATTTTTAGTTGGTGATTTCTTTTTGAAGAAATGGTCATTTGAAAAATAAAGCATTGTTTTATCTCCAAAGAAATAAATCGAATTAATCTTTTAAATCTAGAATTTGAAACATACTTCAAGGATTAAAGGATTCAGGGGACTAAGATTTGTGAAGAAAAGATATGTATATATATATATACGTATATACATAGCTATACATATGTATATATGCTAATTGAAGTATTTCTCCCCAAGCCTTCCCAGCCGTCCATCCTTTCCCCCTTCCCATCGCAGCCACCCATCTCCTCTCTTCTTCCAGGCGGCAGTACCACCCCTTCTCCTCCCTGGCACCGGCGCCTCCTCCCCCTTTCCTTGCCACCGCTCGGCATTCTCCCCTTGTCGTAGGGATGGCCCCCACCTAAACCCAGCAGGCCTGGTAGGAGATTATAAGGCCCAGAATAGGCTATGTGTAATGACATAACCGCTCTGAGGGATAACTTTGATGTAAGGGTATAACTGTAAAAGCACTCCTCATGTGTATGTATATATACGAGCAAGCCATGGGAGGACCCGGGACATTACACTTATCTTCATCACTCTCCACTACCACCTCTCTCTGTTTGATGCAGAGCCACAACAGCTGGCGCCGTCCGTGGGAGGACGAAGACAAGCTCAAGATTGAAGGAAAAGATGGCACCAAAAAGCTTCACCGCGCGGCGAAGGAAAGAAGGCGGCGGCTCGGGCGTCGTATGAGTACGTGGCTTGGCATCGCGATGGCGGGCGCGGTGCCGTCGCGCGCGAGCGGAGACGCCGACGTTCGCGGCGGCGACCAACCCGTCATCGCACCGCGACGACCAACCCGCCACGGCACGCGACGACCCGCCCGCCACCGGCGTTGCGGGACGGGCCCGCGGTCGAAGACGCCGACACGGCGCAGCGACAACCGATCCGTCGACGCAACGACACCGACCTCGCCGCCCCATCGCAACCCTCGCCGGCGGCGCGGACGGCGGCGCGAGGTAGCCACGACGAGCGACCGGCGATTCAGACCTCGCGACGCGGTGCGTCCCAAGAAGGCGGCGGCTCGGGCGTCGTATGAGTACGAGGCCGGCATCGCGGCGGGCGACGCGGTGCCGATGCAGCGCGAGCCGGAGACGCCGACGTTAGGGCGGCGACCAACCCGTCACCGGCACCGCGACGACCAACCCGTCACCGGCACCGCGACGACCCGCCCGCCACCGGCGTTGCAGGGACGGGCCCGCGATCGAAGACGCGTCGACACGGCGCAGCGACAACCGATCCCGCCGACGCAACGACACCGACCTCGCGCCGCCCATCGCAACCTCGCCGGCGGCGCGGACCAGCGGCGCAAGGTAGCCACGACGGAGCGACCGGCGATTCGGGACCTCGCGACGCGATGGTCGTCCGCGCCGACCGCCGTCGAAATACCGGCGACCCGCTGCCGGCGATGGAAAGTGCCTGTGGCGGCTCTCAATGCATTCGGCGGGAGCTAGGGACCTTCGCATAGCCGTCGAGATATGCAAGAGGCTCGAGTCGCAGGCGCGCCGATGGTCGCGTCGAGCCCACCGAGAGAAGCGGGCGATCGCGGCCCCCACGCCCAGCCGCGTGCGCTGCGGCGTGTGGATCCGAGTCCCCGCCTCGGCGGGGCTGCAGCAGCGGCATGGCCCAAGACTTCAAGTTTCCTAGCGCCATCGACTCGTACAAAGGCGACACGGACCCCGTGAGTTCGTGCGCCGATATCGAAACCGCAATCGGCCGCGGGCGCGACGACACCACGGCGAAGGACTCCCCTCGCGCTACAAGGAGTGGCGCTCTCTTGGTTCTTTACCATAGAGCGGGCTCCATCTACGCGTGGGAACAGCTTCGTATCCGCCTTCACAACAACTTCCAAGGAAACTACGTTGACCGAGTCGACGCGGACCATCTCTTTGCCGTAAAGCAAAAACCTTCGGAGAAGCTCCGGACTACTTCAAACGCCGCCAAGATTCGATGTCGTGAAAGACGCCAACGAGACCACCATCGCCAATGTAGCCATACAGGGGCCTTCGTCCGGCCGATGGCGAGTACAACGCGCGAAAGCCAATCAAGACGGTGGCGAAGCTCTTCGACAAGATGAAAGAATATGCTAGGGCGGAGGAAGACGCGCGGCGAAGGCAAGGCGACGACTCCGACACCAACCAGGCCGGAGCCTCGGCAAAGCGAAGACCGCCGAGGCGGTTCTTGAAGGGAAAGCGAAGTGAGTCGCCCCGACGCGCCGGCCGTAGGGACAACCCGTATAAGGAGTCGTCCGATCAGCCCAAGCGCGGCCAGAGGTCGAGGCGAAATCGATGCGTCCTCGACATCGGCGGTCCGACGAGGGTGCTCCAGGGCCGAGGCGGTCGGGGCGCCGTGGCGGGCGCGGCGTGGTGGCGAGGCGCGGCGATAAGGGTCGTGGGGATTACGACAACCAAAGATCGGGGGCGTAGTGCGTAGTCCACGATCGCGGCAATCATGATACCCGCGCCGCACCTCCATCGCGCGCTCGCGGCAGCCGCTGAGGACAGAACCGGAGCGCGCCGCCGCGGTGGCCCACGCCCACCTCGATACGAGGCCCCCATGCGGTACAAGCGCAAGGGATGCGAGTGCAGTGCAAGGATGCAACCTCGGAAGGCGCCTTACGGATCCAAGCTCACGTCAAGGCAGCCTCGGGAGGGCCTCACGCCGCTGCGTGCCCCGACGCAACCTACCGCAGGGTCATTAATGTCAATTCCAGAGGCTCTGCACTGGAATTCGCCTCGGCACGGCAGCAGAAGGCCTACGCGCGAAGACTACATCACGTGGCGGCATACCCAGCGCAAGCACCGCCGGATTAGGCGCGTGCGGTTACTGATCACCCGACGACGCCGGGGTGGATTTCACCAGACCCCGTTATCCGGGTCACCATCGCGGGATGCGACGTGGGGTGCGCCTTGGTGGACGGCGGTAGCTCCGCGAACGTATTGTTTGCGGCGGCCTTCGACGAGATGGGGATCCCTCGATGCGGCCTGGGGCCCTCGGGAATTCCACTGCAGGCTTGGGGGCAGCCCTGCGGCGCGGGCCAGGCCGTCGGCCTTCAAGTCTCCTTCGGCCGAGATGACAATGTGCGAACCGAAGATGCCACCTTCGACGTGGTCGACCTTCCGTACCCCTACAATGCCATACTAGGACGCCCAATCCTCAACTCCTTCGGCGCGGTACCACATCACGGCTATCTGTGCATGAAGATCCCGGGTCCCCGGACCACCATCACCGTCCGAGGCGACCAGGATATGGCCCGGCGCATCGAGCCAGGCACCAGGTGCCCGCGTCGCGACGCCCAACGACGCTCGTAGAGCCGGCGTCACAGCACGGAGGTCCGCGGGGTCATCCATAGGCGCCTGCGCGGGCCCTGCAGACGTCTAGTGACTAGAGGCTGCGGCCGCACCAAGGGCAAACGGTCGAGATATTCACCCTTTGTAGTCGCTCACCCGCGCAAACGGGATGTAATGAAGATCGCCGCTTGCGCTAATCTTTCTTCATCACACGCAGCACGCGGTGAGGGCGCGCGCGCAGCTTGGCCAGCGCGCGTCCCCCGCAGATATAAACCAAAGACGACGCGTTCGCGTGTGTGCACTCGCCGCCGCCAGGGGGGGATCGAGTATAAACCAAAGACGACGTTCGCGTGTGCACCGCCGTCGCCAGGTGGGGACCGAGTATAAACCAAAGACGACGTTCGCGTGTGCACTCGCCGTCGCCGGGGCGGATCGAGTATAAACCAAAGACGACGCGTTCGCGTGTGCACTCGCCGTCGCCAGGGGGCGGATCGAGTATAAACCAAAGACGACGTTCGCGTGTGCACTCGCCGTCCGCCAGGCGGGTCTGAGTATAAACCAAAGACGCCGCGTTCGCGTGTGCACTCGCCGTCGCCGGCGGGATCGAGTATAAACCAAAGACGACGTTCGCGTGTGCACTCGCCGTCGCCGGGGGGGATCGAGTATAAACCAAAGACGACGTTCGCGCAGTGCACTCGCCGTCGCCGGGGCGGATCGAGTATAAACCAAAGACGACGTTCGCGTGTGCACTCGCCGCCGCCGGGGGCGGGTCCGAGTATAAACCAAAGACGACGCGTTCGCGTGTGCACTCGCCGTCGCCGGGTGACGGGTGCGAGATAAACAAAAGGCACACCGGGACGCCCTCGTGTGCACAAGTCCACGGATCAGAAATAAGGCGTGGCGTCGAGCCTAGCTCGCACGCGCGAAGTCTCGGACTATAAAGAAGACGTGGCGTCGAAGTCCGCTTCGCGCGCACTATTCCACGGATCAGAAATAAGGCGTGGCGTCGAGCCTAGCTCGCACGCGCGCAGTCTCCGGACTATAAAGAAGGCGTGGCGTCGAAGTCCGCTCGCACGCACCTAGTCCACGGACTCTAAATAAGGCGTGGCGTCGAGCCTAACTCCGCACGCGCGAGTCTCCGGACTATAAAGAAGGCGTGGCGTCGAAGTCCGCTTCGCACGCACTAGTCCACGGACTTTAAATAAGGCGTGGCGTCGAGCCTGGCTCGCACGCGAGTCTCGGACTATAAAGAAGACGTAGCGTCAAAGTCCGCTTTCGCACGCACTAGTCCACAGACTTTAAACAAGACGTAGCATCGAGCCTAGCTCCGCACGCGCGAGTCTCCGGACTATAAAGAAGACGTAGCGTCGAAGTCCGCTTCCGCACGCACTAGTCCACGGACTTTAAACAAGACGTAGCGTCGAGCCTAGCCCCGCACGCGCGAGTCTCCGGACTCTAAATAAGACGTAGCGTCGAGGCCTGCCTCTGCACGCACGAGTCTCCGGACTATACATAAGACGTAGCGTCGAGGTCCGCCTCCGCACGCGCGAGTCTCCGGACTATAAAGCAAGGCACACCGCGGAGGTCTGCTTCTGCATACGTCAGTCCGCGGACTGTCCGCTTTACGGAACCCTGGCACAGCTACTTTGCCAGCAGCGGCATCAACACCCAGCGCATTCTTAAAATGCCAGGAAGTCTGCATACCGGAAGCATCATATGTACAAGGGTCCGGCAACATCCCGGCCGCTCTAGGCCGCTACCCCGCGGGTTCGTCCTTAACACGCACTAAAGGGGGGGCCTCGCTCGAAGAAGGCCGACTCGCCCAAAAGTCGAGCGACTCTTCGGCCCTTCGCCAGCGTCGAAGGCGTCGCCGGGTTGAAAGGTCGGTCGCACGAAGCCGGTCCCAGCAAGGAAGCTGCCCGGGATGTAGGTGAAAGTCAGAATGCAAGTAGCAAGTGTGTACTTTATTCACAAAGACAAGGAATAGTACAACACACGCCTACACCTAAACACCACGGCGTCAGACCTGCGGGTTCCCGGCGCCTTCGGAGGGCCCAGCGCCACCATCGTCGCGTCGAGGGACCCCGTCCAGAAATTGGCCGAGGCTCCCCGTCCCGTAGAGCAACTTCTGGAGCTCGATCCGTGCAGCATCCGGCCCGACGTGACCCCAGATCCGGTCGAAGAAGGGCCCGAGGGCAAGGCGAGCGGAGCGGATGGCGCCGGACATTACTCCAGCCCCGCCAGGCATCTCCAGCTGGGGATCATCCAGCGTGGCGACGTGCGTACAACCGCGGTGCTGCAGGAGCGCGCACACCAAGCATGCCGACGTGTACGCGCAGTGGGTGCCGAAGGATGTCGCCGCGTCGCGCCGCGACGTTGGCGGCATCTCAATCCAGCCGAGCGTCGAGACACTCCTGCAGGGCGAAGCGCGTCCGGCACCTCCTCTACCAGCCCTTGGAGATGGCTCTCGGCGCTTGCATGGCGTCCCAAGCAACCACCGAGGCATCGCCCAGCGTCCGGTTGCGCTCCGCTACAGTCAAGGCAAGCTCGCCTTTTTCCTTCTCTAGCGCGGCGATCTGCTCCAGGAACCCATCCCGCTCCGCCGCGAACCTTTGTTCAGCAGCTGCCGCGGCCGACTCCTACGCCGACACAACAAGCCCCTCGGCGTGCGCCCCCGCTTCGGCGCATTCCGCTTCCAGCTGGCGGATGCGGCGTCTGGCGAGCGGGCGCGAGGCTTCAGCAGCTCCTCCTCGGCGGCACGCAGCTCATCCTCGGCGCCTTTTGGCTACGAGCATAGGCCGTTTGCGTGGCCTGCCAAAGACAAGTGTCTCAGAGAAGGGAAAAGACTTAGCACACTCGGCTAAACTCGGCGTGGTCACACGAGTACTTACCCTCACCCCGACACCTCGGCGTCCTCCAGCGCCCGCACCGTAGGCTGCGGCACTTGCGGTCGACGCTCGTGGCCGCGTCATTTACAATCCCGCGCCACGCCCTCAGCGTCTCCGGAGGCGGCACGAAGTCCGCAGGGCTCACGTGCTCGGAGGCCCCGTGTTCCGTCGGGTGCTCCCCCTCCGGAAGGAGCAACGCTGCAAACAAGGATACGGGTGATCACCCCAAGGCATAAAAGCATACACCAGAGTAAGCTAAGTCACCCTACCTTCGGTAGCAGAAGGAATGGTCCCGCCGCGAGCGGAGGCCTCCGCGTTCGGGGAGGACGACGGCTGTCCCTGCGCGGGCGGGGTGGCCAGAGGGGCAGAAGGCGCATAGGCCACGGGGCCCCCGGCGCTTGCGCTGGAATCCCACAAGCTTCTGATGCCCGTAGCCACGACGAACCCCCGCGGTGTCCGGTGGAGCTCCGGCCGCACACATGGCCGTTTGGCCGGGGCAGCTAGCAGCGCCACCGCCCCCGCCCCCGCAGCTGTGGCTGGGGAAGATCTCACGGCTGCTGCGCCCGGGGGCGAAGGTTCCACGGTGGCAATCGTCGAAGGGGGCACCTCAGTCCCCACTGCTGTTGGTAAAGACAAAGACGGCTCGTCGCGCCCAGCGAGGGCGCCTCCGGCACCACAGCGGCCGCGGTCGAAGGCTCCACCTCGGCATCGCTGGTCCACACGGGGTCCGCCTCGGCGACTTCGGCGGGTGGTGAGGCTTCCCCCCTCCGGCCGCCTGCGGCAAACCCGACGTCCGGGACGCTTGCCGAAGACACCTCGCCTTCGGCACCTGCGCCACCCAAGCCCGAATCGGCGTACCTCTTCCGAGACGAGGCCTTCTTCTTCACTCCACCATCGGCTGGAGCGACACGGTCCGGCACGGCAAGGCCCAGGGCCTCGCACACGCGGTTTATTCGCCCCAGCCCCGCCTTGGCGATAGCAGACGCGCGCTGCTCGTGCTCCCTGGCGGTGTACGGCCTAGGAACACGCGCGCGGCTTGCTCTGCCTCCTCCAAGGAAATCCCTGGAGCAAAGGAGAACAGCATCAGCATACAACGCATTTCGCGTCAACAAAGGAGGGGCGAATCGAGGCTTACGGGGGCCGGACGGCGTGTAGCGAGCAAACCCATGGTGAAACATTGTCGCCTCGATGCCTATCGGCGGCAAGATGCGATCGTGAGCAGCGGTGCCACGCCGCGTACATCACGTACTCTTCGACAAGGTCGCGCATGTTGAGGCGCGCCACGCCACGAGCCGCTTGACCTCCGCTTGTCCTCATCATCGAGCGTTCGCCGGGCGAGGGCTTGAACGCGATTGGTCGGCTGTGCACTCAAGGCGCTCCGCTTCCACACGGTGGTAGAACCACCGCTTCATCCAGAAGACTCCCACTTCGCGCGAGTTGAGTTCGCAGGAAGAGCTTACGCACGACGGCGAAGAATAAAGAGACGCTACCGCTCGGCGGCGCCCTCCTTCCGCCCGCTACCGCATCGTGCCTCGTGGAGATAGGCGAATAGCGACGCTGGGGCCAGCGAGCCCCGGCGCAAGGCCCACCAGACACCGCGAGCCGGCCACGGCGTTGGAGTCGGTTGTGCGGCTCGGCCAAGGTCCGCACACATCGCCCACCACGATCGCGCTGATCCGAGCCCCGCGTCGAAAAAACAACGAATACAACCGCCTCGACCTCTCTGGGCGCGGTTCCGTCTCGCCATCGGCGGGCAATCGTACGTCCTGCCGACCGGACAACTTCCCCGCACGCAAGAGCCCTTGGATCGTCTTCTCGGTCACGAGCGAGGGGCCTAGCTCGCCAGAGAACGTGCCTTCCTCCTCCGCCACCAGCCGCTCCTGGTCAGCCGCCGCCGGGACGCGCTCTTGGAGCGCGTATTTCACCTCCAACGGCAACGATCGCCGGCGAATGGCAGGGCCACCAACCGCCGGCCCGCGCTCGCTACTGGAGGCCATCGCTTCCCACGACGAGACTGAAGTGGTGGAGATAGCGCGAAGGTGTGGAAGGCGGAGCAGACAGGAAAGAGGGCGTAAAGGTGCGGGGACGCTTTTACAGGGGGGCTATTTCAAGCCACCTCGCCCATACCGCCGCTACTGAAGCGTCGCAACGATCCGCGCGCCGGATGTAACCGCAGCGGTGTAAAGGCCCGCCCTGCACGATTCCCCATAATCGAAAGCGAAGGGTCGCGGAGGTCCGTGCACGCAGGCGCGACCGCAGCCGCATAAGCGCCCGTCCCGCCGCAACGCCCCACCTAACGCTGGAAGGTCGCGATCACAGCGCCACTCACCGCCCGCCCGTGTCCCCTTGCCTAGGGAAGAGACGGCGGCCGCAAACACGCAACCGCCCACATCCCGCCGCCCACTACCATAGGCCGCCGCATGCCCCGGCGCGTCGGGTCGCGACGCAGACGGAACCTAACCTCGCTGCACCGAGGCCGCGTGATTCGTGAACTCGCATGCGAGCAAGGCCGCATCAAAAGACCTGTTACCGCCACGCGCGGTGTCCGCAGGCAAAGCGCGGCCAGCGCCACCGTTCGGGGTAGGGGGCGGAGCGCGTCTACTTCGACCAGGCGCCAGCCGCCGCCGCCACGTTCGATGGGTAGGGGCGAGCACGCGCGCCTACTTCGACTGGCGTCGGTTTGCCGCTACCGCTCGATGGGTGGGGACGGGCGCGCGTCTGCCCGACAAGGCGCGGCCCGCCGCCACCCGCTCGAGGGGTAGGGGCGGAAGCGCGCGTCTTTTGATTAGGCGCCCGCCGCGCCACCCGCTCGATGGGTAGGGGATGGGCGCGCGCGTCTCGCCGACTGGCGCCACCCTTCGCCACCCGTGCGGGTAGGGGGCGAGCGCGCGCGTCTGCCGACTGGCGCCCGGCCAGCGCCACCCGCTCGATGGGTAGAGGACGGGCGCGCGCTCTTCTCGACCAGGCGCCACCGCTACCACCCGCTCGATGGGTAGAGAACGGAGCGCGCGTCTACTTTGACTACGCGCCGCCAGCCGCCACCGTCGCGGTAGTAGGGGGAGCGCGGCGTCTCACCGACCAGGCGCCACCCAGCGCCACCCGCTCGATGGGTAGGGGCGGGCGCGCGCGTCTACCGACCAGGCGCCCGGCGCCGCCACCGTCGAGGGTAGGGGCGGGCGCGCGTCTTTCGACCAGGCGCCGCCCAGCGCCACCCGTGCGGGGTAGGGCGAGCGCGCGCGCCTAGTTCCACTAGGCGCCCGGCCAGCGCCACCCGCTCGAGGGGTAGGGGCGGGCGCGCGCGCTCGCCGACCAGGCGCCGCCGCCGCCACCCTTCGATGGGTAGGGAACGGCGCGCGCGCGCCTCGCCGACCAGGCGTCGGCCGCGCCACCGTCGCGGGGTAGGGGCGAGCGCGCGCGCCTATTTCCGACCAGGCGCCCGGCCAGCGCCACCCGTTCGATGGGTAGGGGCGGGCGCGCGTCTCACTTCAACTAGGCGCCAGTTCGCGCCACCGTGCGATGGGTAGGGGCGGGCGCGTCGTCTGCCGACTAGGCGCCACCACGCCACCGTCTGCGGGGTAGCGGCGCGCGCGCGCGTCTGCCGACCAGGCGCCCGGCCAGCGCCACCCGCTCGATGGGTGGGGACGAGCACGCGCGTCTGCGACCAGGCGCCCGGCAGCGCCACCCGTTCGAGGTGGGGCGGGCGCGCGTGTTCACCGAGTAGGCGCCCGGCCAGCGCCACCCGTTCGATGGGTAGGGGACGGAGCGCGCGTCTGCCGACCAGGCGCGGCCAGCGCCACCCGCGCGGTAGGGGCGGCGCGCGCGTCTACCGACTGGCGCCCGGCAGCGCCACCGTTCGATGGGTAGAGGACGGAGCGCGCGCATCTACGCCGACTGGCGCGCCTTCGCCGCCACCCGTTCGATGGGTAGGGGCGGAGCGCGCGCTCTCGCCGACTAGCGCCCGGCCAGCGCCACCGTCGCGGGGGTAGGGGCGAGCACGCGCGCGTCTGCCGACCAGGCGGCAGGCCAGCGCCACCCGTTCGATGGGTAGAGGACGGAGCGCGCGTCTCACCGACTGTCGCCGGCCAGCGCCACCCGCGAGGGTAGGGGGGCGCGCGCGTCTACGCCGACCAGCGCCATCTTCGCGCCACCGTCTGCGGGTAGGGGCGGAGCGCGCGCGTCTTTCAGTAGGTGCGGCCAGCGCCACCCGTCACGGGGGTAGGGGCGGGCGCGCGTCTACCGACCAGGCGCCCGCCGCCGCCACCCGTTCCAAGGGTGGGGGACGGAGCGCGCAAGTCCGCTCCGGCCGGGCGCACGAAGATGGGGGTTTTGTCCTGCGAAATCTACCTTATTTTCCTTAACAGGCCACCTGCAGTGCATCAACATGCAAGGTAATGCTGGCGGGTTCCCTCAGGAATACCGACTGTAGGTAGGCCTGTTAAGAAAACAGGCGATCTCGCCGCCGCCTCTGAAAGCACGGTGCGGGGGTCGAAGCGCGGTGGTCTGCCGATAGCCGGCGCTGATAAAGCTCCCAGGAAAAATAGACCTCCTTCTGTGCATCAACATTCCCCAAGCCGCTCAGTATCACCCAGGAATGTTGATGCACGGCAGGGACCCATTTTAGGGGAACAGCTTCCATCGCAATATACGCAGGAGCAACGCCTCACGGCGCCATATATACCCGGTCGGCGGGAACCAACCGGCGGAAGGCCAATCGGCGAAGTCCAACGCTGGAAGTCCGCGCCGTATTAATGGTCACAACGCCTCGCGCCCGCTGCGTGGGCGCCGCAAATCCGGCGTCCACAAAGCCCGCCTGCTCATGGCTACATCGCAGCTCGGCGGCTTGAAAAGTTCACGAGCGCGGGGACGGAGGGCCAAGGACTTCGGCAACATGGCTTCGGCCTTGTGAAGCCCTTTACCATGAGATGCTCTGTCGTAGGGATGGCCCCAACCTAAACCCAGCGAGCTGGTAGGAGATTATAAGGCCCGAGAATAGGCTATGTGTAATGACATAAGCGCCCCGGGGGATAACTGATGTAAGGGTATAAGCGTAAAAGCACTCCTCATGTGTATGTATATATACGAGCAAGCCATGGGAGGACCAGGCCATTACACTTATCTTCATCACTCTCCACTACCACCTCTCTCTGTTTGTCTCAGAGCCACAACACCCTCAACCACCCGCGACGGCCATTGATTGCGGCAGCTCCTTTGCCATCGGCACCGGCTCGATCCACCTCCGCGCGGCCCCCGCCAGCCCTGACCTTGCCCCGCCGTGCACGCCCTCGCCATCAGCGCCGCCTTGCCGTGCACGCCGCTCGCCGTCCTTCCCCCGTGCGATGCGCCGCCGCGGTCCTCCCTGGGCCACGCCCGTCCATTCAGCGTCGCTCGGCCTCCCCATTTTGCGCCATGCCCCCTTGCGACCCCGGACCGAGAGGCACCCCCAGTACTTACTCGCGACACGACGCGCTAGCTACGGCCGCCCTGTGGCCGCACGATGGTGACGCCACCGCGCGCACGGCGCCACGCCGCCTTGCTCCCCAGCGCTACATCCCCGGCCTTTATAAAATGCGCTGGAGCTTCGCCACACCACCCCACCGTAGCCACCAGAGAAACCACACTCGGCCGCCTCCTCTGCCGTGTACACTCCGCCGGCAATCACCGCCGCCAAGTGCCGCCGGCCGGACTTCGGGTCTTCTGAGTCCATCCCCGCGCTCGCCCTTGTCTCTTCCTTCTTCCCCATCTAATCGGCATTTCTCCCCGTGCAGGCCACCGGCGGGACCCTCCCTTCTCCAGCTCGACGCACCGGTCCCCGAGAACTACGCACTCGGGCCGATTCCCGCCGGAGCACCGCCTGCACCCCACGAACACCACCCCTGCATCGCCGACCCTTGCCTCCCTCTCCGGCGAGCCGGCATCGTCGACTTCCCCGCCGCCGCGCCCTCTTCCGCCGCCAGCCCGCTCCGTTTCACTTTGGCCACCGATCAAGCCACAGGTGAGCTCATTGACGCCCATATATGCTCCCACGGCGAGCAATTGAACCATAATGGCCCGAGGCGCCGGCACCCAAATCCTCTACTCCGGCCGCCACCTGGCCAAAATCCAGCCGATTCCCCCCTCCCCGGGGTGCGCGCCTGGTCGGACGACCCATTTTGGCCGGAGCCGCCGCGCCCCATGTCCTCCTCCGGGCCGGTCGGCTCGCCCTCCTCACGGCCGAGGCGGACTCGAGGAGCAGAATCACTCATTTAATACATGCCCTATCCGGCCAATTAATTGATGTCTTAACCGGCCATTAAATTTAATAATGCTGTCCTAAGCCTCAACTAAATAGTCAATAACCCTGTTAATCTGGGCCCGCCGGTCAGTCGCTTTAAAAGCAGTAATAACCGAACCCCCATTTAATCCCTCTCGGGCCCCACTTGCCGGCGACACAGTCTCTCTCTCTCTCTCTTTTTATTTTGCGGATTTTCCATAAATTAAAACTTTGAAATGCTATAACTTTTTAACCCTAACTCCAAATTAAATGAAACAAATTTCTAAATTTTTCTAAAATTGAGATCTAGCTGATGGTTCTATTTTGGTTCAGTTTTGAGCTAAGTTGAGGTTGGTTTTATTTTATTTGGTATTTATTTGCTTTCGCCCTTTTGTGTTGCTTTTCCGGTTCCTTCGTCCGAGTAGAGTTCGAAGACGCGAACGAGCCCCCGCTTGAAGCAGCACAAGACCCCCAAGCTTTCGATCCAGGCGAGTCAATACTTTGATCATTTTGCGCCTATATTTTATGTGAAGATATGTTCGTTTCAACTGTTACAAATTGCATGCGCTATTTTATGTGCTAAAAATATGTAACTCTTAAGGTAGCTAACAACCATATTTCCACCTAATCATAAGATACCCCACCAGTAACATTTGACTCACATGATCATTGTCGCCCTAGATATAAACGCTAGTTATGGTAGTTATATGTCTTATTATTGCCATGCTAAATTTGTCAAGTCCAGGGTTCTAGTAACCCTGATAATCATTCTTTAATCATGAACACTAGATTTGGGGATAGTCATGGGGTGTACATGGCTGAGCAATTATGTGAATTTGTGTTATGCTTCTCAAAACCCTAAAAATTTGCTAAACTTGTTTGGGCGGGTGGTAAGAGCGGTGGGTGTGGATGTAACACAAGGGATGTGGAATGAACTGCCCGGACAATCTAAGGACTTAATCCTGTGTGGACCTTCCGTGTACAACAGTACAACCACAAGCTGGCATACTGTAGGCTTGGCTAAATAATTTACTGAACCCTCTAGTCATTTCACGGAGAACGTGTGTAGGTGGGTAATGAAAGCCCCACTTGGAATGGGACACCGGATGTAGGTGACGTTGCCTAGGATAGCGTATGTGGAGAGTGGAGTCCGACTACGCTAACCTATGGTAGACATCCCGCACAACCTATGGAAGTAACCCCATAGGAGTGATATGCTAGAGTGTGAGGTATTGTAAAGGCCTCGTGATATTCTCTCGATCTGCATGTCCAAGGAATCATGTAGAACCATCGGGACGATTATCTCTTGTGGGTAAAGATGTACAGTCTCTGCAGAGTACATACACAAACTATTCGAATAGCCGTGCCCACGGTCAAGGGCAGACATGGAAACCTCCTCGAGTTAGTTCTATTTCAAAAATATTGAGGTTGGGAATAAGGGTTTGTAGGTGGATGTAATCCAACTTTGGTAATTTATTCTGGAAGGATGTATTCCAGTGTTGGTAATAAGGTGGATGTAACCTATTGATCAAAATTTAGTAATGGTAGATGGGACCATAAAATCGGTGGATGGAACCTACCCTGTCATAAACTATTGCACACATTCAGAATTATCTAAACTGGAGTTTTCTGAAAATGCTAGGTCATAGGGACTTTTATATTATGATTATTTCAAAAGTCACTTTAAGCAAACAAAAGAACCCGAGCCTCCCTTATTCAGCCTTGCATCTATAACTATTTGCATTCTGTGTATTGGCTCGCGGAGCATGGTTGTTTGTGCTCACCTCGCTCTTAACCCCCATTCAGAAACTGGGATTCAAGAGCATTACGCTTACCATGAGGAGCAGGATGTCGAAGGAAATGAAGACGATGGTTATTAGATTAGGCCTGGGTAGTCTTGCCTCTCGCCTCAGTCCGGTTGGCCAGGCTAGTTTTGGTGAGTGCCTCCGTTATTAGTCAGGTCCTTAGTTAATAGCGATGGTACTCAGGTTGACCCGGTTGCTTGCCTGTGGTGAGTTGTGCCCCTACGCTATGTACGCTTCCGCCTTCGTTCTTTATATATTGTAAGACATTTGGCCTGATGGCCCTATTGTAACCTTGACCCGACGCGGTCTATTTGAACTCTGGTATTGTAATGTGCGGTTTTATCGTGTATGAAATGATGCAGCATTGTATCTGTGAGCATTATCTACTGATCCAGGGAATAATACAGTGATTCACAGAGGATTCCAGGTTAGTAAACTTGGGGTCCGACAGTAACTTTTTTGGATATAGATAATAGTGATCCGTCATACGCTGAGGTTTGTAGACCCTCCACTTCTGTTAATCTTTTTGTTGGGAGAACGTGTCAAATGGATGCAATGCGGTAATCTATCAGCAAAAACTTCAGACGAGCATACATTTGATAGCTTTTTCTTGCAGAACAAGTATCCCTAATTTTGTTGTGTGCTTCTATGCGATGGTGGTGATTGGTGCAATTCCGTGCTATTCTATTATATCCCTCTTGCTCTGGTTCTAGAATATCTACAGAGACTTTACTTGTTTCCTTCACATGCGAGAGGTAACTTCGTTATGGCAGGAAGTCCTGCAACATGCATATACCTATCTCGTTCAATTTAAAAACATGAAATCTACATGGGTAATTAGCTTAGTATTTGCCAAGTGCAATGTATGTGTAGTATACCACATTGATTTTACCCTAGTTTTCTCCACAAGCCATGTAAATGGAGTTTTAATATTTGATTATCTCAGATGTATAGGAAAGGCTATGATTCTGTTAGCATCCTTGCGTTCTCTGTAGTGTCCTAGACTCTCGACTGGTGGATCATCTAGTTCTCTGTAGTTGCACAAGAGCTCTACTTGATTGATCAAGTTGGCCCTGACATTTAAACATGGTACAGTGTGGTAATATCTGGAATGCTCTGTAGTCTCATTCATGGACTGGTAGTTTTAAGGAGGGGAAGGGAGGGAACAAGTTTGGCGGACCAACACTGAAAGAAATCTTGTTCTGCAGATGATCGGGATGATGCAAGTACAAGTTCGAGGATAAAGAAACTATCCGCTTTTCAGAGGAAAGCTCTCACACATGCTCTATCATGTGAGTCCCTCACATGCTCTATCATCCCTACTCTACTCTCTATCCGATGGTCACATGTCAGTAGACATCTGTTGCACAAACTGAAGCCAAGTTTTGCTCCACATTTGTAGCTCCCTCTTGTGGAGAGAGTGGTCTACAGCACCTGCTCAATACACCAGGCAGAGAACGAGGATGTCGTCAACTCCGTCCTGCCTCTAGTCTCGTCTCTTGGATTCGAGCTTGCTACAATGGTGCCGCCGCGGCCTTCCGGTCTTCGAAGGATGTATGTGCTCTGTACCCGAACAATTTAACAAAGCTCCTCAATTTGACAATCTATTGACAGATAAATACCTCTCCATGGAATTGTTCGTGAGAAACCAGCAGCCGATGTTGTAAAGCCTAGCAGAGATGGTGCAGCGTCGAAGGCGAAACGGGCTCATGGCGTTCAGCTCCTTCAGATTGTCCAGAGTGATGCTCTGCTCTATCCGGCGTCGTCTCTAGCGAAGATGTTGTATGTCGGCAAAACTATGGCTAACGCCTTAGTACTCACTGTTGTCGGATGAAAACAGGAACACAATGCAAGAACACGACAAACTCACACAGGATTTGGCGCTGCAGAACTTAGCAGCTTTTCAGGTCTACTTCCTCCCTTTATATAGCAATTAAACAAGAGAAACTGGCCCACTAATTACCTGAGAAACTGAACTACTAATTACTAAGAAAAACTGACCTGCACTATGTGCACGACATGCACTGCTTCAAGACATATTATGGACGGCAGACATGCAGACTAAAAATAGTAACAGACATGCAGAATAACTAGATTACTTAACATTACTCCCCTAATCTAGTTGTGGTTGATGTCAACGACACCGAGCTTCGAGTGTAGGTGTAGAAAACGCACCCGGCCAAGTGATTTGGTCAGTATGTCCACCAGCTGATCGTCGGTATGGATCTTGCGGATGGCGACTTGGCCACCCTCCACACACTCTCGGATGTAGTGGAAGCGTGTCTTGATATGTTTGCTCCGGCCATGGAAGACTGGATTTTTGCACAGTTGAATCGCCGACTGATTGTCGACGTAGATTGTGGCGGCACTGACGTCTCGCCCGTAGAAGTTGCCGATCAGCCGCCTGAGCCAAATTCCCTGACATGCCGCTGTTGAGGCCACGATGTACTCGGCCTCGCACGGCGATAGAGCCACCACCGACTGCTATTGCGACTGCCACGACACAGGTGCGTTGCCGAGGCAGAACAAAATGCCGGAGGTGCTCTTGCAATCATCCACGTTGCCGGCCATGTCAGCGTCGCTGTATCCCATGAGCTCGATGTCGTCGTGCCCCCTGGTGTAGCTGAGACCGTAGTGGAGCGTGCCCACCACGTAGCGAAGTAGATGCTTGACGGCACTCAGGTGCTCCGTCGTCGGGTTCGCCATGAACCTGCTCACGTACCCAACCGCGAAGCTGATATCCAGCCGGGTGTGGACCAAGTACCAGAGGCTGCCAACCACACTACAGTAGAACGTGGGATCCACAAGTGGATTGGAGCTCTCCTTACTCAGTTTAAGACGTGCCTCCATGGGCACTTGTACGACATTGCAGTTGGCCATGCCGGCCTTGTCCAGGAGCTTTGCCGCATACGCAGCTTGACTCATGGTGATATTCCCGAGCTGTTGCTTGACTTCAATGCCGAGATAGTAGCTCAACTGCCCGAGGTCGCTCATCTTGAACGAGCGCTTCATTTCCTCCTTGAACGACTCGATCTCAACTTGGTCGGCACCGATGAGGATCAAATCATCAACATACACACCCAGGAGCACACGTCCTCGCCCCTCACCGCGTGTGTACACCCCGTGCTCTTCCTCGCAGTGCGTGAACCCGAGCACCACCAGCGTGCGGCCGAGCTTGGCGTTCCACGCCTGAGGAGCTTGTCGTAGGCCGTAGAGTGCTTTGCGTAGCCGCAGTACTTGCCGCTCTTGCCTGGTGATCACGAATCCCGGTGGTTGAGCAACATAAACCTCCTCCGTGAGGTCGCCATTTAGAAACGCAGACTTGACGTCGAGATGGTGGAGCGCCCAACCCTCGTGTGCTGCCAGTACACACACGGAATCGAGCCACGCCACTGGTGCAAACACCTCATCAAAGTCCACGCCAGCGCGTTGTACGTACCCCTTAGCTACCAGCCGCATCTTGTGCCGAATCACCGCCCCCTATGCATCCTTCTTGAGTTTGAACACTCATTTGAGGCCAATCGGACGGTGACCGGCCGGGAGGTCCACCGCCTCCCACATGCCATTGTTCGCAATGGCCGTCATCTCCTCTTCTATCGTGGCGCTCCACGCCGGATCAGTGGCTACCTCGTCGAAGGAGATAGGCTCCTCGGTCGTTGGCAGTATCGATGCAATTGTCCACCGTGCGGAAACGTCGCGGCGCGTCGTTGTCACTATGATCGAGCCCCGACGGGATGTGCGATGGTGGAGTGCAGTGCTCGACTTGAGCACCGCCGGTGTCATGGGTAGTGTTCATGGGTGTTCGGGGTGAAGCCACAGCTTCCTCTTCTTCCTCCAGGGACGGGACCGCAGGGGATTCAGGAGCGTTCGACTCGCCGCCACCCAAGACGCTGCTGATCGTGTACTCCACGGTGAACGTCTCAGGGTTGGCATCGCCGTTCGCCTCCCAATTCCACCCTTTGGTCTCGTTGAACACCACATCGTAGGTCACATGGAGCCGGTCGCCCACCGGATCGTACACCCGGTAGCCTTTGGAGCCCGGCTCGTACCCGACGAAAACCATCTTCACGGTCCGATCGTCGAGCTTCGCGGCGTGCGGGCGTGTAACCTTGACATGAGTGAGGCAGCCGAACATGCGCATGAAATGCACAGCCAGTTTCTTACCATGCCAAGCTTCATAAGGTGTCATCCCAGTGATGCTCTTCGTCGGCGAACGGTTCAAGATGAACACGGCAGTGCTCACTGCCTCCCCCCAGAAGGCGCTCTGCATTTGCTTCGCCTTGAGGAGACAACGCGCCATGCCCATCACTGATTCATTCCGGCACTCCATGACCCCGTTTTGTTGCTGCGAGTACGGCGCCATGAGCTGCCGGTGAACGCCCTTCTCAGCGCAATACTCACCGAAGGTCACCGCCGTGAAGTTGCCTCCTTGGTCTGTGCGTAGCGCACGGAGTTTCCTGCCGGTCTCCACCTCAACTCCGGCTTGGAACTTCTTGATCGTGCTTGCCGCCTCATCCTTCCCCGACAGCAGCACCAGCCACATATAGCGGCTAGCGTCGTCGACGAGAAGGAGAAAGTACTGCCTGCCGTCGTGGGTCGCCGGAGTGACTGGCCCGCAAAGATCACCGTGCACGAGATCAAGCCGGCCCTTCGCGCGGCACTTGGCCTCCAGAGGGAACGGCGAGCGCCGTTGCTTGCCGACAAGGCACGCGTCACACAGCTGGTCGACATGATCCAGCAGCAGAAGCCCACGCACCATGCCGCCATGCCCAAGTTTCTTCAACCTCTCGAAGCTCAGGTGGCCGAACTGCTCATGCTAGCGCCACGCATCGTCGTTCGCGTGCGCCAGGAGCGAGATCGGTCGAGCGAGCATGAGGGTGATCTTGTACAGTCGATTCACCGATCGCCGTACCTTGGCGAGAAGCTCCCTCCTCGGATCGCGCACCTGCAGTACACCATCCTCAATCAACACTTGGCACCCGATCTCGTTGAGTTGACCCAAGCTGATGATGTTGCTGCACAGACGTGGGATGAAGTACACGTCCGACAGCACACGATGGCGTCCACCCTGTGCCGCGAACATGATCGTGCCGCGCCCGAGGATGTCCACCATTGATCCATCGCCGAACTTCACCATGCCCGTGATGTCGCGGTTTAGCTCGGAGAAGGCCGCGCCGTTTCCCGTCATATGGTTTGACGCGCCCGTGTTGAGGTACCAAATGCTGTTGTCCTGGCCACCAGTGTGGTTGTCGGTGTCACCCAACTGCACCGTCGTGCGTTCTTCATTGAGGAAGACCTGTCCGCCGACGTGCACAGGTGCGGAGCGCTCTGGGAGGCGAGCGAGCACCGGTGAGAGAGAGGCCTCCTGGGCCATCAACAAGGACTGCCTGTCGTCGCAGCCCTCCTCCGTCAGCAGTGCTGCGGTCGCCGCCTCGTCTCTCTTCTTCTTCCGACACTCCCGGGCCCAATGCCCAGTTTTCCCGCTGTACCTACATGCATCCTTGTCAATGACCTTGCCGTCACCGCCCTTGCGTGCGTCATCGGTGCCGCGCTTGGGTGGCTGCGCACCGCGCCGTGGCAGGACCGAGCCGCCACTCATACCACTTCCACTGGCCCCAGCGCTGCCGACGCGCGCACCCTCCTTGTCGCTCTTGCATAAGCGATGATGAGATCCTCCTCCTTCGATGAGAGAAGCAGCCGGGAGCCCAGCTCTGCAGCCGCCGCCCGCGCGTCGAGCCGCTGCTCCATGGACTGGAGACGGCCAGTAACCTCCTCGATGGACAACTCCTCGACGTTCAGCAGCGTCTCGATTGAGATCGTGACCTGCATGAACCGATCAGGAACCACCTGGAGCAACTTGCGAACGACCTCGGTTTCGTCGATCTCGTCGCCGAGGAGACGTAGGTTGTTGGCAAGTCCCGCAATTCGCATCGAGAAGTCATCCACGTTCTCTCCTTCCTTGAAGGCGATGTTGTTGAAGTCGCGCTGGAGCTTCTACGCGTTCGCCACGCACACCCGCTCGACGCCCATCTGCATGACCTTGACCGCCTCCCACACCTCCTGCACGGTCTCCTTGCTGTCGATCAAGCTCAGCATCTCCGTCGAGACCGAGCGAGTGATCGCTGCTAGTGCCAGCCGATCCTTGCCATACTCAACGCCGCCGGGTTCAATTGCGCCCCACAGGCCTTGTGCTTGCAAGTTAATGCGCATCATCACCACCCACTTCGGTAGTTGGTCTTCGTCAGCATCGGGTACTGGACGGACGCCGATGACTCCTTGACGGTGCGGTGGATGACAATCGGCCGCTCACACTGTGCCCGCCCATGGCCGCCGCCACGCCCGCGCCCACGTCGCAACGGTGGCGACTGCGAACGGCGCCGGTGGTTGGGCGGCGCACTCCCGCGGCGCTAAGGGGAGTCCAACACCGCTGCTCCCTAGAATGAAACGGGGCTCTAATACCAATTGTCGACAAAACTCTCGCTAACGCCTTAGTACTCACTGTTGTTGGATAAAAACAGGAACACAGTGCAAGAACACGACGAACTCACACAGGATTTGACGCTGCAGAACTTAGCAGCTTTTCAGATTTACTTCCTCCCTTTATATAGCAATTAAACAAGAGAAACTGACCCACTAATTACCTGAGAAACTGAACTACTAATTACCAAGAAAAACTGACTTGCACTATGTGCACGACATGCACTGCTTCAAGACGCATTATGAACAGCAGACATGCATACTAAAAATAGTAACTGACATACAGAATAATTAGATTAGCTAACATTGTAGGATCTTTTTGCTGTACCAATACTTTCTGATGGAAACCGGTGTTTGAACTTTGAACTGATAACAGAATGCAATTTTTTTCCCTGATGGAAACTAAGGCCATGCTGCATTCCATTCCACCGCAATTCGCAATTACAGCAAGCCATTCATTACATCACGTATACTGATATACAAGCAGGAATACTCCAGTACAAACACGTAGCTGTATTACTATCGCGCACACACTTATTCACTCATCAATACTGTACTCGTCCAAAACAAACATTACACGCTCGCTTATTCTACGCACAGCTAGCACACGTCGCGCATGTACGTACGGGGGTCGCCTACTTGCCCTGCGTCCCGCCGGCGCCAGCGCCGGCCTTTGTCGCCCCGTGCTCGCCGGCGCCGCCGACCTTGACCTCGACGACGCGCAGCTTCTTGGGCTCGGGCGGCGGCAGCTTGTCGACGGTGACGGTGAGCACGCCGTCCTTGTACTCGGCGCGGACGCTGTCGAGGTTGGCGCTCTCTGGCAGCGGGAACTTTCGCATGAACTTGCCCATCCGCCTCTCCATCCTGAGGTACTTCACCCCTCCGCCGTCGGCCTTGGCGCCGTCGTCGTCGGCGGGGCGCTTGCGCTCGCCGCTGATGGTGAGGACGTTGCCCTCCTCGACCTGGACCTTGACGTCGGCGGGGCTGACCCCCGGCATGTCGACGGCGAGGACGAGGGCGCCGGAGGGGAGCTCCTTGACGTCCATGGGGGTGTTGGCCATGGCCCTGCGGTCGCGCACGTAGGCGCGCGTCGGCGGGTTGAGCTGCCGCTCGAGCTCGTCGGGGAGGTCCATCAGCTGCTGTATGCCTGTATCGCCGCCGAGAACAGCGGGTCGCCGCCGAACGAGAACTCCATTCTTGCTCGTCGCCTGCAACAATGGCTGCCTACTGATTTGAGCTTCAGATCTTGTGTTGTTGCGTGATCTTGGAGCAAGGGAGTTTATATAGGGAGGGGGTGAAGGGTCTGGAGAGCGATGGAACATGGAAGTGGGGGCTTGGCGTGATGGCGGGAGAGATGGAGGGAAAAAAAATTCCCTGCAGCGACGGAGCAAACCGCATCCGCTGCATACGCACCGCGAGCCTGCGACGCGTGGCCTCCCAATACATCGGACGCTCGAGGCTCCTCCCGCCTCGTGCGCTCGCAAGTCGCAGAGATATCGGCTCCTCCCGTACCTGGCTAGCTCGTCGCTCGGCTTCGCCTGCACTTCGGCTTTCCGGTTGGCTCAGTCTTATCTGCCCCCGCTGCAGAGTCGCGTCGTCGCCGCCGACGCAGAGCCCTCGTCGTCGCCGCTGCCGCATCCCTTATCCGCTCCTGCTGCTGCGACCGACTTGGATATCCCCCGAGCCTTCGGCCTTCGCCGCCGCGTGTTCCTCCCAATCTGCTACCCGAGCGCGCGCCCAGTTCCGATGGATCGAAGCGCCCCCGGCCAGGCCTCGCCTCCATTCCCCCCTTCTTCTTCTCCCGCTGCTGCTGGTGGTACGGTTTTTTTTCTTGTTCCGTGGTTGCTTCTTGATTTGGATGTCTTTTCTTTCTTCTTTGCTTTGGGTTTTAGTTGGGGGTTTTTTTGTGAGATTAGCAAGAAAAGAAATGATTGCTTGGGTTTCTGGTCTACGAATGCAGCAGTTCAATCATCTAGTTCTTTGCTATTTTGCTGTTTTCACATTTAATTCTTGTGCTTGGAAGAGAATGTCGTCCAACAAGGAATTGAAAGATGCCCATTCCTGAGGAACATCAATGAGCCTACAAGTTTTTCCTTATCGTCCGTTAAATTTCCTGTTCCTGTATGTCATTTACATTCCACCCCTCTTTACGTAATCATTATCATCTGTTTCTGAAAAGTTGTATACGTTATGGATGTGATTGCTGAACTGTATCATTTGCTGATTGTAAAGGCAAGGGGAGCCAAAGGTCCAATTTTCGAAGATGGACCCAACTTTGACATGGCATTTCGAGTTTTCCATGGTAGAGATGGGGTTGTTCCACTTTCAGAAGGATCCTTTCCACAGATTGAGAAGCCGTTGCCAAAGCCCAATCCTGAATTTAACCCCTTGGCAGCCAAAGCTGCTACCATCAGTCTCTCAGCATTTGGAGGGTTTTTCAGTTTTGGCGATTTCTCAAATAAGCACAATAAGAAAAACTCCAACAAAAAGAATCCTAACAACCTCCCCCAGGTAATTTGTGGTTTCACTTTGCTCAGACAATTTTTTTTTCAGATTACCATGCTTGTCATTCTTTCCTATATCCTGTGTCACAATGTTGCAATATCCTCTCGAAAGATTTTTGAGATGAGACTAACTTTTTAGTACCAAAAGAAAGTAAAATTATCATTCCAACAGTAGATACACGCTACACATGATCTTTATGAACTGCCCTACGTAGAGCAAGCACTAAAATGAGCACAGAATAAAAAGTTTTCCATATACTTTGGCAAAGGAGCATGCCATTCATTTATCTGATTTTGCTCTTCCCTGGCATTTCAGAATGGAGGTCAGTCTAATTATCATGAAGCACTGAGCAACGAGTGGCTGAAATGGGCCAATGCCCTCTTGCAAAGTCATATAGGGCATTAAGTGGTGTTGTGCCTCTCGTCGCAAAGATGATGACACCCCCAGCTGGTATGAAACTGAGATGCCCACCTGCAGTGGTTGCTGCGCGTGCAGCACTATCACGCACAGCCTTTGCGAAGGGGCTTCGTCCTCAGCCCCTGCCAACAAAAATACTGGTGATTGCGTTGCTTGGTATGGCAGCAAACGTTCCCCTTGTTATGAAAGTTCTTATATTCAAGGAGGATATACAATTGACGATCCTTATATTCAAGGAGGATATACAATTGTGGTCCTTACATATGAAAGTTCATATGTATCGAAATTCTTCTACAATTGACGGTCCTTATATTCAAGGAGGATATACAAGTCTCATACTTGGAGTTGATCAAGCTGCCACAACTCAATCGACTGCTAGGAAATTATAATTTGGTGGAGTGCCAAATCATGAAAATAAGTAACATTGATGTGTTGCTCTATAACATATTCAGGAATGTTACTACTGAATTGTCTCTTTTTATTTATCCAGCAATGCTTGTACTACTCTTTAAAATCTAGATGTGTTGGGTAGTAATGTCTCTAAGAGCTTGCATTTATTTCACAATTCAGTCAGACAATCTCATTCCAGATTCCAGACAATCAGAGAAAAAAATCAACTTTTCTAACACAACCATCACATTCCAGATTTCAAAACCATCCAAAATGACATGTATTTCACATCCAAAAAATTACAGTGTACATTAATCATGTCAAACCATTTACAAATAGATCATGTGACACAACACTCATCAACACTGATCCTATCAATACAAATCTCGCTCTTGAAGATATGCCCAGCTTCTTGAAAGCCAAGCTTAATTGTACAGTAATTCCAAGAATTTGTTTGTGAGTTTCAAACTCCTGAGCACCTTGCAAACCTCCCTGTACATAGACAAAATGCTATGTCAGTAAGACACCCTGAAAGAGTTTCTTCCTGTATACAAAAGTTGTATCCACTTATGCAACAGACACATTTGCTCCTGCCATCAAATTGACAGTTTCGTTTTTTGAAAAATCCCAGTGCATAAATCTTACTTACTGTTGCTAGTACTGCTCATTTTCTGCATCACCAATCTTTGGTTGAGGGCAATGCCGATTCTTGTTTGGGTCCCATTATTCTGATCTATAAGAAAAATGACGAGTTACTCTGGTAGACTTTGCAACATATGGGGGATCAACATTTGAAATGTGAAAACAGCAAAATAGCAAAGAACTAAATGATTGAACTGCTGCATTCGTAGACCAGAAACCCAAGCAATCATTTCTTTTCTTGCTAATCTCACAAAAAAACCCCCAACTAAAACCCAAAGCAAAGAAGAAAGAAAAGACATGCAAATCAAGAAGCAACCACGGAACAAGAAAAAAAATCGTACCACCAGCAGCAGCGGGAGAAGAAGAAGGGGGGAATGGAGGCGAGGCCTGGCCGGGGGCGCTTCGATCCATCGGAACTGGGCGCGCGCTCGGGTAGCAGATTGGGAGGAACACGCGGCGGCGAAGGCCGAAGGCTCGGGGGATATCCAAGTCGGTCGCAGCAGCAGGAGCGGATAAGGGATGCGGCGGCGGCGACGACGAGGGCTCTGCGTCGGCGGCGACGACGCGACTCTGCAGCGGGGGCAGATAAGACTGAGCCAACCGGAAAGCCGAAGTGCAGGCGAAGCCGAGCGACGAGCTAGCCAGGTACGGGAGGAGCCGATATCTCTGCGACTTGCGAGCGCACGAGGCGGGAGGAGCCTCGAGCGTCCGATGTATTGGGAGGCCACGCGTCGCAGGCTCGCGGTGCGTATGCAGCGGATGCGGTTTGCTCCGTCGCTGCAGGGAATTTTTTTCCGAGATGGAGAATGTTCGGATGGTTTCGGGAGGGCCTCCGCTTTTCGGTGGGGCCCACGTGAAACGCATAGGCAGTGACCTGGCCGACGCAGCCGGACATGGCACGTAGAAAGCATGGAGTAGTATATGTGGTGGATTTTTTTACACTATTACTTAATTCTGGTTATTCATAAGAAATAGTATATAAAAATAGTTATATATGATTATTATCTGTACAACTGAATTTAGTAATTTTTACTATAATCTTTCTGTTAACCCCGTCTTGAGAAAATATACTGTTTAAAAGCTAATTAGTATAGTATAAACCACAAACCACAAGTGATAAGTGGAAGAGAAGGGAGCCCAAAATCTTGCTTAGCCTTTTTCATGTTTTGCTGCTTTTTTTAATGAAATGAAATTAAATGTTCAACTCATGGAGGGAATTTGAGGAGTAAATCAAGCAGCATACAGTGTACTATCGTGGACCTAGATTTGACAATCCAAATTTCTTGTGTATTTCGAACTAGCCTCTGAATCAGTAGCTAGCTTATACAATACAATCAGTAGATATCACATCCATATATACAAGTAAATAAAAGAAGTACTTCATGTTACATAGTCAACCAAAATAGGTCATGACTAAGTTTTACACAACGGGTCGACCAGCCAAATAGCATTATTCCGAGTAAAGTAACGGAATAGTACGTAAACTAAAAGGGCCACCATATCTTGCCATAGGCAATCAAGTGGGCTAATCCTAGTTCTAACTTTCGTCTTTCATGTCATATCCGGAGGCATGGGTGAAACTATACACCGAATCATTATTTCTGTCATTTAGAACCACATATTAAGCAATAATATGTACAAAATTACTCAGCAAGTTATTGTAGTAGAATGCATTATATATAGGGCCTGTTCTTTTGGGCTTTTGAAATCGGCTTTTGGTTTCTGTTACAGTACCTAACTTTCAAATGGAATATTTTCTCAAGACGGGGTCTACAAGTTAAACAATCTACAAGTTAAAAGCCCAACATCTGTACCAGTCAAAATCGCAAGTGAGTATATGTCTCTCTGTAATCTGTACCGTAAACAGCCAAAATTCAAAAATTTCAGCCAAAAGCTATAAGCCGCAGCCGAAAAGAACAGGCCCACATAACTACATGCAAGATTATTCAAGTGAAGGTCTTTATCTCTTTTAGATAAAGCCAATTTGTTAAATATATTAGTTTAGTTATATTCCAAGCCTATGACTTAGCTATTTTAACATTAAAACTAATATCCATTTCTGAGTCAAGTTTTATTATGAGAGCAAAATCACTTCGCTTTCATGTCCATTATTATGAGAGCGAAATCTATCTGTTTTCACTTCCATTATGTAAGAGTAAAATCCCTTCGCTTCCACTTTCATTACTATGAGAGTGAAATCTCTCCACTTCTATTTCTATTTTAAGTTGGTTATCACACCTGTTACCAATTTATTATTTATTTATCAAAACTACACAAGTGTAGCGTTTTTACACTTTTGTCCATGTTTGAGGGCATGGCTATTCAAATATGTTTTTAACACTCTATAGAGATCGTATAACATTAACTACAAGACATGATTAACTCATAATATCGGCAACTACACGATTTCATAGGCGTGCAACTGAGAAAATCATAACAAGTTTTTTACAATTCTTAGCTACGATGCTTACCCCCACTTTAGGATAGGTCCTCAACACTGGTAATAGCAACCGCCCCATCTCGGATTACGCCTCACCCCCCCCCCCCTACGTTTCCATCCACAGGCTATGTTTTCAATGAGGGACACTATTGTTAGGGAGTATATGGCCTTTCTCAATAAATCCACAAGTGACCTTACAGGTCACTCCCACCAGTCACAACAAAAATCCATAGGTCAATATTTGCATAGGATTCACACCAGAGCTAAGCAAATTAGTAAACTAGGTCTGTCCCATAAATAGACTTGTGGTTGCATAATTTGTGTGTAGAAAATATAAGTACAAGAATTCAGTCATTAAACGACTCAGTCAAGACGAACCACAAACCCAAGCTCATGCAAACTCTGCGTAGCTATTCAAGAAAGGACACATGTAATCCCTGCACAACTCATTCAAAAATGGCACATGCAATCCCTGCACGATCAATCCAATATGTCCAATCCCTACACGGCCAATCCAATATGTGCAATCCCTGCATCGGGCTCCAACCAACCACTTGCCCGAGTCTTCACCATTTTTAAAAAATATTTTCCTGTTTCCTTTGGTAACCCATGTTACCATTATTATCATGTTTTCAAGTTCAAATGGTAATGTATGTGTTGTACTTTATTTCGACATTACTATATTTGTAAGCACAATCATAGTCTACAAAAGTTCAATCAATCATAGAGTTATCATTATATGTAAATATCTTAGGGTGATATGGCAAGAAAACATCAATAATCAAGGAGGATAACACTAGTATCAAGTGTATGGTATAACTAAACATTCAACCTTTAACATAGCATTTTAGCAATTACTATAATAAGCATACAGGTAGATTTGAACGCAAAATATTACATTTGAAAACTAGATTCAATATGATCAATTATAAGAACTTGTCTTGATCAAATGTGGCTAAAGTGGGATCTTGTTCGTCAACGATAGGGACGTTCAAAGCGTCGAAGTCTATACACGTGAAATCATCCACATTCAATCAAACATTTGAACAAAAATTCAAATGAACTTCAAAATTATGATTTTGGTATTGTTGGAAAGATTTTGAATTTATATGAATTTAGAAAAAAAAATCACTAGATTTGGATTTGAAATCAAGAAGTTATGGCCTTTCAAAATTTGAACCAAAATGAAATTCATAAAATTCTGATAGGTGGAGCTATTTGGATTTTCTTTTTGTTTTTCAATTGTTTTCCTGACTAAATAAAAAGCTTCTATAGCTGATAGGTGGGGTTAGCGGAGAGTTTTTTCTAGTTATTTTTCTTAAGGAAATCCTTGAGGCGCTAGCAGGTGGGGTCTACAGGTTTTATTTATATTTTCTATTAATTTTAATTCAGGGAATAAGAGTGAGGCTGACAGGTGGGGTCATGGCTCATATATACTAGGTTCATGTGGTCATATACTGAGAGGTGGGGCCCACTAGTCAGTGATAGTGGTGCATAGAA
The DNA here is from genome assembly GCA_036346575.1 of Dendrocalamus sinicus. Classification (NCBI taxonomy): domain Eukaryota; kingdom Viridiplantae; phylum Streptophyta; class Magnoliopsida; order Poales; family Poaceae; genus Dendrocalamus; species Dendrocalamus sinicus. The sequence continues at coordinate 7,278,684 of CM070645.1, forward strand.
TGGATCTATGCAACAGATTAAGAGACGTGGTGTCCGTATGTCAGTGGGTCATGGTTTAAATCCTGGGTTAATCATAGATTCTAATAGCTAGGACCCATATGTCATACGGTCATTACGTGCATCATTAACGGTAACTAACCAATGTTTTAACTAACAGTGAGGACAGTGCACAACGAGGCCTATGGATTCGACACTCATAGGGGCAATCGGGCATGAGAGGGTGCACATGGGGTAGGCGAAGACGAGGCAAGCTCGGAAAGCACGATGGCACCGACGAGGACGCACTAGAGAGAAGTAATTTGGTGAAGGAAGCAAAATGGTTGGTCATTAGAATTTCCTAGTGCTGGGATGACTTCTCTTTATTCCAATGCTGTGTGTTGTACTGAGCATTAGATTAGCGATGGATGCTGAGATCGCACACCATGTGCTTGATGGAACGTCTAAATGAAAAACGGTTGGTCTTTGGGAATTTCCTAGTACTGTGATTACTTCTCTAGCTACAATCACCTTACACTATACTCATGTCGTGCAAGTTATATGACTAATGATTGATTTATTATGGGGTTGAGCAAAAAGTTTGTGTCTCTTACAGTCAATTATCTTTTTGTAGGCATGGTTATGCAATTCTTTTTCTGCTAATTGCTTGATGCATGGGTAAACCGATATATATTTCCTTGTTTTATAGCATTGTTTTATAGCACATGTTATGCAATTCTTTTCCTACTAATTGATTGATGCCATGTAGTAAGTATTTTATTATCACTGCCATTGATGCTTTACGATGCCCTACTAGTCCTGTAACTTTATTTTTCATGTTATCTACATCATATACGAAACTCTCACTATTAGTCAAGTAGTTTTGTTCTAGGTTCAAAGTTTTTTTAGTTCAAAATAAGACAGTTGACAATGCAAATTTGGTGCTTCCCTCGTTACAAGATGGTTCAGAGCAGGGGCGGAGCCACACACCAGGCAGGGTAGGCTTTAGTCCGGAATGTGGAAAAATATCTAGTGTACAGCTTGAGTAAATTCAGTTCAGCCTTGGTAATATTTTCATGGTCCAACCCAGATAGCCTAGATCATTCCACCACTGAGCCCGGTGCGTAATCAAATCCTGGCTCCGCTACTGGTTCAGATAAATGAGTCATAGATGGTTCCATAGTAGACAATGCTCGCATTCTGTATTTCAGATCTAGAAAAGAGAACAAATATGCATAGTTCATGGCAAAGATTAATCTGAAAACAAATGTGTATAATTCCTGCTATCAGACTAAAGACCTTACAATTGTAAAATGTTTATATATAACTTCTAATTGTTCTTGCTCATAAATCTGACTTCTAATGTTCCTCCAATATTTTGTTTTATATGATCTATCTGACCATTATCCTTGAACTAATCAATATTCTTACCATAATGTTACAAACTAATGACATTCTTTATCCTTTGAACTTATTTCCGATTCTATGTATGTTCCGCATACAAATGCTGATTTCTCTACTTCAATGCAATGACTACTAAATGGAAGAGCAAGTTATGAAGGAAGCCACAACTCAGATTTTGTTTTGATTTAGCGAATACTTAGATTAATTGTGCCATGTCTAACTGTAAAGACCCTCCGTTCATTTCCAATAATGTTCTTGTATTTTGATAATTGAATTGCATATTTTGTATGTAACGAGCCAACCTCGAGTTTTCAACTGAACCAAACCAAGCCTCAATTTTAACTTGTTAGCCTAACGATCTTTCATGAACCAAGCCGGTTCGATACTCACCCCTACATGCTTGCATGTGTGCTCGGGCGCTTAGCTTGCTACGGTGGCAGAGCTTGATCTGTTCATGTGAGCTCTGGGGATTTGGGAGTTGAGGTTGAGGCGTGGGGATTGGTGGGGGTGCAAGGTGGGGTCAAAGCATGGAGAGCAGGGAGTACAATCTGAGCAAAATCTTAGCCTTTCATGCTTTGCTGCTTTCTCTAGGCCATGCTTAAAAACTCTGTAGCTTTTGACTTCCTGATTGCGACGAGAGATTAAGGGAGCAAAGAACCCTCACGTTAAGAAGACACTCCGTTTAAAACGACTTCTACAGTAACTCCTACAAATGACATATGTAAACCACCTTGAAATGAAATGTTTCAAGTCATGAAGGGAATTTGAGGAGTAAAAATCAAACAGCACATAGTGTACTACATGCCTCATATCTGGCACTTGATACACTAATCACCAATTGCTGGGAGATGGCAAGGTCTTTTTCCCCAATAGAAAATAAACAATCCTGTGCCCTTTGCAGTAGTTGGCTAGTTGCTGCTATCACAACTGGCAATCTGGCATGATATATAGTTGCCTCCAGAACGTGATGGGCATACTTACTGAAGAAAAGAAACCAGTCAGGCGACTCCAGCCTGTAGTAGAAATTCCTAGAAATTCCAGAACCAGAGTACTAGATCAGGGCAGGCCGAAAAGTTAAGATACATTACAGAACAGATTGACCAGGTAGCACGAGTTTTTGCTGGCCGTGCCATCACTCACACATCATCAGTACCATCCCCCGGCGGACTAGCAGCTGTGCTTCAATGTGTGGAAGCCCTTCTTAACTAGTTCCAAAATGGTCCGATAATTCTACTGTGAAACCTCAAAAGACTAAACTACAAACAACACATCAACAACTCCAGTGCAGACTGCAGACATCAACTATCAGTCTATTATTACAGTACAATTACCAGATTAGGGAAATAAAAGCATAAGATGAAATGGTCTATTCGATCACCACATGTACTGCCACATGGAAATCATACTGATAATATATACATATAGATCAAACATTGGACAGAAATACACGTCACATAAGGAAAAGAAGAAAACCTAACTCCAGAAACAAAGGCATCATAGTTCTCAAATGACAAGAGCATATTAATGTTTTTTCTTCTCAAATGACAAAAGCATATTAAAGTTTTTTTCTTTTTTTCACATAGGCGTTGCTACCCACATTTCACAGGAGAGACGACAGGCAGCATCACATACACGACAGGCACACGATGCTCCACCTTATATGATGCAATTAGTGGATCTCGATGGGTGTAAAACACCCTCAACATTCTCACATAACTGCCGCATCTTCAGTCAGCACACTTGACATCTGACAGATACACCCCAGCCTGTATGACACTAGTCCCAATCAAGAAACCAGGCATCACCATCAGGCCAACTTTAGGCCTATCTGCACTTTCATCTAAGATGATGTTCTTGACAACACTTTCCATGTGAATCTCCGAGAACTCACTTCCCTTTTTTACCTGAAAGACCCTGACTTTCGGATCGAAGGAGTACGCCAGCCTGTGCAGCAACCATATGGACTTTGCTAACTTAAGAAATGCCTGATAGAAAGGTGTCCTTGGATGGCCACCGCTCATGACATAGTTTCTTTGATCCATGTTACCAAAGAAAGAACCTTCCATTTTTGGGTGCACAAGTAATAGGTACTTGCTTCTGCAGAATTTTCCAAAAATCGAATCAGGATTTTGGCTCAGGACATCCAAAGGATCCATGGCTCGTACAGCAAGGAACTGATGGAAGAAAGCCTCATTGGAAACAGTAACATTAGAATCCTTGACAGAAAAGCTCTCTTCTTGGAACCCACTGAACATTCTTTGGCAAATATAGGACTCAAACGCATACTTCTTGTGAGCCCTCCTTGTGTAAACAACAGCAGGTTCAATTGCGTTAGCAGCGGCATCAAGATCCCACCCTGCAGCTTTCATCATGTTGATTAAGGGCTTTGAAAAGTCATGTATCGATTGGTATGCATTATCAACAGCTGATGTAAACAAACTTGGCGTCAACTCAATGGAAAAGTAGTTCTCTTCTTCGTCAGATTCCTCAGATTCCTTGTTAAGTAAGCCCCTTTGCTTCAATTTCTTCTCCAGCTTTGATTTCCGATGTTTAGCCTCATCAATCTGCTGCTGTAAATGGGAAATCTCGGTATCTCTGTTCTGGATCTGGGACTGGAACTTCTTTACCATGACCTCATATGTCTTTAGCAAGCTCTGCTGCTCTTGTATTTCAGAAAGCAAGCGTGAATCTTGGGGTGATGCCGCCACAGGCTTAGGGTTTTTCTCTCTGTAAGTATGCTTGAGTTCTGAAAGCTTTGTGAGCTCCTCTATGACAAGCTTATCTGCGGTTTGTATCTTGTCTGGGTCATATGGGGTGTGGGCTTCCTGCAGCTGAATGTATGCAGCCTTTAAAGAGGATATGTTGTTGAATATTCTTCCGATCATAGTGTCCATCGAGTCCATGTTCTGATTCATATTTTCATCAATTGGTTGAGGGTAAACTTTCTGGTTGTTGATATCATAATTTTGCGACTCCTTAGAGACTGGCCGGATCATTACTTCTTGCCCTCAGGATCAACCAGGTTAGTTGTCTTCAATCAACCAACCAATTGACATTCACCTGCAAAGCAACTCCGTAGTTCAGTTCACAATTTTACAACAACAGATATGGATTGCACAGTTGTAACCAGATTTTCTCCAGCCAGAATAGGAATGGTTCAAAACTGACTTTATTTGAAATTACTTTGCATGCTAGCGGAAGAAAAAAAATAATCGGAACTTCGGACAAAGTAACCTACGGCAAGCTTTTGATAACATACTCTCAATTTTCAACAATATAGTTTCCACAACATGAACTCCACCACAACCCAAACGAGAAAAAGATAATAAAAAATTATCAAGTGGGATAGCTAACAGTAATTCAATGATGAGTCAGACTTCCCAATATGAATGATATGAACAGCATTTTACTCATTAGGGCCATATGTCTTATAAAGATAGTCGCATTTTCTAGGCCAAGAGAAGATTCATTTCAAGTCATATGGTCTGTGGAACTATGAGAAACTACAATGCAAGTAGGCAATATCGGGGAAAACCAATGGCAACATAAGACATCAATCATAATCTCACCGCGCCCAGGACCTACCATTTCCCTCCCTCTTTACAAATTAACAAGCTTCACGGTCACATATCCTACATGGATGGTGTTGATTGCCCTCTAAGCAAGAACCATGTGTAGCCTAATCATACCTTGCTTTCCTCCCAAGTCTAGGCTATAGCAGGCCTAATTTGAACAACCTTAACATGAATGTACAGAGAAAGTGTAATGTTCTGAATGAGGGCTTCTATTCCACGAGGGCACGCTAAGAAGGGTGGTTGCTGGCGATTTCGCAGCATAGCCACCGACAGATTCCAAGGAATCCCGTTCGATGGTAGCTTTTATGGGACTTTCAACTGACACAACCTTCCTATTTCAACCGAGATTCGACAGCTTTCGACCACTAGAACTTCCAATCCAGACCCAAAAACTTTCAAAGAGACTTCGAACTGAGATTCAAACAATTTCAACTTGGCAGTTTTCAATTAAGATTCAAAGACTTTCAAATAAGGTAGCTTCCATTTCTGATTCAAAAGCTCTCACCTGTAGAAAAACAGGGGAGGGGTTGAACTTTCAAATGAAAATCCCAAAGGTTCCAACCTGAATTTAAAAGGGTGCCCGGGGCTTTGTTCGGCGACTGATGGAGATAGCGGCCGCGGGGGCGACGCAGACGAGACTTTAGGAGCCGAAGCCGGAGGTACCGCGGGCGCGGCGGAGGCTCACCGGCGAGGCCGCGGCGCGGCGGCACCCGGGTTGCGGCGCATCTAGGGTTGAAACGACATGGTGATGGGGGTGTTAATTTATGGATTGGAGCGTGGAGACCATATCCCAGCCAACCCAACCCAACCACGGACACGCGCGCACAAGAACCGATGGGAATGGGGAAAGTAGCTCGTGAATCAGGGGGAAGCGGAACCCGTCGAGGCTTACCGGCGAACGCTGTCCCGGATCCCCCCGCCGCCTCGGAGGAGATCGAGCTCGGTGGTCGGCGATCTGTCCAGCCAAACCCCCGAAGTCGAAGTAGAATTCCCACCGCAAATCCACCCAGCAAATCTTGAGAACCACCCAGCACAGCACCGAACCCTCGCGTACGAATCCACGGAGCGCAATCCTACAAATGTAGTGGGTGGGGTGCGCTCACCTCCGCGTCGCGAAGGCGGGGGGACCGAGGCAGCGGGGCCCAGCTAGCAGGCAGGACGGTAGCCTAACACGCGGTGACTGGAACCATCGCCGCATGGGACTCGTGGCGGCGTATTGGGCTGGTGACGCGAGCGTTTACTGGGCCCTGACCAATTCCTCGCGGATCGGGACATTGTACGTGTCCTCAGCCGATTTACGCCCTCTAAATACAGACTATACAGTCATCTTTAGGCACCAAGATTTCCACATAGCAAACCATAATGATGATCCCATGAAACCCAGAAACAAGGCACAACTCACCGTACGGCGCTTCCTGGTCTGCGCGGAGGAGGAAGAAGCCTGCGTCGTCGCTGTGAGAGAGGGGCGGCCGCCGGTGTTGAGAGAGAGAAACCCTGGCCGGTGTTGGGGCCGTGGCCGCCTGCCTCCTCTGTCGACGGTAGGCTACAGATGGGCGAGATAGTCTAGCTCTCACATGGGTGCGGATGCTAGAGTTGGCCACTAGGCCGGGCTTAATCGTGCTAGTCACACTTAAAAATTATCAACTGCAATCCAAAAGAGCTAGGTATTTTTCTGTAGCTTTTGACTTCGGCTTTTTCAAAAACATTCGCGTAATGTTTCCGCTATTTGTCGCCGTCTAAAAAAACACAGACAAAAATCATCCACCATAACAAAAAACCATCAGCCGTAACTTAAAACAACACACCTAATGGTACTAGAGATCCACAATCGCAAATGGTAAAGCCTATTCAATCTAGCTTTTTTTAGCGGCTTTTAACTTCCAGCTGTTAGATTTTAGCTGAAATTGCACTGTAACGGTTGTTACCTTTTTCTAAATCATTTAATTAAAGAAAAACTAGAAGAAAAAAAATAAAAAAGCATTATATCTCCATGAGCAATGCAAAAGAAAAACAAGAAAAAGAAAAAACTAAAAGAAAATTAAAAAACCAAAAACAGCCAATGTGTTCAAAACAAGAAGGCAAAGCAAGAATAAACAACGCTAAGTAGGTCCACATGGCGCATGGTGGAGACCATCCCTGGTTTCCCCGCTGCCAGGTAGGGCCCATAGCTTCCTAAGAGGCAAGAGCCTGAGACCACCAACAACCCATCTCTATCCATCCACAATTCCTTCTTCTGGGTAAGGTCCACTTGTCCCCTCCTCACTATCCATCGCTGAAGCTCCTCATTGTCCACATCGACGTACGCACGCACGAGGGTCCCAGTGCTTAATTTAGGCTCCATAGAGTGAGCCAGGATACACGAGGATCATGATGCTTACTTTAGATTCCGTTGAGTGGGTTAGGACGCACAAGAGTCCAACGCTTAGTTTAGACTCCGTAGAGTGGTGCAGAACCCGAAGGCTCCACGCTCTATTTTTGACGTGGGCAAACTCACTCTATGAGGGTCCAAAAGTGCTTTATTCGATCTTGTTTACGCAGCACGCCTTACATGAAATATGCACAACACGCAGGATCGTGGACCCCTTAACATCCTGATTTTCAGAGCCTTTTTAAAGCTTTTAAAATAAAATTCACCAGTTGGATTTTCTGGAATTAATAAAAGCTTAAGTTAAAATTTTCACGAGCCTCAATAGCCCATCCTGCGCTATTCGTTCACCAAAGCGTCACCTCGGTTCGCGCGCCCAGCGACGGTTCGTCTTCTCCATGCACCTAGCCTACCACGCACCGTGCCGTTGATAGCCAGGGTCCACGTGTCAGATGCACGGTGCCGTAGACCGGTGGACCAAGTCTCGTCAACCCTAGCCGAGTTAGCTGCCACCTCAGCCCTAGATCCAACATGTCAATGCCACGTCAGCCTTACCTGGCACGTCATCAGCCCAGTCGCACGTGCATTGTTTTATACACCAAGTTCACCATAGACTGCCTATTCCGTGAGTTGAGTTCACAGCATAGTAGGATTTCCGAATTTCTAGTATTTTCTTTAGATTATATTTTTTAAGAACCCGTTCTTCTCCGTCCTAGTTTCGATTGACCCGATTCTTTTTTAAATTCATTTAAAATTGAGATCTACCTTTTGGTTATAGTTTTGAAGTTTTTGGAGTTTATTTGAATTTATTTTGTGCCTCATTTTATTTTCTCTCTCGTTAGATCACGCTTTCGAAGGAGCTAAAATAAGATTTGAAGATCAAGAGCCATTAACTGAGCAAGGCCAATGCAAGTCATATTCTTTGATCATGTTGAACCTAGATTTTAAGTCTAATATGTATTATTTTGTTTTAAATTATCATGCATCGCTATTTTATTATAAAATCATTGTATTGGTAGTTATTGTTCAAATTGATTAATCCTTCCTTGATAATTTGAATATCATAATTTCATTATCATCATAGGATGGGTAATTATCTAAGTGTTGCAATATTAGTTGTCACATGGGTTGTACGCTTAATTTATTTAGCCATGCTTATAGTTATGATTGGGCTCATTATCACCTGTAATCAAATAATGAATTTTGATTTAATAAGATATTGAATCATAGTTGTAACCATACTTATAAAATTTAAGTACCATGACATGGGAGGTGTCATTGGTGTTGGTTACACAAAATTGGTTTTCAGTTGGACGAGTGATTGTGCAGTAAAGGGAGAAGTGTGGATTCACTTCAAGGGATGTGAATGCCTCGCCTGGGTAATGCTAAGGACTTAAATTTGTGTGCCATTGATCTGAGCCACCGTATAATCACATGTCTAGTATGGGATAGATCTGGCTGATTAATTTGTGATGTTTCAATTTCAGTTCAATCGTTGAGATGAATGTAGTGTGGTCGTAGCCATGGATCCACATTGGCGCAAGAGGGGCCTGGGATGGCGAAACCTTAGCGTAGTGGAATTGGGTTGAGATTGAACATTGTAAAGGCCTTATTATGATCTTCTTAGTCGACATGACAAAGGAAGCATGTTATACCCGTGAATGTAAAACCTCTGCAGAATGTAAAACTATTCGAATAGTCATGTCCCCAGTTATGGAAAATGCTCGATGATTTCACACAAGGGGTAGAGTTTTCATAAAAATTTAGATGGGTTAAGTTGGGAAGTGAATAGTTAATTCCCTGGTGGTTCATTATGTGAATGGTAGTTCGTGGGTGGTTTATTGGATTGAATAGTCAGTTCGCTTGTAGTTACTTTCAATTTCTTTGATTATTACTTATTAATCATTTTCAAAGTTCGCTTGTAATCTATTTATTGTATTTACTTTAAATTGTTGCTTTCTGTAAAATTAACTTTTCAGCCATCTTTTGGTAAGTCTTGCATACTATATTGCATCTTTATTATAAATGACTTGCTGAGTACTCTATGTACTCATGGCTATATCCATATTTGCTCAGTTGAGGATGAGAGGCCATATCAGCAGGAGGTACCTGAAGGAGGATACTTCGACGACTTTGCGGATTAGGACTTCGCTCCCTAGTCAATTGCCTATGGGCATATCGAATGACTACTATGTTTATTTCTGTTTTCACTGCAAGTTTCTCAGGCCATTCAGGCTGCTATCTGTAACTTTTACCATAATCATATCACATAATCAAATATTACATTATCTGCACATTTCCTGATATAATGAGATTCAGATCAGGCATTTAAATGACTGCAATACTGATGATGCAATGTTGGTCTTTCCCAGAAATGACATTATGACTTAAATAACCCTTTAAAAATTTATATTTTCTGCCTAAACAAGTAATCCAAAAGAACTGAGAATAACAGATAAGAGATGATGGAAGCCCAATCTATAATTACTTTGAATTTGCCTAGCTAGCGCGTACTTGCCAACCTTAAATGCATTATATAATCTATTGTTAACAGTTTTGTTTACTCAAAGTGCAAATTGTTTAAGCGATTGGACAGGTGGTTTTAAGCGATCTGGGCTTTATTAGTTTTCAACCCGATCCGTCAATTATTTAGCTGGGCCGGGTTAGGCTGTAAAGGTCCCGTTCGGTTGGGCTGAAAAGTTATGACTTATGACTGAATTTATACTGTAACTGACTGAAATTATACTGTAACTGAAAGTGACTTATTTGACGTAATTAAATTTTAAAAAAATTAAAAATAGAAAAAATATGTTAGCTAAATATAGACAACATGAACAAATACGGAAAAAAACACCGTCAAAAAAGTTTTTTAAAAAGCCAAAAGTTTAAAAAAAGACGAAATTTATAAATAATAAAAAATAAGTCAGAAGTCAGAAGTTCAAATTGAAATGAGTGGGGATACAGTTTGGGCCCACTTACCCGTGGGTGTTGCCTGGGCCCATATGGTCTGTGGGCTTGGGCATGCTTTGGGCTATCCATAACCGGCTAGCGAAGACCCCACTTGTCATGCAGCAGATTGCACAGGTAGACTCTTCGACTCTTCCCCTTCTCCATCACTTCCGCACGCAGTCACTCACCCCCTCCCTCTCTCCCCTCGCCGGTGAGCCTCCGCCGCGCGCGCGGTGCCTCCGGCTTCGGATCCTAAAGCCTCGTCGCGCGCCGCCAATCCACGCGCTCTTGCGTAGTCGTCGGCCCCCCTGCCGCTACCTTCATCAGTCGCCGCCGCCACCGACCACCGCGCAGGCCCACCTCGCCGAACAAAGCCCCGGGCACCCTTTCAAATTCAGGTTGGAACCTTTGGAATTTCAGTTGAACGTTCAAATCCCCCCTGTTTTTCTGCAGGTGAAAGCTTTTGAATCAGAAATGGAAGCTACCTTATTTGAAAGTCTTTGAATCTTAATTGAAAACTCCCAAGTTGAAATTGTTTGAATCTCAGCTCAAAGTCTCATTGAAAGTTTTTGGGTCTGGATTGGAAGTTCTAGTGGACGAAAGCTGTTGAATCTCGGTTGAAATAGGAAGGTTGTGTCAGTTGAAAGTCCCATAAAAGCTACCATCCAACGGGATTCCTTGGAATCTGTCGGTGGCTATGCTGGGAAATCGCCAGCAACCACCCTTCTTAGCGTGCCCTCGTGGAATAGAAGCCCTCATTCAGAACATTACACTTTCTCTATACATTCATGTTAAGATTGTTCAAATTAGGCCTGCTATAGCCTAGACTTGGGAGGAAAGCAAGGTATGATTAGGCTACACATGGTTCTTGCTTAGAGGGCAATCAACACCATCCATGTAGGATGTGACGGTGAAGCTTGTTAATCAGTAAAGAGGGAGGGAAATGATTGGTCCTGGGCGTGGTGAGATCATGATTGGTTTTCCCCGATATCACCTACTTGCATTGTAGTTTCTTGTACTCGTAGTTCCACAGACCATATGACTTGAAATGAATCTTCTCTTGGCTTAGGAAATGCGACTCTCTTTATAAGACATATGGCCCTAATGAGTAAAATGCTGTTCATATCGTTCATATTGGGAAGTCTGACTCATCATTGGATTACCGTTAGCTATCCCACTTGATAATTTTTTCTTATCTTTTTCTCTTATGGGTTGTGGTGGAGTTCATGTTGTGGAAACTATATTGTTGAACATTGAGAGTATGTAATCAAAAGCTTGCCGTAGGTTACTTTGTCTGAAGTTCCCATTTTTTCATACGCTAGCATGCAAAGTAGTTTCAAATAAAGTCAGGTTTGAACCATTCCTATTCTGGCTGGTGAACATCTGGTTACAACCGTGCAATCCATATCCGTTGTTGTAAAATTATGACCTGAACTACGTAGTTGCTTTGCAGGTGGATGTCAATTGGTTGGTTCATTGAAGACAACTAACCTGGTTGATCCTGAGGGCAAGAAGTAATGGTCCGGCCAGTCTCTAAGGAGTCGCAAAATTACGATAACAACAACCAGAAAATTTACCCTCAACCAATTGATGAAAATATGAATCAGAACGGGGACTCGATGGACACTATGATCGGAAGAATATTCAACAACATATCCACTTTAAAGGCTGCATACATTCAGCTGCAGGAAGCCCACACCCCATATGACCCAGACAAGATCCAAACCGCTGATAAGCTTGTCATAGAGGGGCTCACAAAGCTTTCAGAACTCAAGCATACTTACAGAGAGAAAAACCCTAAGCCTGTAGCAGCATCACCCCAAGATTCACGCTTGCTTTCTGAAATACAAGAGCAGCAGAACTTGCTAAAGACATATGAGGTCATGGTAAAGAAGTTCCAGTCCCAGATCCAGAACAGAGATACCGAGATTTCCCATTTACAGCAGCAAATCGAAGAGGCTAAACATCGGAAATCAAAGCTGGAGAAGAAATTGAAGCAAAGGGGCTTACTTAACAAGGAATCTGACGAAGAAGAGAACTACTTTTCCATTGAGTTGACGCCAAGTTTGTTTACATCTGCTGTTGATAACGCATACCAATCGATACATGACTTTTCAAAGCCCTTAATCAACATGATGAAAGCTGCAGGGTGGGATCTTGATGCCGCTGCTGACGCAATTGAACCTGCTGTTGTTTACACAAGGAGGGCTCACAAGAAGTATGCGTTCGAGTCCTATATTTGCCAAAGAATGTTCAGTGGGTTCCAGGAAGAGAGCTTTTCTGTCAAGGCTTCTAATGTTACTGTTTCCAATGAGGCTTTCTTCCGTCAGTTCCTTGCAGTACGAGCCATGGATCCTTTGGATGCCCTGAGCCAAAATCCTGATTCGATTTTTGGAAAATTCTGCAGAAGCAAATACGTATTACTTGTGCACCCAAAAATGGAAGGTTCTTTCTTCGGTAACATGGATCAAAGAAACTATGTCATGAGCGGTGGCCATCCAAGGACACCTTTCTATCAGGCATTTCTTAAGTTAGCAAAGTCCATATGGTTGCTGCACAGGCTGGCGTACTCCTTCGATCCGAAAGTCAGGGTCTTTCAGGTAAAAAAGGGAAGTGAGTTCTCAGAGATTCACATGGAAAGTGTTGTCAAGAACATCATCTTAGATGAAAGTGCAGATAGGCCTAAAGTTGGCCTGATGGTGATGCCTGGTTTCTTGATTGGGACTAGTGTCATACAGTCTGGGGTGTATCTTTCAGATGTCAAGTGTGCTGACTGAAGATGCTGCAGTTATGTGAGAATGTTGAGGGTGTTTTACACTCCTTGAGATCCAAAAATTGCATCATATAAGGTGGAGCATCGTGTGCCTGTCTTGTATGTGATGCTGCCTGTCGTCTCTCCTGTGAAATGTGGGTAGCAACGCGTATTTGAAAAAAGAGAAACGTTAATATACTTTTGTCATTTGAGAACTATGATGCCTTTCTGTTTCTCAAGTTAGGCATTCTTCTTTTCCTTATGTGATGTGTATTTCTGTGCAATGTTTATCTATATATATTATTAATATGATTTCAATGTGGCGGTACATGTGATTATCGAATAGACCATTTCATTTTATGCTTTTTTTCTCCTAATCTGGTAATTGTACTGTAATAATAGACTGATAGTTGATGTCTGCAGTCTGCACTGGAGTTGTTGGTGTTGTTTGTAGTTTAGTCTTGTGAGGTTTCACACTTGAATTATTGGACCATTTTGGAACTAGTTAAGAAGGGGCTTCCACACATTGAAGCACAGCTGCTCGTCCTCTAGGGGATGATACTGATGAAGTGTGAGTGATGGCACGGCAAGTGTCAGGGGTGTGGGCCTTGGGCTCAAGGCCTAGTCGGGTTATTATTAAGAATTAGAGATTGGTTTCTATTTGAATTAGAGATTGGTTTCCATTTGAGTTAGAGATTAGTTTCCTTGTATTAGAGATAGAGTTAGAGATATGATATGAGTTAGAGATATAACTGGGATTAGATTCTATCTGTTAGGAGGAGCCGTCTATATAAGAGGGCTACCGCATCCTATTGTAATCAAGCAGAGTAATATCAAGTCTCTCTTCGTCTAAATCTCTAGTCTCTCTCCCTCTCGTTCTACGCCGACGCCATCCGGCCATCTTCTTGGTGGTGTTTAACCCGGTTCATGACAACTTGGTATCAGAGCAGTCGATCCCCTCCCACGACTTCTGCTACCATGGCTAACGGCTGGAGCGACGCGATCGCACTCTGCAAGGAGATCCGTGAGCAGTTGAAGGAAATCAAGGAATCAAATGAGAATGCGATGAAGAAGCTACAAGAGATCATGAAGGCACGTCATCATTCAACACCAGATCTCCAAATCACCATATCACCAGATCTACAGCAACAACAAGAACCACCGACAGATCCCAATAACCAAGCACCGCTGTACCACCACGCCGCTCCTCCCTCGGTCGCAGCATCTTCCACAGCATCGTCTCCGACGGCTCCTCCTAACAGATAGAATCTAATCCCAGTTATATCTCTAACTCATATCATATCTCTAACTCTATCTCTAATACAAGGAAACTAATCTCTAACTCAAATGGAAACCAATCTCTAATTCAAATAGAAACCAATCTCTAATTCTTAATAATAACCCGACTGGGCCTTGAGCCCAAGGCCCACACCCCTGACAGAGATGTTATGACCGGCATCACGTATGCACGCGAAGCGCAAGACAGGAAAGAAACCGTGACGATGGGGGACCTAGAGTCCATCTCAGTTATCTTTAGTAGGTCTATCTCCTAGTGCTATTCTTAATCAGGTTATCTCCTATTTCTATTCGTAATCAAATAGGATCTAGATGGGATTTGTTAGGGAGGATAAATAGCCTCACCTGGTATTGAATAAAGCAAGCAGAGCAACTTCTTGGTTGCGGGCTTCCTTGGGGAAATCGCCTCCTCTGCTCCATCGTGCCCTAGCCTCACGGCTCCTCACGCAAGCACGGCGAAGCCCGACACCACGCCGCATCCTTACCTCCTCCGCACCGCCGCCCCCGAGCTCTATCAATGCGGTATCGAGCGGCCGAGCGAGGCGGCGGCAAGCAACCGGAGACGCGCCGCCGCCGACCGATCTCACGATGCCAGGCGAGGAAGGCGGCAAGCAGCCGAAGGGGACACCGCCGCCGCCCGTTGATCCCGTCGCCAAGACGCTGACCGAGCTCACCCAGCAGATGGCGACTCTCTTCGCGCGCATGGAAGCCCTAGAATCCCGGCCGGCTGCGCCCGCCACCGCCGCCTCCACAGCCAGTTCACCAGCCACCCTCCCCGCCGCCACCACGCTGCCGATACCCATCCACCACATCCAATTCCCCCACTCGCCGTCGCCGATTCCCCCGATCCCGACTGGACCGCAGCTCCCCACGCGGACGACGTTTCCGTCCGGGCCAGATATAGGGTCCGGCGGGACCGGCTCTGGTTTAGGCGCCCCTCGTTTCCACAAGCTTGATTTTCCCACCTTCGACGGCAAGGAGGATCCTCTCAATTGGCTCAACCGGTGCGAACAATTCTTCCGCGGACAGCGCACCATGGCCTCGGATCGCGTGTGGCTCGCCTCGTACCATCTCACGGGCACCGCCCAGACATGGTACTATGCCTTGGAGCAGGACGAGGGCATGCCCTCCTGGGAGCGCTTCAAGGAGCTGTGCCACCTCCGCTTCGGGCCGCCAGTCCGCGCCAATCGCCTAGCGGAACTCGCACGGCTTCCGTTCCTCTCCACGGTCCAGGACTACCAAGAGCGCTTCAATGCGCTTCTCTGTCACGCGCCGCAATTGACGCCAAGCCAGAAGGTAGAGCTGTTCACCGGTGGCCTCCCTGAACATATCAAGATCGACGTCGAACTGCGTGAGCCCCATGATCTGCAGACGGCAATGCACCTTGCGCGGGCATATGAACGCCGCGCTGAGACGACACCGCCAGCATCGCTGCAGCGGCCGGCCCGCCCCTTCCAGCGCCCACCGCCGGCCCTTCCTACGCCGCAGCGGGTTGCCGCCACACTCCCGGCCGTACCAGCCCTAATGCCGCCAACTTCGCCTGCGGTCGCGGCATTGCCGGCCGCACCGCGACCGTTCCGCCGCCTCTCCCCGGCCGAGTTGGCCGACCGACGCCGGCTGGGACTCTGCTACAACTGCGATGAGCAGTACGTCCGTGGCCACAAGTGCCAGCGGCTGTTCTTCATTGAGGTGACCGATTATCTGGATGACGATACGACCGACGACTCCGGCGGGGCGGCGGTGGACGAGGCCGCGTCTGACTTGCCGGTGGTATCCCTTCATGCGATCGCCGGCATTCGCACGGAGGACACCATGCACCTCCACGTCAATATCCACGGCCACCGGCTTCTGGCGTTACTCGACTCCGGCTCCACCCACAATTTCATCAACGCCGAGGCCCTGCACCGACTCCGTCTGATGACATCAGACAGCGGCAAAAACTCGTGCTACCTGGTCAATATGTTTTGCAATATATCTTAACTTTTCGGCCTGCCCTGATCTAGTGCTCTGGTTCTGGAATTTCTGCTACAGGCTGGTGTCACCTGACTGGTCAGTATCCCCATCACGTTCTGGAGGCAACTATATATGATGTCAGATTGCCAGTTGTGATAGCAACAACTAGCCAACCACTGCAATGGGCACTGGATTGTTTATTTTCTATTGGGGAAAAAGACCTTGCCATCTCCAAGCAATTGGTGAGTAGTGTATCAAGCGCCAGGTATGAGGTATGTAGTGGATTGTATGCTGCTTGATTTTTACTCCTCAAATTCCCTCCATGTGTTGAACATTTCATTTCATTAAAAAAAAGCAGCAAAATATGAAAGGCTAAGTAAGATTTTGCTCAGATAGTACTCCCTGCTTTCTCCATGCTTTGCCCAGCTGCGTCGGCCAGGTCACTGCTTACGGGTTACCATATTCCATCACTCTCCATACCCTTCACTATATAAAATCTCTTACTCCAACCCAAGATCACGCAACAGCACAAGATCTGAAGTTCAAATCACTAGGCAGCCATTGTTGCAGGCGACGAGCAAGAATGGAGTTCTCGTCAGGGCCGGTCCTGAGATTTTAAGGACCCAGGGCGAAATTAGAAATAGAGGCCCTAGTATAAATATCTAAATATAAATCTACACACACATATATATATATAATTTTACCAACAAACACTTAAAATGTGTTATGTATTAAAGAAAAATTCATATCAAAGAGTTCATATATATTACCTTAAAAATTTCTTCTAACATTTCTAGATGCAAAGTCATTGATGATGGTATTGATATCAATCTCATCCAATAATTTCTTCTCAATACATAAAGTTGTCAAACCGTTTAACCACTCTTGAGACATTGTTGACCTTAAATAATTCTTCAACAATTTCAACTTTGAAAAGTTTCTTTCAGCTGATGCCACGATCCACGAGCATAGTAAATAAAATCCGATAAGCAATAGAAATATTAGGATAACAATCGCTTCTCTAACAAACTCAAAGATCTCCATAGCGGACATTGGTTTATCGATAAAGTCAATTGCATAACACTTAACTCGAAATTAGATCATTTAACTCAACATCGGATAAACCATCTAGAGAGAAAGTTTACGCAAATTTTGTACAACATTCTTTTAATTTAGTTCGATCCAATGACTTCAATGTTGTTGAACTCATTAAAAATCCAAATATACTTCGAATGTTTAGAGTTCTTGAAATCTACTTTTCAACGAATTGATTGCCATATCAACCATAACAAAAAATAATTAACTTCAAATTCCTTCTCGACTTGCAAAGCGCTTCATCACAATCAATTTCATCAAACTGTTTCTTCCTAAGAACACGCCGCTTAATCAAAATGGTGGCTCTACATTCATTTGAGCTGCAATACTTTGGCAATGATCATACTCAAAGCAAACCCTTCATTCTATATATAAGTATTAAAGTATTTAACCATGCCTTCTATTTGTTGCATGCATATACTCTACATAGTATATGGGGCCCCTGGATTTTGGGGCCGGGCGCCGCCCTCTCGCCCCAGGCGGCCCAGTTCTCGTTCGCGGCGACCACTGTTCTCGGCGGCGATCACGCGGTGTTGGACCTCCCGACGAGCTCGGCGGCGGCTCAACCCGCCAACGCGCGCCTCGTGCGCGACCGCAGGCCATGTCCAACACCCGTGGGCGTCAAGGAGCTCCTCCGGCGCCCTCGTCCTCGCCGTCGACATGCCGGGGGTCAGCCCGCCAACGTCAAGGTCCAGGTCGAGGAGGGCAACGTGCTCACCATCAGCGGCGAGCGCAAGCGCCCTGCCTACGACGGCGGCGCCAAGGCCGACGGCGGAGGGGTGAAGTACCTCAGGATGGAGAGGTGGATGGGCAAGTTCATGAGGAAGTTCCTGTTGGAAAATAGCTCTTCCAAGCGCGCACCTTTTGGCAGTGAATGGCTAGTCAGAGATGGGTAACAACTGAGCTGAATATTAGAACTGAGGCACGATATTGTAGTGCAAACTGACACACTTTTTCCTGTATTTTCTTTGTTATTCTCTAGCTCAAAAAAATTGCTCAACAGATTACATGCTATATATAGACAACCGGGTCCCATAGCAGGTCACTTACCCACTTCACACACACACGACTGACTGACACCGACTATCTACCCATACTGAGCAGTTCGCCAACTGACCATTCGTGCCAAATGACTGTTGTAGTGACTGGCTGCACACAACTGCTATAGAGACTGGCCATACATAATTGCCACAACGACCAACAACTGCTACAGTAACTAACAACTGTTACAGTGCTAACGATTGCTACAGTGGCTGCTTGTCGTCCTTAATTGATCTTTAGGCTTTATTGAGAGGCATGCATTTTTTTGATTTCTGCAGGAATTAAATTGTTTCATATGATTTTTTTATAAAATTTTTGTGTTCTAAACAAGACCTTAATGTTATTTTTTCTGACCAGAGTTATCCAACATCAATGGTGGTATCAGTGCTAGTGGAATATCCCGTGCAATTACGCTGCCTGATATTGCAACATATTGTATTTGTTATATAACTTTATTTTTCTTTCTAAAATATACTTGTATCTGTTATACAATTGTAATATTTGTACTATGTATACATGATTAATCCGTAATGTTGTAATGTGGCCGCAATAGATATAACATATACGTAACACCCCGTCCGTCCTCTGGGCTCGGAATGTTACCACCATTACAACTAGCCCACAAACATCTATCTCAACAACACCAATCAATATTAAAGCTAACGAAAGTGTAAATACAATGTAGGACCTAAACCCCATCCTATTGTGCACCAGTGTGTGTCAAATTTTATTATTATTAGGCCTAAGTCAAAATTTAGTTGAATATTTAACCTAAGTTGTCAAATTTCTTTACCACGGACCTAACGCCCGCTCTTATACCAACTGTAACACCTCCGCCCGTCCTTTGGACCCAGAATATTGCCACCATTACATACTCTTACCATTTCATCAACTACTAGAAGATTTTAAACCAACACTAATTTATTTATGTTGCTGCGACCAGATACATCATAGTTTTTTAGCTCTTACTCTAGCATACTAGTAGAGTTTAAAATATACTGACAAAAGGCGGGTACAATGAGGGCTGCTGGTTCGTGCAAATTATTCATGTGCTACTCCTGCCGTGCAAGACATCCTCAACAGTCACATAAAAAACAACAACAAAGTAAGGGTGAGTCAAAAGACTCAACAAGTACAAAGCAAAATAGTAAATAACAGGTTCACAAATCAGTCCATAATCATCACAATTTCAATCGCCATTTGTTTCCATTTAAACTCTTTAAGCTCTTATCAACCATTCATTATGCATATGCACATGCACTTCTCTCTTATCTCTTTAGCCTATACTGGTATAGTAGAGCGAGCACCCATTGATACTGATGCGGGGGATTGCCCGATCTTCACGGCGTAGGATCGATGGAGATAATTTGGATCCGTGTAACCTGACGAATCGATGGCGCCAACCACTGTTAGAACAGCAACCTGCGACAAAAGAATTCGCCCAACCACACGCTCGTGATCCCGTCTACCCGACCACCAAGTAGACGCGTCGTCGCTCCGGCAAATCACAAGGAATCACAAGAACGACGGGGAAGAACGCCCGATTCCCCTCTAGGTTGCAATCATATGCCAAACCCTAGGAGAAACAAGCGAAGAGCTCTCTCAAAATAATAGATTGATTCATGGTGGTCTGTCCCGAACAGGAGCCGGCGTGGCTTTTATACTCTTATCTCATACGACGTACGCCGACTCGTATTCGACCCACGCACGCACACACCCAAGGCTCGCAGCCCACACACACAACTCGGACGCATGTGCATGCACACACGCACGCATGTATGCTGATTACTCCGGACTCAAGTCGAACACACATGCATGCAACTTACATGGACACATTCATACGCACGGACATAAGCATGCCAACTACCCTCATGCATACGTAAGGTTCAAGGACTCAAAGCGATATAAGCTAACTAATTGACAACTTTGATGTTTGGATGGCTTCACGGCTTGTCTTGCATGCATGATTTTTTTGTTTTTCTTGATATTTCTTTCTTTGATTTCCAATCAAACTTTTTTAATCTTTTGCTGCCTTCCTCTGCACCGCTCTCTTTGTTAATTATCTCCGTATAAACACGAGAACAATTAAAATACTAGCATTAGGTAGTAGCCGTTCTCATGTAAATTAAAGCCAAATTTAATTAAGAGCGAGTTCACCTGTTGATTAATCTTTTTAGCTCGTACTCGTGTAATCGGTTCGATTGGAATGTCCTCATTATCTTGTACACTTGAAGTGACGGACAATTCATTAGTGTCGACGAGACCTTCTAAACGCATCTTCACTTTAAGCTTATGCAGATCGGTATGGGCTGTATATAATTAAATAAAATAGTAGTAACTCTGTATCTCTAAATATAATAGTTAAAGACCCGATTAAAT
This sequence comes from Dendrocalamus sinicus, assembly GCA_036346575.1. Lineage (NCBI taxonomy): Eukaryota > Viridiplantae > Streptophyta > Magnoliopsida > Poales > Poaceae > Dendrocalamus > Dendrocalamus sinicus. The sequence goes on from CM070645.1 coordinate 7,299,469, forward strand.
TAGAGTTCACCTGATAATATTTAATGCGGCTCAATAATTCCTTCCAGTTAAATAATATATTTAACTGAGAAGTGCAAGACATGAGCGTATCCGTGTCATCCTCCCCTTCTTCAAGAAAAGCCGTCCTCGGCTTTTGATAGCCTGAAATTGTACTAAACAAAGAATATAATGTATATGCATGGTATATATATCTATCGTTCACACTTTTCATGTTTAGCATATCTTGTACATCTGAAGGTGTGGTCAACAAAAAAAATAACACATATGCATGGTATATGTATGAATCAATTATTGTTCCATTCTCATTGTTTTGCACATACCATTTAGTACAACAGTAGCTATAAGGTGTATGCATTGCAATACTGTCATTCATATCATTCTCCCTTCCATGAGAAAAAGTCGTCCTCGACTTTGCTAAGTACATGGACAAGTCATTAATAGGCCAAATCAAATTAAGTTGTTGAAATATGGGGGAGAAAATTTTTAGTGCCTTCCATGCTTCAACTGCGCTACTCTGATTATTTGTATATGATTGTATATTAAAGGATGAACAAGTAGGCTTAAGATTTTTTTTAAAACATGAAGCACCATTGTTGAAACTCATCTCATTGTGATCATGATATGGTACAAAAGATTGTTTATCCAAAATATGCAATTTCAATTCAGCAAGCTTATCACATGTAATACATATTCGGTAAACATAAAACTTGTCATCTATACCATAATCTCCAATTAAATTGAATTTATATGTGTAGTCATAGGTACTAACTAGTGATTTTAAACATGAAATTTCAGCAAGATTCTCGAGCACACTAGATAGCTCTTTAGGATCATCAAAAATGATATAGTACAAAGAATCACTAGGAGATATTCGAGTAAGAACTTCCTTATGAGTAATTAATTCCACATTATGTAAATTAAGCATATTAATTTCAGAATGTGGTATTTCCAATTGGGCACAAAAATTCTCACAATTACTCACCTTTTCTTGATGAACTACCAATATATCACCCTTATTATTACCTTGAACGTCCTCCTCAGATGATGTAGGTGATGTAGGTAGTGTAGCTTTAACTTCAAATTGTGCGGTTTGTTTAGCATTTAGCTTCTCTTCTTCTTTAACCTGCACAATGGGAGAAACAACACTAGAAGTAGAGAGTAAGTCGTTAGTATAAAATACAATCTCACTTTCCCTATCATCTACTTCTCTCTTTTCTTTTTGTGTATATCTCTCACTCTCAATTTGGATGCTCTCAACCTCACATATGGTGGAATCACACAACTCACTCTTTTTATCACTCCCACTCAATTTGGCTATGTGGCTCTCATCTTTACATGGGTTTTGAAGCATCTCATTCTTTATGGATCGTGGGCCAGCCATGCCGTAATTACCATCAACCACGATCTCCTCATGTAACAACGGGCAGCACTATATGACGCCTTGACCGAAGGAAAGTCCCATGCTCGGTGGTCTTCTCATGTGTCGCACTAGTAAGGGAACACGAACTGAAGTGTGGACTCGAGTTGAAACATGGTGTACGCCTCTCCTTAATTCTCTTCTCCTCCTCTATAGCATAATTCACAAGATCCTGCATACTACCATCATATTTCAAGCGAGCAATGGCGCGATCTCGAATTCAAACCTCTTTGAAGTAAGCTCTCTTTGCACATGCCTCGTGATATTGGCACGATACATAGCATAATCTAGCTCATCATAATAAGATTGGACAGATCGACGTCCTTGGCGAATGCTCTTCATATGATGAAGTAACTCAAGCTCATACTCATATGGCACAAACTTCTTTCGCATGACTTCCTTTAATTCTTTCCAAATAGTGACATATTGCTTCTCGTGATATCGCTTCCACCAAGTGCATGCATATTTTTCAAACTCCATGGTGGCTTGTGTCACTTTCTTGGCTTGGACAACTTCAAAACTTAAGGTCACATTCAAGTTGTTCCACCCATTCAAGATACTCCTCGGTTTGTACTTCCATAGAATGGAAAATACAAGTATCGAGTCGCACCATGAGGAACGAAATGTTGGATATTCTGCCATTGTTAGTACCGCAAAAAAATAGCCAAGAATATGTGGAATTTATGTGGAATCACTCATCATCGCCTTCTCTTACCAACCGAAGTTCTTATGCCTCCTCGGATTGCGAAGACACACGTACCTTGGGGACGATAGATAATCAAAGGTGATAGATCAAGCGAATTCAATTGCACAAGCACTGTTATAACAATGGCTTATATGTAGAGCTTGGAGGGATATATGTAGCAAGGAGTAATAGATATGTAACTCGGTTAATGCAAAATCAAATAATAATCCAAAAGTTAACAATGCCCTAAGTTGCCGTCCTTTGGATGGGATAAAGATAGCAAAATAGGACGTGTAACAAAGTGGATATAAGCACCATGCAATAACGAGTATATGCACCAAATAGATATGGCCGAGCACATACAAAATAGGGCCAAGAAACTATACAAAAATTTGAATTGTTCTCCTCTAAAAATCACAGCCGAGTATATCTCCTTTTTTTCTTTTTTTCAACCGGTTCTTTTTTTGAACCGATTCACTTTTCGTTTTTTTATATATACTCTCGGTTTGGATATGCAAACATCAGGAGACCAGTGGTTCTTGGAACTTGTTTTGCTAATCTTCAATGCCTGCTTGCTAATAACGTGGTTGCTTTTCTTTTTCACAACTATGCACAAACTGACACACGGGGGCAGATGGATGGAAAAATCGGCAAGGCACTGCGGTAGCAATTAAGTTTCATGGAAGTAGAACAGCTGTGGGCCTTCGACGTCACCCTTGACACAGGAAACAAAAACTAGAAATCTGGGCGTTGCAGAAAAGTTCTGAGTGGCTTAAGCGATTTTTGCGGTGCGATTAGCAGGGCAAGCAGTATGTGCAGGGATGGGAATGGCGATGGCAATGGGAAAGCCAGATAACCCGGCGGCGAGGAAAAAAAACAATGAACCAGGGCGGATGGCTGCGGCTATGAAACAAAGCGAAACTCAGATTGGTGACGGTGGCAGATTTTGGTGGCGACAGTGGATGAAGAAATTTTTGCGGTGGCGGCTCAAACAAATGCGGACTGATTTTTTTTATATTAGATCTAAACACAAGATGATTAAGAGATACGTCGGAAACAGGAAATTTGACAGCAACTAAGAACAATCTAACACATGGATTAAAATTTGATAATGCAAAACTAAGAACAAATCTGGGCACAAGGGTCTAGGTATATGATGGTATTTTTGTGAGGTAATTTTCTGGATTCTAGGACTGAAAATAAATATGATACTAGCTAAGGGTAAATAATCCTACCGTGTCAACCGCGCTCTGATACCAAGATGATGCGGGGGATTGCCCGATCTTCACGGCGTAGGATCGATGGAGATAATTTGGATCCGTGTAACCTGACGAATCGATGGCGCCAACCACTGTTAGAACAGCAACCTGCGACAAAAGAATTCGCCCAACCACACGCTCGTGATCCCGTCTACCCGACCACCAAGTAGACGCGTCGTCGCTCCGGCAAATCACAAGGAATCACAAGAACGACGGGGAAGAACGCCCGATTCCCCTCTAGGTTGCAATCATATGCCAAACCCTAGGAGAAACAAGCGAAGAGCTCTCTCAAAATAATAGATTGATTCATGGTGGTCTGTCCCGAACAGGAGCCGGCGTGGCTTTTATACTCTTATCTCATCGACGTCGCCGACTCGTATTCGACCCACGCGCACACACCCAAGGCTCGCAGCCCACACACACCAACTCAGGCGCATGTGCATGCACACACGCACGCATGTATGCTGATTACTCCGGACTCAAGTCGAACACACATGCATGCAACTTACATGGACACATTCATACGCACAGACATAAGCATGCCAACTACCCTCATGCATACGTAAGGTTCAAGGACTCAAAGCGATATAAGCTAACTAATTGACAACTTTGATGTTTGGATGGCTTCCTGGCTTGTCTTGCATGCATGATTTTTTTTTGTTTTTCTTGATATTTCTTTCTTTGATTTCCAATCAAACTTTTTAATGCTGCTGCTGCCTTCCTCTGCACCGCTCTCTTTGTTAATTATCTCCGTATAAACACGAGAACAATTAAAATACTAGCATTAGGTAGTAGCCAGTTCTCATGTAAATTAAAGCCAAATTTAATTAAGAGCGAGTTCACCTGTTGATTAATCTTTTTAGCTCGTACTCGTGTAATCGGTTCGATTGGAATGTCCTCATTATCTTGTACACTTGAAGTGACGGACAATTCATTAGTGTCGATTTAGACCTTCTAAACGCATCTTCACTTTAAGCTTGTACAGATCGAGTATGGGCCTGTATATAATTAAATAAAATAGTAGTAACTCTGTATCTCTAAATATAATAGTTAAAGACCCGATTAAATTAGAGTTCACCTGATAATATTTAATGCGGCTCAATAATTCCTTCCAGTTAAATAATATATTTAACTGAGAAGTGCAAGACATGAGCGTATCCGTGTCATCCTCCCCTTCTTCAAGAAAAGCCGTCCTCGGCTTTTGATAGCCTGAAATTGTACTAAACAAAGAATATAATGTATATGCATGGTATATATATCTATCGTTCACACTTTTCATGTTTAGCATATCTTGTACATCTGAAGGTGTGGTCAACAAAAAAAATAACACATATGCATGGTATATGTATGAATCAATTATTGTTCCATTCTCATTGTTTTGCACATACCATTTAGTACAACAGTAGCTATAAGGTGTATGCATTGCAATACTGTCATTCATATCAGATACTCACCAGGTCCACCCTGTTTCCATGCAGGGATCACAAGCCTGTCCTTTTTCATACGGGGACCACAGTAGCCCGTTATTTTCATACGGGGATCTCAATCTCCACTCCCGTGGAGTGTCCACACAGAGTGGACCACCGATATTACAACTATCTCTTTTCGTGACATGCATGCAATGCAAGTTTTCCATTTATGAGTATCAACATGCCATGTCTCAACAATCATCATTCCTCATTATGTGTCGGGAAATAGGTAACTTACCATAACATGGTAAGCAATGCATCATCATTCAACTATTAGCAAGCATTATCCAAATTTACCGTTTTACTATGCACTTGCTTGATTAGTCTCGGGGATGATGCGTGGACGGCTCCGACCCAGGACCTCCACCTGTACAAACGTCAACCTGACTTAACGCATCATATCAAAACCAGTGCTTAAGCGAGCGGCGACAACTCTACGCGCATAACTTGACTCTGGCATAAACGCATGGGGTTAAGGACCCGTTGCGCAGGTATCAACCCCATTTTTCTTTTCTCTCTCTCTCTCTTTTCTTTTTTTCCTTCCCCTTTTATTTCTTTCTTTTTTCTCCTTCCTCTCCTTTACTCGGTTTGGCCGAAACGGCCTCGTCCGCTCCCCCATTTCTTTCTCTCTTTCTCGCACGACCGTGCCTGGGCGCTCTTCCAGGCAGCGGCTGGCTCGTGGTGCGCTCGGGTGTGCCGGCCCTTCCTCGCCGCCGGTCGCCGCCGGCTGGCTCCTCCGCCTTTCCCCTACAATACCACCTTCCTCCTCCTCCTCTCTCTCTCTCAACTTCACTGTTGCGCACGGCTCTGGTTTCCATGACACAGATGCACCAAGCGCCGTCGGCCTCACTCCTCTGCTTGTCTCTCTCGGCCGAGCGCCCTGGGCGACTCCCGGTGATGCGGCGGCGCGGGGCTAGGCTCGAGCGACGCTGGCCTGGAACTCGCCGCTGATGGCTCCTCCGCCGCCCCCGCCTTCTCCTCACGCCTCCCCGCTCACAGATCCAGCGGCGCCTTCCTCAAATCTGGCCACCCATGATTGGATCTGGTGGCTCTCCGGCTGTTGGCCGTCTCCCTCTCCGTCCTCTCTCGGCCAGTCGGTGCGACGCCGGCGCCTCCACGGGTTACCCGGCCATGGCTCACCGCCGACCAGGAGCCCGGCGTCATGCCAGCCTATCGCTCCCCTGGTGTCCCGCCTCGGCCCCTAGGCCGCCGTCGACACCGGCTACACCCCCTCCCTTCACCCACTTTCTACCCTTTGTGCTATGTGCGTCGTGCCATGAACGGGCTAAAGGTATGGTGAGGGGACCTACCTGTGTCGGGCTAGAAAGGTAAGTGGTTGTTGATGAAGGTCGTGGCGATGGTGAGGGTCGAGGTTCCTGGCAGTTGTGGATGACCTAAGTCATGACCGTCGTCCTTGCTCCGCCGTCATCCCCCTACTTCTTGAGCTCCTTGCCTCCAGTCACTCTCTCCTCTTCATTGTCTCTTTGAGGTGGTCATGGATAAGCTCTCGGTTTGGGGAAAGAAAAGAGAAGGGATGAGAAATGGGAAGGCTTGCTACTTATGGAGGAAGGGGATATACCTTCTCCTGGCTGATGTGCATGTGCTGCTGGCAGTGCTTTCATATCCTCTCTACTCTTCTGGCTTTATGAAGTACCAAAATTGCCCTTGCTTATCCCTTTCTAGGTGGCTATTAGCCTCAAGGGCATTCTGGTCCAAAGGTGTCTCTGTATTGTTTGGTGGTATTACAATATATATATGATTAATCTGCACCATTATAATATGCCCCCAAATAGGTGGTGTAGATCTCTTTTTTGTCTCGATTATTAAGAGAATTTCTAGGAAATTTGTTTTTCTAATTTAAGGATTATTATGGAATTTTCTATACTCTAAAGCGAAGGAGGTATCTTGAATGTCACCAGCTATTTGTAGATATATAGATAGAGGATAACAAGATTTAATGGTGCCTCATCTTCTCTCCCATCCATTGGAGTGTTGTAGTATCACCGTAAGACTCTGAGATCCTTATCCTCGAGGAAAATATCAGAACAAGAAGTCAAACATCACAGAATAACCAAACTCAAAACTCACAAACAACAATATCTCACCTATAAACATGCTACACTAAAACCAATAACAACAACCAAATTTAAAAGATCAAGGAGATAGATAGTAAGTTTGTCATTCACAAGTTTATCCAAATCCACACACCAAAGTCATTCACACATTCAAATATTAACAAATATGGCACTTCAGGTAAATTTGATGGCATCAGAATCAATGGTGTAAACAACGTAGCATGAAGCCACCAAATCTTACTCGCTAGCCACTATTGAATTTCGATAGTATAGAAGTATTCTGATGATGTTCCGCTTGTTCTGGGCAACGTCTTCCCCACATTTTCAAGAATTTTATCCCTCTACTTGACTACTTGCAAGACAGGCATGACTGCAGTGCCTCCAAATGGAACATAGCATAGCAAGCAGAATCATAAGAGGTGGCATATGCAGCAGGCATGACTGCTTGCCTCCAAATGTTTCCTAGCCACATCATCAAACAAAGAAGACAGTCGACACTTTCCTCTTTAGAATTCCACATAAATGAAAACCGATTCACTGAGGATTCCACTTCATGGAACCTTCGAGCACATGCGGATGGAATGAACTGAAGACTCCCTAGCTGAAATCCCTCCTATTGGTCGAATGTGGCCCTCGGAGTGATGCCTTTACATTATTCTTAAGTGAGAAGGGTTGTTTTTGAGAGTCCATGTGGAGGTGACCATATGTTTGTGATGAGTAATTGACTCTTGTTTTAGTAAGTTTGAGTTTGGGTTGGGCACTTCCTGCCAAGTCATAGCCTTAGAAGTGATCGGAATCGCCTTCTGGGCAAAGTCGTAGCTTCTGACTGTGGTCGTAGGCTCTTACGACCACATTGGTTGTGGTCGGAAGCCTGTCGGGCAGGTTATGAACTTATTGTCGTCAATCGGGAGCCAGCCGGGTTGTTTACGACCATTCTATCGCGATCAAGCGGAAAACAATGTTTTACTCTTTCGGCGTGGTCGGAAGGTCATGCGACCACATGGCGTTTACGACCACTCTGACCTTGGTCGTAGGTCACCAGGGAAGTCTACGCCTGTTTTTGGCCGTGGTCGAAGCCTAGTACGACCACATTTGGTCGTGGTCGAAGGCAGTTACGACCACACTGTCGCAGAACGCGGTCGTAAGGCGTAGTCGGTGGTCGGCGATCATACGACCACGTTGTCGCAGACTTCACTTCCTAAAACGAAGCGGGTTTCGACCACGTTATGGCGAACATGGTCGTAGCTTCGGTCGGATGCGGTCGACGAGCTTGGAGCGTGGTCGCAAGTGGCGCTCGCGGTCGGAAGTGTTCAAACGTTGTTGGAAGGGCTTCGACCACAGTGAACCAAGTCGTACGTGATCGAGAAGGGTTTCGACCACGGTGGAAAGCGATGAACGTGGTCGGAAAGTGGTTCGACCATGATGGAATCTCTGGTTTTGGTCGTAGTCTCTGGGAACCGGTCGTATGGACTTCTGAGATAATCGTATCATCTTGAGATGTGGTCGTAGGACTTAAGAAAGTCTTGATCTATGGTTTCGACCAGTCATAAGTTGGTACAACTTGGTCGGGTAAGTTGGAACTGAAACTTGTGATGGTCGTAGCAAGCTTTAAGGCGGTCGTAAGGACCACTGGGGTGGTCGTATGGTCTATGGTAACGATCGTAGGTCTTGAGAAATAATGTTTAAGTTTTTGACCGATCGTAGTGAATGTACGACCTTGTGAAGCATGTTTTGAGTTCCTTTTATGCGATGTCTGTACACATTGTGTTGTGCGGTGCTATGTAATGGTTTGCTTATCCGTGATGTTTGCGGGACCTTGAGACTAGTCGTGGCGAAGCATGGAGGGCCGAGACTAGGCACGGCGCGGCTTGAGGTCAAGAGCGGCCGAAGTGTGAAGACGATGAGGTGCTGTGAGGTGGTTGCAAGCCGAGGAGATGAGGAACCGGAGCCGAGCTGCCAGAGGACCTTGGAGACAAGTCTTGATGAGGCTTGGAGTGGTCGGGACTAGACATGGGGATGTCGAGGTCCGAGAATGACCGGGGAAGCCGAAGGAGACCTAGTCTTGCGAGGTGGTTGCAAGCTTGGACGACAAGGCGGAGGAAGCTTCCGGAAGGCGGTGGAGTGGCATTTTGGAGAAATGCGAAAGCGCAAAGGAAGCCGTGTCTCTGCCAATGCACAGAGTTGTTGGCGCTAACGGCAAAGCGGTGGAGCCGTTGGGTGTAACGGGTAAAGCACTGGAGCTCGTTCTTGCTAGTGGGTAAAGTAAGTTGAAAACCCGGTGTTAGGTGGGGTTTGCGGTTCCCCTCTTTGGTGTATGAGTGTGTGGCTATAAATAGAGAGGGTAGAGCTCGGGTACTTGCGAGATCCTGATCCCCGAGTTGCTCTGTTCTTCCTTTGTTATTTGTGAGTGTGTGGGTTCTCGGGATGGAGTAGGTGTGCTCATGTATCTCCCGGTTGGAGTGGTCAGAGAAACCTCCATTATCAATCATTCATCTCTCTTCCTCTATTTGTTTTCTGTCGTCTTGAGATGTTGTGATTGACTTGTTTGCCATCTGCTCGAGAGCTTGAACTTCTTGCTATCCTTTTCTCTCCTCTCTTCTTCGTGAGTCCGCTTTCGTCTTTGTGTGCTTTGTTTAGCTCGGGCGGGAATCTGTCTCAAGGCCACTTGGCCGTTCATTCCGAGAGCAGAGTCGAATTAGAGAAGTTCACTTTACCGGATGATTGTGCGCCTCGAGTCCTTCTGTTCTTGGTTCTTCCTCTCAGTTATCACTGTTTGATTTCTTTTGTCGGCTCAGGCAAGTGTTCGACCACGTGGTGTTCGACCATCAGTTGGCTTACGACCACGTGTGTTCGATCGAAAAAGCTAGTTCTTTCGCCCATTTTGTCGTGTGAGTGCTTGGGGAGTTTTTAGAAGGCACCATTCACCCCCCCTCTGTTGCCATTTCGGTCCTACAGTTTTGTTATTATCTGGAAACAATTTGAATTGAATATTCATAATAGTAACCATATTAATTAATGTTGACACATTGTAATACAATTTTGACATATTTTAATGATGGCATAGTCCATTATTTCTTTTTCATTAAGTCATCACTTGAAATGAAGAAATTTCATACGAATTTTGCATAGAATTCCTAAAGGGATATGGAGAAATTGCTGCTTTCCAAATGCGGTCTAAATGTTTTATTATGTATTTTTCAAACTATTAATTTAAATATTCACAATAAAAATGACACAAGTTGATGCAAAATTTCCTCTCGGTTCACCTTTCGATACATAGAGAATGTTCAATTTCTTCATAGGCTCCCATATTTGGAACAAAACAACCATTGGATTCTTGCCATTTGGAAATATGTTTATATGTAACATGAGATTTTTGTCATTTGGAAAGATCATAGCTCTACATAAAAGAAAATCTGCATATATCATGAGATCTCTAGAAATGCTAAACCATCTTAATTCTATAAATTTGCTTATGTGCTCATATAATTATGTTATATTTGAGTATTTCATATTGTGCCAATAACTTGTTGGATGGCTGTTTGGGATAGGCATGGAAACGGATCAAATACGAATCAAATGTGTTAAATATGAATACGAATCTATAATTTTAAAATGAATATGAACACGAATACAAATTCCTATTTTTAAAACGAATAAGAATACGAATTCAAACATTCTCGAGTATGAATCGAATGTCGTAACAAATATGAATTCAAATTGACTATGTAATTAATTCGGTCGAATACGAATATTTTAAAACTTTTGTAACAAATATCAATAGAACAAATTTATGTAACATGATTATACCTTATGTGAGCTATATTATAATACCTCTTTAGGATAACTCTCATATCACTATCACCACATCATTATTCTACATCGCTCTCATATCAGGAATCATGTCTCTCCATTTCCAACCTTAGCACATCATTTCACTTCTTATAATTTTATTTTAGCTTTTTCTTAGTTCCCTTAAATTCATACCATATAACATGTTAACAATATAATGATTACTTGGTCTGGGGTTATCCACATATAGGGGAGATTTGCACCCACCTGGTAACGTACAGGGGGCTGTACACTCTCGTTACTCAGGATATTACATCCCGTCTGCGGTTATACAGTTGAGGACAATGTTGTGCCTGACTATTCTCGTATAATCGGGTATGTGGGAGTAATTGCCAGTGCTATTATCATAACTTGCTAAATAACAATTATCCCTGTTGACAAGATAACAGTTACCTGGCTTGGGTTCATCCACAAATAGGGGAGATTACCACCCACCTGGTAACGTACGGGGGCCCGTACACTCTTATTACTCAGGATATTACACCCCGTCGGCGGTTATACAGTCGAGAACAGTGATATGCCTGACTATTCTCGTATAATCGGGTATGTGGGAAGTGATCACTTATGCCATTGTCATAACTTGCTAAATAACAATCTCCTTTAATTACATTGATCCTGTCGCCTTTATCTCTGATTTATTAGTGTTCCTGGTAACCTGGTTTATTCCAATTAACCTATGTCAATTACTTATTTACATTACTTGTCCTTTACATATCTTGCTTGCATTACCTGTCCTTTACTCACCGTATTACGACCGTTGTTAGGTACTTGCTGAGATTTTCAAATCTCACGCTTGCTCTTTCCATTCTTAGGTAAAAGATTAGTGGAGTGATAGCAATATGCATGGGTAAGAGCAGGGGCGGACCTGCCCTTCGGGTGAGGCTGGGCGGCCGCCCAAGCTCCTCGCCGGTCGGAACCCCCCTCCCCCCGCGCCGACGGAAGCACACGCCACCGGGTGTGATACGTGTGCACAGTGCACATCTTGCCAGAAGCCCGGAAGCACACAAGGCCCAAGTCCATTAGCGGATTAGCCCAAGCAACACCCAAATACTCAATAAACACACGGCCCAACAACTGAACTGAACAAAGCACGAGATATACTACGCAATACGCACGGGCCGACACCAAGTTGAAGAGTAGCGCTAACCCTAGATCCTGGGCGGGCGGCGGCAGAGGCGGAGGAAGGCGCGGCGGCGGCGCCCAGGCGGAGGAGTCGTCGGACACTCGGAGTCTCGGACGGCGCGGTGCGGCGGCGCCCAGGCGCGAGGCGGGGAGCCCGGTGGGAGGCAGGGAGCCGGGAGGCGAGGTCGCGGTCGCGGGGAGCCCGCCAGCCTGGGACTAGGAGCTGGTGGATTTGAGGAGCGGGTGGGGCGTCGGCGTCGGCGGATTTGAGCCGGGCGCCGGGGGATTTGAGATTTTGAGGAGCAGTCGGCTGAGGCTTAGTGAGGTGATTCACTGATTTGAGCATTAAGCATTTCTATAGACTATAGTTTCTATTTTATAAAGGTGCAATAAATTCTATTTATTCTAGATTTCAGATTTGTGTATTTGAGTATTAGTTTTGATAGCTTGTAAAATTTTTATGTAGATTGTATTGTAGAATATGTAAACTAGCTTGTCAAAATGAGGGTACTTATATTTTTACCTCTCTAGAAACAGTGATCTGAGGCTTGTTCAAATTCAAAATGAATAGAAAGGATTTGAATAGCTATTTTAGCAAATTGTCAAGCAGAAGTACCAAGGAAAGCGGAACGGTGGCCGCACATGTACAATCTCAACTACAATTGTGGATTAAGCTTCATTAGTGAGGTATTTTTCATTGTCCTTCCGTTATCTACATATGTTAACATGCGAATTGTAGTTGTTATTTCTATTTCGTATCACATACCTTTATTAGTGTGATTGCAATATAGTTTGATCATGGATTGTTTTGCTTTTGGGTACTACTGTTTATTTCATACTTCCGACTTCAGCCTACCTAGTTTTTTTTCTCGATCCGTCATTAGACTATGCCCTACCTCCAATTTTTTCCTGGGTCCGCCACTGGGTGAGAGCACTCGAGTTTTCAACACCGTGGTTTGTCACTATTTTGTTATTTTATTTATTTTTCATTTGGTTAAAAGTGGACCGGTCCTATATTTCAAACATTTATTTCAGTTTCCGTTGGTTCTCTATTAAAATTTTAATTTCTTTGTGATTTTTAATATTGTTCTTATTTATTTCTTATTTTAGCGATGACGTTTCATAATAGTATCTCGTATTGGTATGTGGGGTGCTACAATATGCAGATCACATTGTTACAAAATGCCATTAATCATGGAAACGGTACTTTTCGGTTATCATTTATGGATTACTACCTAATCCACAAGCTAGTTTTCAGAAATTGGTCTGCTGTAATAATAAAGGGGTGATGACTATCGTATGGCTGGAAACTGGAAACCCTTGTGATCTTGACTTCAGCCTAATTTGGAGTGTGTTGAGAATTGAATGCAGAGAGGTCTCTTCTATTTTTAGTTATTTTTTTAATGCAAATTCATATTTCTTAGCATTTAGTTACCTCGTGGAATATAACAATGGAGACTAGTGAATACGCATAAGTGTTGTAACTACAATCAACTATATTCATTTTGAAACAGTGCAGCAATCGACAATGTCCTACGAAGCGATGTACATTTTCTCCTATCTGATACGTTTTCCTACACACTTTATTGAAAATGTACTACTTGGGTAGCATTAACTGTTCGCCACATGATGACAATATGCAAATCACATTGTTACAAAATGCCATTAATCATGGAAATGGAACTTTTCGGCTATCATTTATGGATTACTACCTAATCCACAAAGTGGCTAGTTTTCAGAAATTGGTCTGCTGCAATAATAAAGGGTGATTACCATCGTATGGCTGGAAACTGGAAACCCTTGTGGTCTTAACTTGAGCCTAATTCGGAGGGTGTTGACTGTTGAGAATTGAATGTAGATAGGTCTCTTCTATTTGTAGTTATTTTTTAATGCAGATAGTAGATAAGAAGGTACATCTTAAATGGTGATAACTGCTCTCTCAACTGAACAAATCAGCTTCCAACAAATTGATTAACCAACAGATAGTAGATAAGCAGGGGCGTAGCCAGCCCAACAGCCAGCCTTGGGCCCAGCCCACTACAAAAAAAATTTAAGATCTTTCCTTATGAATTGCTACAGTAAATTAAAAGAAATATCTGAGCTGAGCCTCGGACCGTTGCCGGGGGCCAAGGCCGAGCTCCACCTCTGTAGATAAGATTGCAATTCAAAGAACGGAAGAGGCAAATGAAGGGGAGAGAGAGACAAAGGGGATTTGTCTCTCCTCTCCCTTTGCCTTATTTCTCCTGCTCTGCCTGGGCCTCCTTTCTGTTGTGATCAAGCAAGCCAAAACTGTTACAGGTTTCAGGATGTTAGGCTGTTTGCCAAATTTGGGTTCAGTGTTGTTCTGAGCTTTTTTTTCTTTCTTAATATTCTGTGGCTCCTATTGGCCCAGTTTTTCATTAACACCTCAAGCAAGGGGTGCAGCGGAGGAAGACCTGTTCCATGCCAGCCTTGTTTCTTGCTAAAAATAGCACGTGACAGGGCCATCGCTAGCTGAATTCCTGTTAAATTGTTTGTCAAAGGCTCAAAGTAGCTTCTCTGTCCGATTAATAGAATGGCTGCTGCTGTATCTTTGCATGTAAAATTGCAAATATATTCTTATACTATACACTTGGAATAAATAATATAAGTTCGGCACTCGTTGGGATAACGATAAATTTGCATGGGAACATCCTATAAGTTATCATCAGAAGATCACTTGTAAGGTGGCATCTATACATGACGTCGCAAGTTCAGTTCACGCACGCCATATGGGATGGATTAACACTTGTTTGAACTTTGAACAATACTTGTCATCATGAATCTTAACGGAGTTCGTCGAAAAAAAAGGAATCTTAACGGAGTTGTGAGTTGCGGCTAGACTAGTAGGCGGTATTAATTTGTCACGTATACTGTATACAGGTACATTAGGGACCTATGGATCCCTTCTTTTCGGTTTTTGAAAACTGTTTTTCTTTAAGGTGAGTCTCCGGTTAAATTCAGCTGTTGTCACCGGCGAGTGTCCGGTGCACGTACAATAGTGGTTTCGATGTCAAGATGTTAGAGCACACATCGCTATCCCGTAGCGAAGCACCCAACCATCAATGAGTTATTTGATTTCCAAAAATACAAGGAGTTATCCGCATAAGACCATTCCTAATATAACTTGTTTTAGCCCTATAAGCTGTTCTTTAAATACAAGTTGTTTTACAATTTCGAGGTACATTTATCTCCTATTCTCAACAGTAAGTGAGGTCTACCGCACAGCCAATCTCTTTCACAACATATTTAAGGCCTCTTTGATTCAAATGAATTTCAAAGAAAAAAACGCAAGAATCATAGTCCTGTAGGATTATCTCACCTAGCTGTTTTTGATTCGAAGGAACCAGTCAATCGAATTTCTTAGGATCACTATAGCAATCCTATGAAATCACATGAGTTTCAAAGGAATTAGAACATTCACTCCAACTTCACTCTTCGATCCTTTGTTTTGCAATTATGTGTTTTTCATCTTATTTTTGTTTTTTTATTCCTACATTTTTTTAATCTTGCGAAGCAAAGAGCCCAGAGTATATGCATGAACGAAGTAATTTCTCATATTCTTTAATTTGTGTGTCCAAAACTAAAATAAATTATATTTGGAATCCGAGGGGCGGCTAACTACAGCGAACAAACCAACCTTCCTAATCTGACTGCTAATCATCCACACCCATCTGTGCCACTGACACTGGTACCCCACGCTCCGACCCCACCACCAACCTACGACGAGTAGCCATTAACCAACGGATTCCCGCGTGCTCTTAAATCCCGTGTCGAGCGGGCTGACACGGCCGCCGCCACGGCGCCACCTCCGCACGACGGCGCAACCGCAACACCGTCGCATCGCACCTCAAGCCCTAGATCTAAACCCATGGCCTCCGGCGAGCCGCCGCCGCAGCAGCCATCACCGACCGTCGCGGTCGCCGTCCGCCCCGGCAGCAGCGCGAGCCGCCGCGCCGCGCGGTGGGCCGCCGCCAGCCTCCCGGTTGACGGCCGGGCCGTCACCGTCGCCGTCGTACACGTCATCCCTCCACTCTCCTTCGTCCCCTCCCCAAGTAAGTCCGCTCCTTGCCCTTTTGCTCCTTGGTTGGTTTGATCTGGTGCGAGTTGCGGCAAGCTGACGCGCGCGGTTTGTGTGTGGGTGGATGGTGGTGGCGGCGGTGAAGCGGGGGAGCGGGTTCCGGTGGCCCGAGTGGGGTGGGAGGCGGCGGAGGCTTACGCCCGAGACCAGCACGCGCGAGCGCAGGAGGCGCTAATCCCCTTCCGCCGCCTCTGCGGCCGCGCCAATGCGACCGTGAGTCCGCAAGAGAATCCCAAGAAAGCTCTCATTTTTACCGTCGCACTTGTACGCTTTTGATCTGATTCCGATGATCGGATCGGATTGCTTCGCGCAGGTGGAGACGGTGGTGGTGGAAGGCGACGGCGTGGCGGAGGCGCTGGCGCGGTACGCGGAGGAGTCCGACGTACGGAGCCTGGTTCTCGGCTCGGCATCCTTCCGGTGGTTCCGAAGGTGCGTATTTTTTTTCTTTTCCTTTTTTTGTTCTCGTCCTTTCGAGCATTGAATTAGTGAACCTGACTGACTGGGGTTAGGGTATTGTCGTGCATTTGTGCTGTTAAAAGGGGAGTGAGAGAAAAGGTGTGCCTTTTATTTGCTATTAATTTGGCCTTTTTGGTTAGAGGGTGGATTTGAAAGGTGCACGGAACAATGCCTTTAATCACAATTAAAGTGCATTTTTTTAATGAGATTGGTAGATCCCATGTCACATTTCTTCTGTTATGGATGTACTGCATGTACTATACATGATGTGTATTGAATTATAGATGGTTGACGATTTGGTAAGCTGCCGTTTTCTGGTTATACATTTCGGATGGTTGACAAAAATGTTTCGTCGTGTTGTTGTTGACGATTGCATTGGAGATTTATCAAATTACAGATGTTCTTTTTGTCTGACACACTAAGCTCTCCACACAAAGTTTTCAGACTGGAAAAAGAACAATGTAGATGGAATTTGTCCTGCAAAACTATCTATAGAATTTGTCCTGCAAAACTATCTTAAAAGAATCAGTAGATCTAGTCGGTGATTTATTTGTTGTAGGTGTTCTAGATTGTCGGCTGGAAATTTCACGGTCAGCTGGTTTCTGTCTGTATACTAGAGCCTGATCCCTGATGCCAAATTCCAACTTAAAACTCCACATGTACTTCTGTTTTTGATGAAATGGTAGGGGCCATGGGGGCGACATCAAGTTTATTGCTTGTAGTACTCTTTCCTGGTAGTTTACTTTTAGGTAAATTTACTATTGTTTGTTACTTGTTAGCTTTCGGATGCTGACTTCGAAAGTATTCTGCCTTGTGCTGACCTGACCTGCCGTGTCTTCCCTGGATTCATAAACTTCCTGTCTGTACATATTTTTACTGTATCTATTATAGTGCTTCGGGGCTGCATGATTATTCTACTTGTTTTTACTAGTTATTATTTATTGATTATCATCCATACCGAGAAATCTTTAGTATGCATAAGTATTTTTGCATTAAGCCTTAACACTTTGGTTTCTGCCGGCATTGTCGTATGTACTGTCCTTAAATTGTTGCACGATCCATTTTGCAGGGTGTTGAGTATCCCAGATGTGCCCACTGCTGTCCTGAAATCTACACGAAATTCATGCAATGTATTTATTGTGTCCAAACGAAGACTAATCATGAAAGTTGCAAGACATCCTCAAATGAGCAGTATGTTCGAGTTCTGACAATTAGCTTTCTTCTGTTCCTACTGCCCCTGTTTCCATATACAATTTGGCACTTTTGACTAACGCACGAATTATCTAGGCAATCATTTCTTGGGTAGAATATAACCAAAATACCCTACATTAATATCCCAGGCATGTAAAACAAAGTAGTAAAATAAGGGGAATGTGTAGGTTTATTAGTGGTAGTTTGGAAAAGTGCTATTTAGAAACAAAATTTCTGGTCAAACGTGCTAAGTATTTAGAAACAGAGGGAATATATTTTACGTGCATGCCATCTTCCTTTTGCTAATTTAATATTTAATGCTCTTTCTGTCTTGGGACATTCATTTTGCAGAGTCTAACACAAGCTTGATGATTCAGTCAATTAGTCACAACGCATTTGCTCAAACACAGAGGAATTTGTTGTTTGAAAACTTTCCTGAGAATGGGTCATATTCAGATTCATGCTCCCGTGCCCGAAATTCTCATAGTTCTTGTAGCAATGCTGGTCCAAGTTCAGAAAGTCATGGACAAGTCCTTTTAGAAGGTTTAGATGCAAAGACAACAGGAGGTTCTATTAGCCCCTTTATGGAAGATCCTTGTGCTGCCTCAAACCCACATGAGGTTAGATCTATCTTCCATTCTTAAAGTATTTTGGCTAGTATTGATTATTGACATCCAGAAATATTAATTTCATTTATGGTATATTGTGTTCATTGAACTACTGCACAATGTCAGATATATTTTCTTTCTGAACTAAGTATGTTATCCTGATTCCTGGCATTATCTACAGCGTCAATCTATAGCTGAAGTAGCAAAACTGGGGAAGGAATTGCAGGATACCTTAGTGATGTACGATAAAGCTTGCGAAGATCTCATCCATGCTAAGAAAAAGGTCAACTTTCTTGTGCAGCTTGTGGTATCTTCAGAAGTTAGTGTTACTTGATGGTCATGCTATTCCAAGAGTCTACCTTTTGAGTTCTGCATTATGCCGCCCCCAATGATTTAAGCTATATTGTCAAATTGTTGTAGCTATTCCTCACTGTAATTCATGATTTTTTTACATGGTTCCCATCCATGTCATCATGATGTCGCAGATTCAGGTACTTTCTTGCGAGTGTTCTGAAGAAGCAAGGATGGTGGAGCATGCACTACAGAGGGAGGAAGCTTTGAAGCAGGTAGTATTAGATGAGAAGGCAAAACATTTGGAGGCCATTAAAGAAGTCGAGCAAGCAAAAAAATCATTCACCCGAGAGGCCTACTCCCGGAACAAGGCAGAAATGGTAGCTAGCATGATCTCTCTGGATAAGGCAAAGATTGTGGATGCTATTTTGACAACAAGCAAAAGTTGCAGGCGGTACACGAAACATGAGATAGAGCTTGCAACTGATAATTTCTCTGAAGCAAGGAAGATTGGTGAGGGAGGTTATGGGAATGTGTATAGGTGCACCCTTGATCACACTGAAGTAGCTCTCAAGGTCATTCAGCAAGATTCCATCGACAAAACTGATGAGTTCCTTAGGGAGGTAATTATGGTTTATTGCAAGATTCGTAGCCCATACGTATGTAGGGAGCATTAATACTAACGAATTTTTCTTATGGTTGAGAAGTTCACTAAAATGTTTGTATAACTTTTTGCAGGTTAAGATTCTCAGCCAACTTCACCATCCCAACTTGGTTTTATTGCTTGGTTTCTGTCCTGAAATCGGCTGTCTTGTATATGAATACCTGGAGCATGGAAGTCTAGAAGACCAACTCTTTAACATCAGAGGGCGCCACCCACTGCATTGGTTCCTACGATTCCAAATCATCTTTGAAGTGTCCTGTGGGCTTGCTTTCTTGCATGGAAGGAAACCAGAGCCCATAGTCCACCGCGACTTGAAACCAGCTAACATATTATTGGACAAGAACTACATCGGTAAAATTGGCGACGCTGGTTTCGCAAAGCTCGTATCCGATCTTGTGCCTGACTGGCAAACGGAGTATAAAGAGACCATTATTGCAGGTACCCTGTATTACATGGATCCTGAGTACCAACAAACCGGGACAGTTCGCCCGAAATCAGACCTGTTCGCCTTGGGAGTTATCATACTTCAGATGCTAACCGGCAAACGCCCGCGTGGGCTCATTGTTAGCGCAGAAAATGCTATAAAAAGCGGGACTCTTTCTGATATCCTCGACAAAACTCAAACTGATTGGCCAGTTGCTGAGGCAGAAATGTTGGCAAAGCTCGGTTTGAGATGCACAGCCCTGAAATGCAGGGATAGGCCTGATCTTGAGTCCGAGGTACTTCCAAAGCTGGAGGAAATTCTGCATAGTATTACTTCTACTGTCAATGTAATAAATCCAAAGTCAAGTGTACCAAGCCACTTCATATGCCCTATAACACTGGTAAATCTACTGCTTGACTATCGTTTCAGTTCCCGTTACCTCTAGCTAATTATACAATTTCGATGCAGGAAGTAATGGATGATCCATATGTCGCTGCTGATGGGCACACGTATGAGCACCATGCCATCAAAGCTTGGCTCAGGAAACACAAAGTATCCCCTGTAACGAGGTGCAGGCTTCCAAACTCATCCATACTCCCAAACCATTCGTTGCGCGCCGCAATACAGCAGTGGAAGTCACAATCACCTCAGGCAAGGGCATGAAATGGGCACTGAGTTTATGTCTATACATGATTGAATTGATTTAGCTATTATTCTTCAAGTTCTTCAACCTGTAAATTAATAAGAGGGGGGTAGATGTGGAGCATAGAAGTATGGAGAGTATTTTTGTAGGCAAGTGGTTTTGTTGGCGTGAAGGGTCAGTTTTGGCACAGATAAGCTCAGACGCCATTTTGTTATTTAACAATCAGAACAGCTGTTGGCTTGCTCAATATCCAACATGTTGACAGGATATGAAAATGTTAATGCCATGTCTCAGCATTTGATATTTGCCTGTATCTTACACAATCGTCTCAGCATTTGATAGATCATGTCTCCATCCCGATATTTGACAGACCATGTCCCCATCCCAATATTTGTAGGCAATATGTATGAGTTATGACAATGGAGATGTTATCATGCACTGTTTAGAACAGGGTCTAAGAAACTGCAAGTGTAAAGCGTGTCCCAAAAAGGAAAATGGAAGTGTTAGGAAATCACCAGATTTTTGTGGGGTGCAAGTCTATTTAGAGGCTGGGTTCTCAAAAAAAAATTGGAGGATCCAAACAGAGCTGCAAGGGCACGTTTGAAACAAAATTTTGCATGAATCTCGCAGGAAACGGTGCGACTTTAGGGAAGCAAATGCTTCTCTCCAAAAGAGGCCTAAATCTGTCATTTCTTCTCACTCTGAAAACGGCAACTCTACAGAAGTAATGCCTTCTTGTTGTCAAGCGACAACAGCGATCGATGGGAGCACCGAGTACGTTATTCTGATGTTGCTAACTTGGCTCTAGTTTCTTTACACGAAAGACGCCTAAAGATTTTGCGCGTTCTTAGAAAAACTTGGCTCCAGTTGCAATCCTCTCTCTTTGCTGCTTCAATTCACCAAACTTGTTCATGTCATGGCTGTTGAACCGTCGGCTTAAGTTGCTGCTTCATCGCACGAAGATTGACAGCTGAAAGAACACCAGGAGGATGATCTCATATTCTCATACGCAAAGCCACTGTGCAAACCGCGAAAATGAGCACCGATGATGCACAGCATCGAGGACGACATTACGTGCTCGCTAGGCTGCCTGGTTAGGTTGGCCTATGCACTCGAAAAAGGAAACACGTTCTATGCGCTCATACAATTAGATTTCGGATTTGGCACCAAATCAAAATAAAAAATGAGAGAATTTGTTCGATGCCATCGCAAAGCATGGCAACTTACAAAATACCATTATGAAAAAGAGGCGTTGTACAATACTATCATAAAGGCAAAAAATTTGCAAAATGCCATTACCGTGACTTTTTCCATCCCATTGAAGCGAATTGACCATTTTGACCGCATTCCTCCTCCTTCTTCTCTTTATTTTTCCTTTTGTAATATCTGGTCCCACCTGTCATTCTGCATGGTCCTCCGAGCTCCTCCCTCTTGTCTAACCAATAGGGAGGCCCCACCTATCATCCCCTTGTTCCTCCATCTGCACTATGAATTGACCATTTTGCTCGTATTCCTTCTTTTTTCTTTATTTTTCCTTTTATAATATCTGGTCCCACTTGTCATTCTCCACGTTCCTTGGAGCACCTCCGTCTTATCTGACAGATAGGGAGGTCCCACCTGTCATCCCCTTCTTCCTCCCTCTGCACTGTGCCGACGTAGAGCACCCTCCCCTGATCAAACTTGTAACCAAGTTCCTAATGTAATTCCTGCTCGGATTCCGGTTTCAATTATTACTTGGATTCCTACTCCCTCTCCTTTTCCGTAGGCAAGCAGCAGAGAGAACAAGCACGAGGAGCTCAAGCTCCTCTGTTTTTGGTTGGCTGCCATCACCGAGCCCCAATCAAGCACTCAAGCGGGTTACAGCGGTGTCTGCCTTGTTAATTGAGTTCGCCTCTCCCTCCTCTGTCTTGCGCCCACATAAAATTCCCTTGTCTCCCTTAGGAATGGTGCCAGCCATTTTGTCTTCCTCAGCTCTGGTGGCGTAGTCATGAACATCACTTGTCTCCACCAAGCAACATATACCATTTGGGTGAGCTTCAACCTCGGCACTGTGTGCCCTAGATTCAAATTGGCCTCCTCTTTCCTGTGCTCAGCTTTGCCTCCTTCCCCTCCCTTAGGATCAGTGGGAACACCACAAGCTCTTCCCTAGCACCGGTGACCAAGCTACCGCCTCCTCTCACATTGCAGTATCATAATCTCAACCAAAACCATGAAATTATACATGCCACTTCATGTTCTAGGAGTAGGAAAACATGTTAGGGTAATTAATCTGACCCCTAGAACCTCATTGCATTACTGCACCGTGTCTCCTCTATCCCCACCAACAGCCATCGTGGGCATGCTTGCACAGAGCACACCGAGCTAGGTTGACAGCGCCAATAGAATCCCCTCGGGCTATGGACAGGGCCGGCCCTGGAGGGGGGCAAGAGGGGCGGCCGCCCCGGGCCCCCAAAATCCAGGCGCCCCCTATATACTATGTAGAGTATATACATGCTTTGAAGATTTATCTTGGGCCTTTTAGCCACCGAAGTTGGCCCACATACAAATTATTTTTTTGTTATGATTGATATGGCAATCAATTCATTGAAAAGCAGATTTCAAGAACTCCAAACATTCGGAAGTATATTTGGATTTTTAATGAGTTCAACAACATTGAAGTCATTGGATCGAACTGAATTAAAAGAATGTTGTACAAAATTTGCAGAAACTTTCTCTCTAGATGGTTCATCTGATGTTGAGTTAAATGATCTAATTTCTGAGTTAATTGTTATGCAATTAACTTTATCAGATAAACCAATGTCTGCTATGGAGATCTTTGAGTTTGTCAGAGAAGCGGATTGTTATCCTAATATTTCTATTGCTTATCAGATTTTATTTACTATGCCTGTGACTGTGGCATCAGCTGAAAGAAGCTTTTCAAAGTTGAAATTGTTGAAGAATCATTTAAGGTCCACAATGTTTTAAGAGAGGTTAAACGGTTTGGCAACTTTATGTATTGAGAAGAAATTATTGGATGAGATTGATATCAATACCATCATCAATGACTTCGCATCTAGAAATGTTAGAAGAAAAATTTAAGGTAATATCTATAAACTCTTTGATATGAATTTTTCTTTAATACATAACACATTTTAAGTGTCTGTTGGTAAAATTAGATATATATCTGTGTGTGTAGATTTATATTTAGATATTTATACTAGGGCCCCTATTTCTAGTTTCGCCCTGGGCCCCTAAAATCCCAGGACTGGCCCTGGCTATGGAAGCTCGTGCACGGGCTAAAATTTGGATTTTCCTGCCTTCTAGCCACCGCCCCTCCAGTCCAAATCATTGTCGCTGCCCTGCATTGTGGTCCATGCCTGGCCTCCATTCATGCCGCCACCATAAGCCGACGCCCGCGCTGCCACCTTCCATGGCCTCCCCACGGCCGTGGCAACCCAATTTGCCAGTCGCACGTGTCGCCCACCTCTCCCCCTCACCGGCACCACCACCCTCTAGAGCCGGCGTTGCCTACCCAATTCCCCCTCTTTTCTCCGTTCTCTCTCCAGAATACCAAAGGGTAAAAGTGTGATTCATAATTTATTCTCTCCACTAAATGGCAGTTAACGGATCAAATGGATGGAAAAGCTAACAATGATGGCATTCTCTAGTGTTTTTGCGTCTACGAAAGCATTTCTAAGCTGGGTCTCTTTACAATGGTATTTTGCAACATGCAAACAATTGCAAGGGTACTAAGGAAATTAGCTCTAAAAGTTGACGATGCAGGAGTGCTCTAGTACCCTTTAAAATTGCACCTTCAAATTTAACAATGCATTAGAAAAAGATAAACTTGCTATGAATAGTCGCATTTGTTTTTTTCCTTTTTATTTATGATTTCTTAGTTTCTTCACATTTTTGTTACTCTTAACATATATAGAATGAATTTGAATTTCAAATTTTATACATAGGTAGAGTGAACTAAGAAGTATATTTACATTTTTGGGGGCATTTTTCATGTTGATTTACGCTACCTGGTGGCACTGGAGAACTTTACACACTGGAAACCTTACGAAATGCCAAGATGGCGGAGGACAAGGGAAAGATGCCGATGGTCCCCAATGCCTCCGCTGAACGACAAGTTATTTCATGCTGGGACAAGCCTATAGAACTGGAAGTCGAGTACTGAGCGGCCGTCACGAAGGCTAAAGTCAAAAGGGGAGACAAGATAAAGGCATCAATGAACCCAAATGTATACAACGAGTGATTGCAAGTATGGCTTCCAAAGGGCGCAATATATCTTAGTTGTAGTTTGGGTTAATGGTTCATGCAAATTACCATTTATATCATATGAGTAGTGAGGCAAATATATGTACACAACCAAACCCTATGCGTCATATAATTTGCACCTTCGTTGAAAAATGTTATGTCGGGCTAAACATGGTCTATTACTATAATTTTTTTGCAATAATGTATCTGAATTGATTAACAGAGTGAGCTGGTAATGGTGATTTATCTGCCCCTCCCAACTCCCCTTTGCATCTCCCTAAAAATTTTCTAACAAAAATGGAAAAAAGCAATCTACCAAAAAAATAAATTCTACCACCCTACAAATTCTTTAACAGAGCTTTACTGGGTGTTGACTTAACAGAGGGAGTCAAACCCAACAATGTTGACTCGATGTGTCATAGCAATGTACAGACATTTAGCTAGATAGTAAAAAAGGGTTAAATGGGATGACAGCATCTGCCAAGCTAGCTTAGACTTGTCGAGCCAGAGCAGCTCGGCAGGCCAATGGGGCTCACTAGCTACCATGAGCCATGCTACCCTACCACGCTCACCTAGGCTCCCACACTGGTCTCGTGCTGTCGAGCTCCGGTAGCACGGTAGGAAACACATGTTGTCTGCTGAGCTTGGAGAGGAAGCTAAATTTGAAAAAAAAAGAAGGCGTTTGGAGGCAAATTTTTTTTAAAATGCTACAGTATCATATATGCAAACAGCTATGTATTTAGTGGCTAAAAGCCTAAAAATTATAGTTAATTAGAGCCCCACTAACTACCCGTAACGTACCAAGTGTTTATATTTGTGTATTTTTAGGATTTGATCTCGTGGCATCTCGGCTGCTTGGTCTTGTAAATGTGGTGTTAGAGCAGTCGCACCCTTTCGCAAAATAAAATGGTCATATACGAGTACTCTAGAATCAGGCATGTATCGATCGGAGAACTATGTATTTACGTAGGCATAAATGGTACTGTAGCTGATTGTTTTTCACCAACGACCTCCGTGATTAGTGCTACTATGAGGCAACTGCTAATCAATTAAGCACACGCTACTCGGTCACACGTGAAAGCCCTGGGCCAAGTCGGTAGCTTGTAAGGATCACGTGGGTTACAGTCTTGTCCAAAATCACACTACACCATCAAGTACGTGTGCTACAGTGACGGTGGGACGCTGGGGCTTGCCGTTTAGAAATTGTGTTTGGGGGTATCGATAAGCATCATCCGGATATTTTCTTTCTAACTATTATTTAAATTTGTGATTATTAGATTAGAGATCCAATGGTCATAAATTCTCCTTCATCCCTTCCAAAAAAAAATCTCCCTCTCCTTCAAAAAAAATCTCACCCTCTAAAAAAAGAGACCGTTGGATGTCTAATCCAACGGTCTCAAATCTGGATGATAGTTAGAAAGAAAATATTCAGGTGATACTTATACACACCTGCATCGTCGATTTTCTTTTCATTTCCGTGTTTCACAAGCATTTGAATTCAGGAATATATAGCTGTCCAATTGACAAAAGCTTGATCGAGGTACGGCAATGCTGATGGATCAGTCACGTGTCTTAACAGCTGTCGCCCTTGCGAGCCCGGCCTGGGATTCTAGGCTTAACGCAACATGTATATATATTGTACCCATTTTAGGCTTAATACATACATACATACATACATACATATATATATATATATATATATATATATATATATATATATATATATATATATATATATATTACAATAATTTTAAGTTTAATGCAATATTAAATTTGTTGCAGTAAATAGGTTTTCTGTAGTGGACATTACATCGCTAGGCAGCCTGGTAATTAGGTTGACCTATGCACCCAAAAAAGAAAACATACGCTACGCACTCGTACAGCTAGATTTCGGATTTGGCACCAATTCGATATAAAAAATGACAATTGTGTCTACAGAGTGTTCTAGCACCTTTTAAAATTTCACCTTCAAATTTAAAAATGTGTTAGAAAAAGATATGCTTGCTGTGAATAGTACCATTTATTTATGATTTTTTAGTTTTTTTTTCTCAATTTTGTTACTCTTAACATATATAGAATGAATTTGAATTTTAAATTTTATATATAGGTAGAGTGAACTGAGAAATTCATCTAGATTTTTTGAGGGAATTTTTCATGTTAATTTGTTGCTCAAATGGAGAACGATTGCGTAAGTGCATCACAAAAGAATGATTGCATTTGCATAGCATACATTGCCCTCAGAAATTAAGAAACATATTGATCTTTCGTCTACCAACATCACTCTATTTTTCGAGAGATGATGAAAAGAACCCATTTGCAAATGATAGACCAATAGCCAGCTAGCCACCCGATCGCTAGCCCAACTAGTGTACCACTTGTGTGCCATATCATACACGAGTACTCCAGAATCAGATCAGGGTGCCATATATGTATCGATCGAAGAACTATACGCACGTGCGTAGGCATAAGTGGTACTGTCGCTCCTTTAAATCTCATTGTATATTTTTTCATAATTTTTACAAACTTATACTTTTGATTTTTACATATACTTTTCACCTATTGGCATTTTCACCGGATACGCCGCGAGCGCCGAAATTGCATGCGTAAAGAATTAACGGCCATGCAGCTGCTACTAGGGTCGAGAGGAAGATCTCGTGGGCCGTCAACCGATCCCAGCAACTTTTGTTAATTTGTTAGGTTGCTAATTCCAATTAAACAAGTCATGCATGCTTGCTCGTTATCATGAACGGTAGTAGCTCGCTAAGATCCAACCTAGCATGTTTCACGTGAGGACCTTTAATTTGTTCTGTTCATGGGTCCAGTTGATTGATGGATGATATATATCGACTTCGATCGGTTATACCTGAAACCATATTAAAACCCTAAATGAGATCATGATGATCGATCACTTGTTAGTCGCAAGAAAAACACGCATGCATGCTAATTGTTCAAGCTTATAATCTGGTGACAGATTAATGCTCTTCTCGTCTTGACGTATCGATCAGCAAGCTGGCGGCAGAGCCAAACCTAGCTAGCTTGGTGCAGTTACGCGTTGATCACGTGGGTCACAGTCCTGTACCCAAAATCACACTACACCATCCAGCATACGTGTGCTACGGTGACGGCAGGACACTGGGGCTTGACGTTTAGTAATTGTGTTTGTGATGCATGGATGCATGCATCACCGATTTTCTTTTCATTTCCGTGTTTCACAAGCATTTGAACTCAGGGACATATAGCTAACAACTAGGACTCGATCGCTGTCTAATTGAGAAGAGCTTGATCGAGGTACAGCAACGCTGAGAATTTTTTGTACGGATAATCTATTTTTTATTCGAAATTACAGAAATATACCCACAGAAAATTTTTTACAAAAATAGGCTCCAGTCGCCTAATGGTTGGGCGACTGGAGCCTTTCGCCCAACCAGACTGCGACACAATATCTATCGCCGCACGCTAGGGCGATTGCATCCAGTCGCGCTTCCGTACGGCGACTTCCATGCAGTCGCTTTTCCATTAGGCGACTTGCATGCAGTCGCGGTCCCATTAGACGACTGCATGGATCCCCTGCAAACGCACGTAAATCTTGCCTATGCGGTATGCGGTAAAGGTGTAATGAAAGTTTATGTTTATGGTATATTGTAGGTGTGTGATTTGTAGAAACTTTTTTTATTAAAGATTAACGGGAGAACGATCGATTGTTTATGATAGACTTGTTTGAATTTAAAAAAACTTAATAATATAACTGTTAGTAACATGCCGCGTATTTTTTCATTACATAATATAGCATCCGCAGCACCCCTCACTCGCCACCCTGGTGTGCCCCGTCACCGCGCCCGCGTCCTCCCATATGTCCCCGCTTGGCCCTCCTCCGGTGCAACGGGTTAGGACGATCCAAAAAAGTAAACCGAGCAGGAGGGTGTCTATCCCGCCCCTGCGCTGGTGGAGTCAGCTGCACTTCTGGCTGTGTGCCCTCCGGTGCACCGGGGAGGGCACTGCCAGAGAGAACCTCCGGTGCTGCATCGGAGAACTGCCCGAGCCACTCCGCGAAAACTGGTCCACATCATCCGGGACCGGGGAGACGCCGTGCTGCTGGTAAGTACCGGCAATATTAATATCGTTAGTTCGTTGCATGTTGTCTTGGGATAAAAACGAGCTCAGACGATGCGTACCCGAAGCTGGCGCCATCGAGGTAGGAGGAGGAGGAGGGGCGTACACCCCCTGCGTGTGGAAGCCGGGGATGTGCGGAGGAGGCGTGAAGTGAACCGGTGTAGGAGGCCATGCCCAGGCTGAACCCCCTGGCTGCTCCGGGTGAGGTGGTGTAGGACGTGTCCACGTACTACCTCCGGAGTAGTGCCACACTGATCGGGGTGGCACTGGTGGACGACCAGCCGGAGCGCTGGGCGTGGGTGTGGAGACCGTTGGTAGTCTCGTGCAGGACAGCAGGCTAACAACACGTCTACACGCGGCCTCCACCCGACGCACAAAGCTGCCGCCCTCCTCATGGGTCAGCTCCGCACCAGTGGCGACCCTCTGCAATATTGTGGTGGACTCGTTCCATAGGGCAGCACCGACGTCAGCCTGGACACAAAGACATAAAATGGTCCATCATTGAAACGACATTGCAATTTGGGAATATTTTAAATTACATGTAACGTACCGCGATGTGAGCGTCGCGCGCGAGGTGCGCGGGGTACGTGTCTGTCGGAGCGGCGACATGTGGGGCAGGTTGGTCTGCGACAAGTACGAGCCTGGTACATGTCCGCTCCTGGTACCAGTGCAGGTACTCCGCGTAGTCCCTGCTGTCGTATGGGTGGTCCTCCTCGACACGGTCGTCGAGCTCACTCTCCCACTGCTCGACCCAGGGCTGCATCTTCGTCGACCAGTCCGTGCCTCTTTTAACTCCCTTCGCGTTGTGCCTACATATAGGGCCTGTTTGGGACTGCTCTGCTCCAGTTTTTCCAGCTCTGCTCCACCAACTCCACCATAGAGCAGCTCCACTGTGGAGTTCCTAGAGCAGGTGGTCCTGTTTGGCACGCAGCTAGCTCCAGTTCCAGGAATGTGAGGTTTCCCTGAGAAAGGTCCAATGTGCCCCTGAATGATGTTTGGTGTATGTTTTAATGTCTGCGGAACATATGTAACTGAATTTTTTTGTTGCCAATTGAAATATGATGTAAAATATTATAATCACAATTATAATATGGACATTGTTTAATCAATCAGTAAGTTAGGCTTGAACTACTGCCAATACTACACAAGTGCATATTTGTCTTAGCGCAACTACCGACAACAGATTGAAACCATATCTAATTTCTATTTTGAACATGTAAATTTGTACATTTTTATTTCAATGTCCATCCCGTGTGCATCTCATCAACTCAACCTCTACTTGCCCCGCATCATTCAAACTTCTCCACAAATGCCAAATGCCAACATTCACACAGACAAAATCAATCGAGATTTGCCAAATGCCAAAAT
Source organism: Dendrocalamus sinicus (assembly GCA_036346575.1). Lineage (NCBI taxonomy): Eukaryota > Viridiplantae > Streptophyta > Magnoliopsida > Poales > Poaceae > Dendrocalamus > Dendrocalamus sinicus. Next base: position 7,329,444 of record CM070645.1, read on the forward strand.
TATTTTTATTCAGCCTTTGCTTCGGGTGTACATACGTATCTTGTCGATTCACAACACATGCCCGACAACCAACCAATCGACATAAATACATGACACAAGAAATGTCGTCAAACCCTCAACCGGTCAACCTACAGACCCTACGGCTCTTGCTAAGCCTATACAATTCAAGCTTCAAAAAATACAACCTAATGTCTTGTACTGATCTTGGTAACTATCTCATCTTTCGCTATGCGTATCAAAAACATGAGGGCGAGTGATATGGAAACAATCAGCATGAAAAACGCTGCTCCATCCTCTAGTTGAAATATACCTGTAAGCAAGGGCCCCAAAGCTGCCCCAACAATGGCCGTCAAAATTCCGAAGCCTTGTGTGACAAGAACTGGCTGCTCACGGTGCAACATTGAACATTGGTTGTTACAGAGTGAATTAAGTACTCCCTGATGTTTCGTTTAAAAGTAAAAAAGATGCTCTGGAAATGAAAATTTACAGAAATAATGCTCCCAACAAGTAACTAAATCCTACCAACAGAAGAACTCAGGTGGTTTACACTTTCAATCAACAATAAAAGTGGGTTTCCAACATGCAAAGTTTTAGCATCTTATCAGAAACTAATGAGCAAGCTAACACTGCAGCTTATTATCTATAGGGAGAAAAGTTGAGGATATTCTTTAAAGAAACGCTGAAGGTGCATCAATTCCAAGCACCACATCGTACAAGACCAACGTTCCCTAGAACTATATTTTCTAATTATGCTGATGTTGTCCAACAATTCAATTGATTTCAACCATACCGAGAAAGCAACTAGCTATCAGACACTACTGCCATAAACAAAATTCTAAGGAAGTATCTATAGTTTAACAATTCAGTAAGAGCTCACCGTAGGAACCTACAACATCATGATGGTCCCGCGACTGGAGGCGTGGCCAAACCAGTTTCCCACAACAGCGACGACGCAGGGCCATCCGGCGGACTGGACCACGCCGCTGGTGACCTGGGCGGCGAGGAAGAAGGCGAGGCTATGGACGTCCAAGAAGTACGCGCGCGGCGTGGCGGGCGACGCCCGAGGCGAGCATGGCGGCGGCGGAGGCGTCGGAGGTCGGCGCGGTCGGCGAGGTGCCCGCGGCGAACATGGCGGCGGCATAGGCGGAGAGGAAGGCGACGCCGAGCTCGCCGAGGCGGTGCGGCTCGCGGCCGGAGAAAGCGCCCGATCTGCGGAGAGGACGGCCTTGACGATCTTTGGGCGGCTTGTAGGAGGCGTGGAACGCGCGTCTGCCGGAAGGTGGCGCGCGGCACCGCGTACTGGCGCGTCCGGAGGCCCCGCGCCGCTGTGGCGGCATGGCTGCCGTGACGTGCTGGGTCGGGGGCGGAGGAGAGGAGCGGCGCGGGTGGGTGGGGAGGAGAGGAGTCGCGCGGGTGGGTGTGGAGGAGAAGGAAAAGAAATCGAATCGGTACGGAGGAGAGGAATTGTGTAATGGCAGTGGTGGGTAATTTTCCTCCAACTCCATGAGGAGATACAAAACTTCAGTTTCTGGAGTACCCCTTGAGGAGCTCCAGAAAAAACGTGGAGTAGGCCTTCAACTCCACTTTTTTCTTGGAGCAGAGTTCTTGGGGTTGGACCCGTTTGGCTAGACAAGTTTGGAGCAGAGTTGAAAAAACTGGAGGGAGCAGTCCCAAACAGGCCCATAGAACCATTAACAACTGTGAGATACTTGCGAACGCAGTAGTAAGTATGTACATATTTAGCACAAACGATCACTCACCCGTGCACGTTCTGCGGAAGCGATGGTCCGACTGGTACAGGAAGCGTCTGTCGTAGCCCGAATTGCCGCATGACTCGCTGGGGTGCGTAGTCCTCCACGTAGATATAGTACACGAGCTTCCGGCGGGTAAGCCAGAAAGCCCGGTCACGGAAGTAAAGTGCGGACAGCCCCGCCAGGAGCACGGGTCTGCACTGCCGTATCTGCGTACGGCTCCCAGCGCACGTCGTCGGCTGTGATGCGATCGAACTGCTGCACAAAGGGCTGGTACGCCCGCGTGACCTGCACGTGCGCGAACTGTACCTGCAAGAAAGACAAGTTGTTTAGTATGACGATCGTCAATAAGAAAGAAATAGTTGACTGTGATAATACTTACTCGACGACGGCACCAGAGAGAACCCATCGTCGGCCGGTCGACGTCTCCCCCTAGATACATCTCGGGCCCATACGGACCCATGTCGTCTAGCACAGGTCGTCCGAGGCTGAAGCGCTCGAACGACCACAACTGCAGCAGCAGGGGACAACCCGTGAGGACCGAGTTCGCCTTGGTCCTCGTGCACGCATCGCACAACGCGTGGTACGTCGCGGCAAGTGCGGCCGATCCCCAGCTGACCTGGGGGGGGCTCGCCATCAGCGATCGCCCTAGCATAAGCGATAAGGCGTGCATCCACCGAGTTGCCGTGGCTGGTGGTGAAAAGCATCCAACCAAACAGCCACATCACGTACGCCTCCAAGTGCCGCGAGACCTGGTAATCGTCTGCCTACGGATCCATGCGCTCCACCTGAATGCAAACAAGTTGTTATTAGTACGTAATACCACAAATAAGAGCTAAGACACGATCAATTGTAAATACTACGTACCCGGTACTTTGAGAGCCACCTCAGCGTCGGCCCATGGGTCTGAACCTCCTCGAAGATGTGGTGGTGATCGCCTGGTGGAATGACCTCGTCGAATCTGCCGAGCAGGTCAGCGTGCCAGTCGGCCGAGGCCTCCGGTAGGAAGGCAGCGTCTCTCGCGATCGGAAGGCCAAGGAGCAGTGACACATCCTGCAGGGTCAGCGTCATCTCCCCGAATGGGAGGTGGAAAGTGTGCGTCTCGGGCCGCCAATGGTCCACCAAAGCCATCGCGAGGAACGGTCGAGCGAAGCGTCGTGTCGGTCCTGCCGCCTCGTCCCCGCCCGCGGCCAAGGCGGCTCCATCCTCCTCCGTGGCCTGCACCATCCGGGCAAGAGGGAGTAGCCCAGCATCCCGCATCCTGCAAACAAAGTGAAGGTCAGCACGGAACGTTCTTACGATCGAACTAAACGTTGGCGTAGTGCAAACCTGGCAGTCCAACAAGGGTCGAGTCCCCAGGCCACGCGAGGTGTGCGTGTCCGGACCACTCCCAGCTCAGACGGCTCGTCCGTGCCCCCCAGTGGCATCACACGATGGGAAGCGCGATGCACGCGGTCCACATGCTCGTCCAACAGCTCGTACGGCCACTCGGAGTCACGTCCAGCACGAGTCATAACTACAAAATTTGTACAATAATTTCAACATTAAATTTTGGACATCTAAATTTATACACTACATTTTCTACAATAATACATTAAAAATGGTATACAAAATTTATAAACTAAATTTTCTAAACTAAATTTCTAAACTATATTTACTAAACAAAATTTGAAAATTTTGTTTCTAAATTAGATTTCTAAATTTAATTTCTAAACTAAATTTCTAAACTACATTTTCTAAACTAATTTTCTAAAGTAATTGTCTAAACTGAATTTCTAAACTATATTTTCTAAACAAAATTTGAAAATTAAATTCCTAAACTAAATATCTAAACTACATTTTCTAAACTAATTTTCTGAACTTTATTTTCTAAACTATATTTGTACCCTAAATTTTCTAAACTAAATTTCTAAACTACATTTTCTAAACTAAATTTCTAAACAAAATTTCTAAACTAATTTTCTAAACTATTTTTCCTAAACTAAATTTCTAAACTATATTTTCTAAACTAAATTTGTAGCCTAAATTTTCTAAACTATATTTCCTAAACTAAATTTTCTAAACTAAATTTTTCTAAACTAAATTTCTAAACTAAATTTTTCTAAACTAAATTTCTAAACTAAAATTTTAAACTAATTTTCTAAACTATATTTTCTAAACTAAATTTCTAAACTAAATTTGTAGCCTAAATTTTCTAAACTATATTTCCTAAACTAAATTTTCTAAACTAAATTTTTCTAAACTAAATTTCTAAACTAAATTTCTAATCTAACAAAAAATGTAACAAAATAAATACCTGAAAATCGCGCACTCCCTCTCCTCTTCTCCTCCTCTCCATCTCTTTCTCTCCCCCTCCTCTTCTCCTCCTCTTCCTCTCCTTCTTTCCCCCTTCTTCCTCCGCGCGGCCCTCTCTTCTCTACGCTGCGCGGCCGAATGAAAACAGTGCGAAGAAGAATGCCAGTGGCCGAGCGCGGTCGGTTTATATCCCACCCCCAGTCGCCCAACCGTTCGGCGACCGGATTTCAGTCGCCTAACGGTTCGGCGACTGAATTCCAGTCGCCTAACGGTGGGGCGACTGCAGTTAATCGCCGAACGGTTGGTAGACTCTCCAGGTGTCGCAGTCTGGTTGGGCGAAAAGCTCCAGTCGCCCAACCATTAGGCGACTGGAGCCTATTTTTGAAATTTTTTTTCTCGCAGGTATATTTCTGTAATTTTGAATAAAAAATAGATTATCCGTACAAAAAATTCGCAATGCTGATGGATCAGTCACGTGTTCTAGTTTCCCGTGTAACAAGTAATCTTAACAGCTGAAATAGCCACCTCGCGAGCCCGCCCTGGGATTCTAGCTTAACGCAACATGTATGTAACGATTTTATACTTAATACAATATGTGTGTATTACGATGATTTTATATTTAATGCAATAATTAAATCTGTTGCAATAAATAGGTTTTCTTGTAGTGGGCATGATGTACTCGCTAGGCAGCCTGGTTAGGTTGATCTCAAAAAGCAAACATGTGATATGCACTTATACAATTAGGTTTCGAATTTGGCACCAAATCTATATAAAAAATGACGATTGTGTCTATAGTGTTCTAGCACCATTGAAAATTTCACCTTCAAATTTAAAAATGTGTTAGAAAAAAGATAAGCTTGCTGTGATTTTCTTTTTTATTTATGTTTTTTTAGGTTTTTCTCAAATTTGTTACTCTTAACATATATAGAATGAATTTGAAATTTTATAAATAGGTAGAGTGAACTGAGAAATACATCTAGATTTTTGGGGGAATTTTTCATGTTAATTTGTTGCCCAAATGGAGAACGATTGCGTAAGTGCGTCACAAAAGAATGATTGCATTTGCATAGCATACATTGCCCTCAGAAATTAAGAAACATATTGATCTTTCATCTACCAACATCACACTATTTTTCGAGAGATGATGAAAAGAACCCATTTGCAAATGATAGACCAATAGCCAGCTAGCCATCCGATGGCTAGCCCAACTACTGTACCACTCATATTTTGTGGCTAAAAGCCTAAAGATTTGGTTAATTAGAGCCCCACTAACTACCCGTAACGTACCAAGTATTTATATTTGTGTATTTTTGTATGATTTGATTTCGTGGCATCTCGGTTGCTAGGTCCTACAGATGTGGTGTTAAGTGTTAACCCAGTCACACCCTTATGCAAATTAAAAGGGTCATATATATACACGAGTACTCCAGAATCAGATCAGGGTGCCATATATGTATCGATCGAAGAACTACGCACGTACGTAGGCATAAGTGGTACTATTCCAATTCACCCCGAGATTAGTGTTAATACGAGACGACTGCTAATCAATTAAGCACACGGCATACTCGGTCATATGTGAAAGCCCTGGACTAGTAGCTTGCCTGTAAGGATAACTAGTGATGAGTGCTGCAACTGGTAGGCTCTCTGATCCAACTAGACAAATCTAAATAGTTCAGATGTGCACATTTGCTAGTTCTAAGAGTACTCCAAAAGTGCTTTCACTTACTGTCATCAGCACTGTAAAAGCAGGTGAATTTGCCAGGATCAGCGGCAAAACAAGGCAAACATCCTGTCCAAAGTTCATGCACGCATGCAAGGGGCAGCCATTTCTGCCAGTCTTTGGGAAGCACATTTGCAAATCCACTTGTTGTTGCTTCCCTGCCTACTATTTCACACTCTTTTCTAGCCAAGGTAAACCTACTGGTTAGTAGTTACTGCAGCAGTACAAAGCATGGCCTGCTGCTGAACAGCATTGAGATTAAAAAAAGGTACAATACTACTACAATTGCCCATTCACCTGAGAAAGCAATTAAACTTCCTTTTACTCCATTGCTGCTCTATCTATCCTCCCTGCCATGTGCCCGGGAGTCAGGAATCAGTTCATCTGATCTCTATTCTCCGTGGTGATGTCATCAAGGAGAGTAAATACAATTCTTACCAATCAGTAACATCAACACAAGGACGGCCAGCACCACACTAGTACAATTATCGCACAATGTTCATGCACTCGTACCAATCAGTAACCTCAGCACAAGGACCAGCACCACACTAGTACAATTATTGCACAATGTTCATGCACTCCTAGTCCTCCGCTCCTGCAAGGATCAAACTTGGAAGGCGTTACTACTGCTTGCAATGGCGCCATGGCGCGTGTAACACATGTTTTTGACAGAATGCTGCCTTCTTTCTTGTGCCATCAACCAGCATTGGCCCCATTGTGGAGTGAGCGTCCTGTGAAAATTCATTCAAATATACTATTTGTAAGAATTTTCGAGTAAAATTCAGAATGAATAAAGTTATGAGAAAATTACACAATCAAGTACACTCTGTCAAAAGGCTCCACAAAAAATTCATAAGTTTTTGAGCTCATTTGCTATATTTAAAAATTCCTACAAGCAGTACGTTATTTGACGGCTATAGTTGTTCTCTACTTGCAGCAATGGTATGTAATCTACCACCCCTACTTGAGGAGGCATGGGACACCTAGCATCGATGTCACGCTTGGATTGATGGCGATAGGCCACCAACCCTGGTGATATAGGGACCGAGGGAGACCTGGCCGCTGAACAACCGGTATGTTGGGAGGCTTAGTCAGCCTAGGCTGATTGCATTCGCCCGCATGCTAAACACGAGGCAAAACCTCCTGATTGACGCCTCTCTTCTTTCTGCACTGGTTGATCATTGGTGCCGGAGACCCACATGTTCCACTTCTGGTGGGGGAGATGACCGTGACACTGCAAGATGTTAGCTTCATCACCGGCCTGCAGTTGTTCCCCCTCCGAGATCGTCGGATTGGAAGGCGCGACTCGCTCATCACTTCGGGCAGCCTATCCCTAAGAGGCCTAAGGGCGTTCCACATGCCTGGCTGCGACGATTCATGCATAGCCTAGATGACGCAATGGAGGAGGTGGTTTGATGCCACCTAACTGCATATTTGTTGGATGGGTCATGTTCCCTAGCACGCAGGGGGACATGGTGTATCCTAATTACATTCACCTTGCAGAGTCCATCGTGGACTACAACAATGAGAACATGCCGCAGTATAGTTGGGGTTCAGCTGTATTGTGCGCCACATATCGAGGCCTGTGTGAGGCTTTGCACGTCACACGGGAACTGAGCCCATGCTCTTGAGTTGCCACATGCTGTTGTAGCTATGGTCGTGGGAGCACATCCCGGTCGGGTGGCTGTACTTCTGGTCCTTAGTGCAGCCAAACCCGCGCATGGAGCATTTCTATGGTGGGGTGGACGACGAGGATCGTTAGGGCTATTTTCATTTCTTATGCTAATAAAACTTACGAAGCAAATATATAGTTCATTTCCTACATGTCATTTTGGACGTTGCACAATGTTACTTGATAGTTCATAACTTGTGATCTTTACGCATAATGAACACATGGTGGTTTGGTTCAAAATTACAACTTTGCGGAGCGATGTGACGCAATAAGGAAGCTTTCCACTATGACGTGACCCAACGAAGTAGCTTTGCACTACTAAGTGACCCGATGAGCCAACTTCACAAATCGACGTGACGTAATGCTGCAACAAGCTTCCTCCTTAGGCTTGCTGCCTAGCATATTAGAATTCACCCACATATGCCATGCTGGCTCGGTGCATAAGTGCTACCCATTGGGCAGCGGGTTTTTCTACAACTACACAACAACACAACCTCGCACCCATAGAGAAGTAATGGGAGGAGGTCACCCAACTCACAAGGGATGTTGTAGCCCGTGATGAACAAAGCGGGCATGCTAGGAGGCCACCACCCCGCAACGATGGCCCCCGTAGCTCCAACCCCTACCTAGACATTCCCACAGAGCATTCGACGCAAGACCCACCAGTAGGGGAGAGGTCGTCCCTTTTTGGTACGGGGACACATGTAAGTTCTTTAACTCCAAGGAGCGGTTCAGCTTGTGCATGCGTTACTGGGGTTGCCCTAACTATGCCTAGGACTACCCCGACAGGCGTTGGGACATAGGGCGCTAACACCAGCCTATAAGGACCGGTTACAGTACATTCCCCTCCCATTTCTCTTTGAAAGCAGGCGCTAACATCCTCTCTAATCTACCTGTAGTCTTCGGATCCACTATATGCATTCTGCAAATGGATCGACCAAGACATCCACCCGTAGAACCAGTGGCATTTGGCCTACGAGGAGTGGGATGCCGAGAAAGACTGCGAGAGGAGAGAGGAGTAGTGGCGTAACAAAAAAAAGAACACAACGAGCATATACAGCGGGAGACATGTAGGCACAGGGAGTGCGAGGCTCGCGAGGAGGAGTGTGAGAGAAAATGCGAAAGGGCGGCCAAGGCCATGGCGACTGGCGAGGACTACAATGCTGGCCTCGTAAGAAAGGGAAAATGGCCTCGGTCCATGGAATAGATCGGTCCATTCCATACCAGTCCCCCATCCTAACTGCCATGTTTTTGCTTTGCAATAAAGGCATGTATTTGTATATGGTCCGGATGCTACGGTAACTCTATACCTAGTAGTATCGAGGTTGAGAGCCGAACCAGTATGATGTGCAACTATGTGTAATATGTGTCTATTCTATGACTGTAATATATCTCAGGTTCTATGCCCCACAACTTCACTATGGGTGGAAGATTTGAACACTTGCTACAAATAAGCTGACCAAAAAAATTGTACATTCAACCACATGACTTGATAAAAAGTGCAGCGCACATTGCTATTCCATTGCATATTTTCCAACAAAGACATCACAAACAGAGCAACATTTGCATCCTATCACCAACAATGCATCTCACGGCAATACATGCACATACAAAAGTGCTAAAATCACCACGAATTGCACAACAATCACTATGTTTTTTTGTTGAGTACAACACATCTATGTCAAAACTTCCATAGCGCTGGCATTGCACAGTCGCACTGCCATTCCGAGCATATTCATCACACGATGACCCATACACCCTGAATGCCTGCAATGCCTCTTCTTCAGTGCTGAATCATCGGTAGCGCTTTGTGGTAGCGTTCCCAACTGTTGTACACCCTGGATTCTAGCCATTTAATACGGTGTACTACCTCATCAGCTCTGCACCACACGAACACTCACTCAAATGCATGAACGATGACAAGAAGCACTCCAATAAAAACCGCAGGAAGAACAACCAAATTCACCCGGAAGGAGGGCCACATTAGAAATAGTTGTGTACCTGATAGCCTGCAACCACCTTGCCTCTCCCGGCTGGAATCAACGATGGTGGAGATCCAACCCAAGCTCGAAGCACTAGGGAATGCGTGAGTGAGAAAGTGCAAGAGGGAGACAAATTCATGACAATCTAGTCTACCGCACATTTAAATAGCCAAGCATGGGAGAAAATGATGCGCACAAAGATGAATCTTGTGAGAATTGGGCGGACGAGCGAGGGAGGGCCTCCTGTAACAGTGCCATTTTGGGAACATGGCTGTTGTACTTCCCGCAATAGCCTAGGAGTTCAGTTGCAGACAAAAGAAGTATCATGTCTACTCGATCACGAACATTTAAAAATGGTTAACTTGATTTAATTAAGACCTAACGGTCAACTTTAGCAACTTTAACAGGCGTCTAAGCCTAAAACTTAACTTACATATAGAAGAACTGAGGAAAATTCCCATAGGAATGCTTGAGTGCGGTCATAATTCTAACACAAAAAGTTGTAACATCATTTCTTCTTCTTCTAATATCTGTTTTGGTGGAAATAAAGCAAGACTGAGTACAACCAAGTAACCAACTGTACTCAATAAGTCAAATGGGGAAATGTTGTTTAACTATTTGCCAGGATTCTCAGGAGGGAGGTTATAATGGTTTTGTTAAGTATTTAAAGATGCAGTTTTATTTGTAAACAATTCTGAACATAAAAATAACAAAGTAAGAACTTCTTAAGAGATTGGGGTTTCAACAACTTGATTACCAGGTTACAACATTACAAATCTACTTATACCTCGCTATTGGAATCACCCATTTAAACACAGCTTCATTTACCGAAAGTACAGTGTATTCGAATACCATTTATAATTTTGACTCTACAGAATTACCCAACTTTACCCACAAGATTTCTCAAACTCTGAATACCATGCAATAGCATGAGACTAAGTTGAGAAAACTAGGTTTTTCATTGCTCACCTCTTTATATAGCCTCTACCCGATAGATTATGTACCACTTAAAACTCGGGTATCCATTGGCCAATTCAGAACACTCCGGCCCGATTCTAAGTGAACCTACCATTGTTAAGTATGGTTTTACCATTCCCATACCATGCCCCTTCACCCCTACCTCATGTAGATATTGAATTGAGTTGAGCAGCTATTAGATCAGGTTTGACAAATCAAAGCTCATGGTTGAGCGATCGCTATGTTCTTTACTTAGCATAAGGTTCTAGTCCTTACTTTACACCGATGCAACTTCCATCCATAACCTAGATCCCCAATGCTCTATGGCACTACCACCCATCCTGTCCAAGCCTCCTCCCTAGGGTAAGGTTACAGAACCCGACCATCCAGTGGCTTCCCGTGATGCCCCTCACCCTAGTACCATTTTTGTAATTCTATTGGCGAAGTGCCATGTCATTTAGTAGTATGAAATAATTGAGCTCCTAATCTGCCCTGGATATTTAAATAGTATATTTGATATTACTAAGACTTGTCAAGATGAATATGGCCATTAGATAAAACATGGCTTTTTTGGTGGTAGGATATAGCTAAATTATCATGTCATTCTAAATATTTATTTTAGATAAATAACAGTGCATAAATAAAGAATAATGAAAGTACTGATATTTAAATAATTAAAAAATGTATGTTCAACATGATAAAAAACATGTGACTTGTATCTATCCATAGTCTCTGATTAATTTACTGTAGTCTTCGGATTGGACACTGACTTCTTTAATTGCTCTTGTAGTTCTTCTGTTGACCAACTTGTCGGGTCCAAATACTAGCATGGAAAGAGAATGCAAATAAGTTCCTGCTTTGCATAATGCAAGCTGGGAACAAAATATAATAAAATAACTAAAAAGATATAAAGAAGATAGGTTTGGGTGTCAGGGTTTAGGTGATGCGTGATTTGGTTGAATAGAGTTAGGAAATAGGCTAGGTAGGCTTGAGACAGTCGAAATAGCTATATATGTGTTAAATGGGTTGGTTAGGATTTTATCAAGTCTGTTCAGGTTAAATGGAGCTGAGAATGGGCTTTGTGGGGTCAACATGGTCAAAATGAATATATATATGTATGTATGTATGTATGTATGTATGTATGCATGTATGTATGTATGTTTTTCAGGTTTTTGGGGTGAACAATAATAGACATGCATTGTTCATTGCGGGTCGATCACTGTTCATAACAGGGTTGGTCACTATTCATAATGGGTAGGTTTGCTACAGTATCAGGTTTTTACTATGCTGTCGGGTCGAGTTGCTACGGTATAAATCAGAATGAATAGTGATGAATAGTGTTCAGCCTAGCCCAACATTGTTCATCTTTTCCATCTCGCGGTTACTGTAGTGATTGAACAGAGCTGATTTTTGCAATGGCAATTGGCGGGGCTACAGTGGTTTTTGAGGCTAACCGATGGCATGGATGGACTCAGGGGACTAAAGGGAATCCATTTTTGGGCATGACACAACTTAGGAAGCTTTGTGGAGGATTGGCGGTGGGGAATGGTTCATGATGGATTTTTATGGCACAAGAGCTATGGAGAGGTTCTCCTACATAATCAGCTGTGATTTAACCATCCCAGGGTTATTAGATTGGTTCGGGTGGCGATGGTTTGAGCTGCGGAGGTCCGAAGCAGGCTGTCCACGGTGATTGTCTTCGGCCGTATGGCGGCGATAGGTGCCGACAAGGTAGGGGCAGGGGAGGCTATTGCTAAGCTTGGGTTAGGTTCGTGTTGGCTCAAGGAGGCTAAAGACGGAAGTAATTGAGAAATGATATAGGGAATAATATGAATTGAGTTTTGGGGCATACCGGAGTATTGCGGGGCAACGTCGACAAAGTGATGACTAACAAGAGAGAAGGTGTAGTCTGTGGTGCTAGCGGACGCCAAGGCAAGGTATGAGAGGTGCTTGTGGTCTTTTATAGCTACTAGAAGGCGGTTTGAGTAGTGAAGTGTTGGCTTAGAGGATGGCATGTGTCTAGGAAAAAGACGCGCGAGAGAGTTCGGGGTGGCTCGATAAAGATGGCGGGGTAGTCAATGCTGCAGTGGTAGGTTGGTTTCAGGGCTTCCTTGGTTCGCAAGTTGCGGCAGTCAAGAAAGTGCGGCGCACATGTTGGTCGTGAGACAGGGAAGGAATGCAGTGGATGGGGCTTCGGCTTGTCCTATCTAGTGCCATTCGGGGTCATTCAAAGGATGTTAGGGGCTCTGAGGGTGAGACGTACGACAGGTTCAATTGGCATTGTGGCATTGACCGAGTGGCGTGAGAGGTGGTGAGATGTTTGGCGACATCGAAATTGTCTGACTGTGAATAGTGTTTATGGCGGGAACAGGGGAAGACGCCAAGGGCCAACGGAGGCAGGGATCAAAGGGGAAAGCATAGATGGTTGGAAGATGTGCCGAATTGGACTAAGATTCAATTGAAATTGAAATTCAGTGAAATTTAGGTTGCTTTTGAAATTCGGGGTTGTTTCACCTCCTGCCACACCCCGGGCTAGGGGCAGGTGACCTGTCGCGTCGGCTCTGGGGGTAGGTCCCTACCACACCTGGTACCAGGGGTAGATGCACTGTAGAGAGCTACATTTACAAATTAGATCGGAAGAGGCTATTTCTGCAAAACACAATCCTCCAGGGACCACAAATGGTAAAATCTCTGTACCAGGTAGAGGGGCAGCTCATCAAATGTAGCTACCTCCACCAATTGTAACCACAATGAAAGCAGGCATATACGACACTGCAGCACACCTCCCGGTGGGGAGACCACCAGTAGGGGTGTAAACGGATCGGATTCGGTCGGATATTGCTTAAACCGTATCCTAATCTATATTTTTTTCGGATTCGGAGTCGAATACGGAAAGACCGGATACGAATACGAATTCGGAATATTCGGAGTTTCGAATACGGTACCATCGGGACGGATATATAACGAATTCGGCTCGGAAACAGATAATATAGGCGGATAATACAGATAATTACAATTCCAAAAGGTACAGTTTCACTAGTAAAAAGCTGCAGTCAACACTCAATACTAAATCAAAGGTGGATTCTTACCAACGATCCCAGTGAATGAAACATGAGGATCCGAGAGATATATATCATATATTCATATGGCTGAACCTTTTTTTAGCATATCTTCTTTTTTTCTTGATGGAAATAGCTGCTTTAGCACATAATCCAGGTAGCAGAGTGACAGGGATCGAATTCGGTCGGATATTACTCATTCCATATCATATCCCATATTTTATTGGATTTGTTGAAATTTATTTGGATTTTTTAGATTTTATTTTTAAGCCAAGAGCAAAAAAACTTATTTTAACTATTTTCTAAAAGCTAAAAATAGTTTATGTTATTTCCCTAAGTTGTCCTAGATTTATAGTATTTTTGTGCATTTTCTGGAATTTTTGGTGTTATTTGCATTTATTGGATTTGTTGGAATTTATTTGGATTTGCTAATGGGTGATGGGCTGAAAATGATGATTTGGTGATGGGCGGATATCCAAAACTATATCCGGTATTATCCGATAAAATTCGGATAGTATCCGTATTCGCTTGATAGTCCGCTCCCGAATCCGAATCCGTATCAGAAAACAACTATCCGAATCCGACTCCGAATCCGATAATTATCCGATATGACTATCCGAATTCGATCCGACTCGGATTCGGCGGTCGGTCGGTCGGGAAATATCCAATCCGTTTTCACCCCTAACCACCAGTCAGTAACCGATCATCTCGCCAAATTTCAGGCGTATTTATTAGACGTACGTTTCCTTTAAGAACTCCATAGAACTCCATTCGTATTTCGTTGCTCGCATCTCACGTGAGAACAAGGATTAGGGTCTTTTTGGAACACAACAATAGGAAAAACGAAATGTTAAAATGTTACGAGTCGTTGAATCCTATATGAAATAAGGATGTGTATAAGTATCATCCGGATGTTTTTTTTCTAACTATTATCCAGATTTGAGACCGTTGGCCTCTTTTTTTAGAGGGGGAGACTTTTTTTTGAGGAGAGGGAGATTTTTTTTGGAAGGGGTGTGGGAGAATTCATAGCCATTAGATTTCTCACAAATTTGAATGATAGTTAGGAAAAAAATATTTCCGTGAAATAAAACCACATGAATTACTTAAAAGGTGTTTGCAGGGCCGTATCTAACATTTTAGGGGCTATGAGCTAAATTAAAATTTAGACTGGCACTTCAGAAAGTTAATTACCAAAATAAAAACATTTTTCATGTAATATTATAATTGAAACACATTAATTCTTACAATGTAACGATGATCAAGTCGCCAATCTTACAAAATATTATGAGAAAAATAACTAAAATCCTTGAAAAAAACATGGATGCTCTTTATTACTATAAATTGGTATATGATACCTTTAATAAGGCTTTAGACTAGCTCTAATTACATTGAATTGAATGAGAATGAATTCGCGATCAAATGTCCTTGATAGATGTTAATTGTCCGCCGAGGAAGACGTTTTATGGAACCAGTGCATCTAGTTAGGGAGGTAGCTATTATCACAGAGAGAATGCCTGATTATCGGTTGTTGTCAACAGGGGACGAACGTGGGCAACAACCTATGGTAGTTGTTGTCAAATACTCGGGGCCGAAACATCGCACTATTTAGAGTGGATAAGTCGTGTGTTTTATCCACTACACAGAAGAAATATTTTGGAATCGGGTTCAGGTATCAGTTCACAGACTCTCCGAGTAATCATCTGGTCAGGCAACACATACAACGTATCTTCGACCAGGGTATTCAGGGGTTTACGATCACGAGGTTCCTTGACTTTAACTTAAATATTAAAGCCATATTTACAGATTTATTTAATCCTCACCACAAAACAATTTGCATTGCGTCCCACTAAAACAAAGTTTCTAAACTAATACTATATGACTTTTTACTTGAAAAGCATGGTTCTTCTGGTATTCCACGAAGAAATCCTTAAGTAACTTCCTAATTAATCCCATGGAGCGCCACCCGACCGCCACCGCGACACCGCGTGCATCCAGGGCCGTTCTTGTCATCTTGGAGGCCCTAGGGCACGATAAAAGTGTGACCCTTTATTTTAATATAAATATGTAACAATATATTTTATATCAGTTGTAAAAGGTAAAGTTCAATACAATAACTATTAGACAGTACGTTACAAAATACAAAGTACTTATTGGCAACATTAGGCTTAGTACATTACAAAATGCAAAGTACTCATTGTCGACAATCCACTGGTACATTAATATTATTAATAAGTCTTAGAAAACTATAATATGCTACTAAGGACAAAACAATTTAGGAGTGACCATTCAACCTTTCATGTGACATTGATGACTTCAAATAGTTTTTCCAATCTCTCTTAGATCTAATGGACATCTATATATAAAAAAGAAAATGATGTTACAAGAAAGTCAAAGATTTTTGTTCTAGATAGTGTAGATATTGCGTTGGAGACTTGAAGTGATATTTACCAGATAATCAAAGAACAAAAATTCATAAAAATGTACCATATATGCAACGGCTATATGAGGAGATTTCAAGTAAAACTGTTACAAAATGAAAAAATTGAAGGCGAATTAGTTGAAAATCAATGAAATCAGGCTCTCCTCTATTAATGATGGCACTTACTTTGGGGGAAGAGAAGACCGAAAGAGGAGTGGAGAGGTCAAAGGGCGCAGGTGGTGTGCATGGTGGATTGGATCGGGTAAATGACTTAGTTGATGCGTTCTCTCTATAAATGTTCATGCTTGGATATTTAGGAAGCGCTCAGTGCTAGATGCACAACATAGACCAAATGAGCCATTAGTTAACTTTGGCAGTTAACCCAACTAATCATTAATCAATTATATCCAATATTCAATATATAGGCTATATCATACATGTATATATACTAATATATATGGATTAGAGGCCCAAATTTTTGTGGGCTCTTGGTGGTCGCTCTTGCTGCCTAGGTCCAGGGCCAGCCCTGCGTGCATCCCTCGCGCGACAGCAACGGGTTGCACCACCAGCGGCTTACCAGACGTGCGAGAAGGTGAGCGTGGTGGCGCCGAGCGTAACGGGAGCCGGCCTCGCCGCGCAAGCGGACGCAGCCGAGCGCGCCAGGGACACGTGCACTTGCATGCCCCGACGCCGCTCTGCCCACCGAGCTCTGCCGTCGTCACAACGCCACCATCGCGCCGCCCGACTAGCCGCCCGCCCCAGCCGACCAGACCATCGAAGCACGTGGTGTTTTCCTTGGCATCATGCTAATTAAGCCGAACAATCGGATGCAAGATCATTATCTTGGGTATTGTTGTATTTGAAAGACGTAGAAGAGACGGTAAGGTAAACGCACACAGGACTAGGTTCTTTGGTTCGCAACGTGGGGACAGCTGATGGGTGCCAAGGTGACATGCAGTAGATCATCGTCTTCATGACAACTAGCTCCTGTAAGTACGAGCTTCGGATGTTAGACACTAATCTTGATTAGTATTTACTTGTATGAGTTTGTAAAGTCATGCATGCACGTATGTGTCACTGGGTGCATTAAGTAGTTGCATGTAGGGAGGAATAAGTCCTGTGCATGATTGAATAGGTACTGCATACATGGGATTAGTGATTCCAAAATTTGATCAGCATGCATGTGAGATGTTATAGTTACATTGTTGCGTGAGTCTCGCATGCATACGGTCTGTTACTTGTTTGTGTATTGACTTAGTACGATTTCTGAACCGTGAGAATAGTTGGAGTAGCTAGTGGTGCCGTGAGAAATGGATGAGGGCGCATGGCTCCTGAGGAATAGGTCTCAGTAGTTAGTCAAGCACATCTATATGTACGTGAGGAGTCCAGTGGAATAAAAGGTGCAAGGAAAAGAAAGCGACGCTAGGCTGTTGCAGCATCACAAGCCTTCTCTGTTTATCTCCATGTATGCATGTGTATCAGAGCAATAATAGTGTGTGTGTTTTTTTTGTTTATCTCTCTGTTTTGTCTTTGCGGTGCGTGCAGATTTTGTATGTTTGTAGATTGGGTGTCCTAGATCCAACATCGGAGCTATCGGAGAAACGGATTTCCACAGCAACACTGGAGATATATCAACCCTGGGAATTCCGGTCCGGGGTTAGGTTGTGTAACATCCTATTTTTAGGGTTGTTTTGTGCTTGTGCAAAAATTCAAGAAAATAAATTTGAATTCAAATTTTCATCCAGATGCAAAGATTCCAACTCATTGAGGCAGTTAGTCTCAACTACGACTTGTCCAACTTATACGCAACATAGAACAACGATACATCTTCTCTACGTTCCAGTCTCATCTCCACATCTTCTCAATGTCGTAGACTCATCTCTACTTACTTTAGTTTGGACGGTGAACATATCTTCTCAACATCCAACACTCCTTGAATCCTCATGTATACCTTCATCTTGATTATCTAGGCTGCATAATTGCTTGTCATGAACAATGGATAATATAGTGAGACAGTGGAACTTTTCTTCGTCATCATATTGGATGATGCCTTGTTACCGGTGACACTACTTCTCAGAGAATGCGGCATGATCTTGGGCACAGCTTAAGAACTCTGGTCAAATAGAACTTCTGTTACAGATCGAAGGACGGAATCTGATCTTTGGATTTAGGGTAGACACCTGCTAAGCACAAGGCCGCCTGAATCGAAGGGACTAAAGCAAAACACTGCCTTTTGCTGTCGCCCGCTGGATGGTTCGGTTTCTGCCTCACCCTATCTTTTATAGCAGGGATATGACTATCCGACTCGAGACAAAACTGAGACTTCAGCTCGGATTTAGTGGACAAACGCAGTGCTTATTACAGCCGCGAGCTGCAGCTTTTTGGCTGCCATGACACTGTTTGACACTTTTTGAGGTTGTTTTTGGCATTGCAGCTATTGTTAGTTTTTTCAGTGTAATTGAATTTAAAAAATTTAAAAATACAAAAATTGCCTATCTCATCATGACAATGCAAAAGAACAAAAAAGACAAAAAGAGCTTAAAAACCAAAAAGATAGAAAAAGATGAAATTAAGAAGTTAGAACCCGAAAGTTAAAAGCTGAAGCCCAATTGAGAAAGGCAAAAGTTGACTCGGCTTCTTCCTTGGTTCGTGTGCCCTAGGATACATAGATATGTTGGCCAGTTTTTGACATATTTGGCACTATTTGTAAGGTATTTACAAAAATATCCGTGTGTCTGCCGTATTGACAAAAATGTCATTTTTGCCGCCCGTCACCGGGCAGCAACACGGGGTGGCTAATGCGTAGGCCCTTGCCATCTCGCCAACGGACGGCAGGCTGCCTGCCACCCTAGCTATCCAGTCTACCGCCCCACTTACTGCCTGCTATCCTATGGCTAGTCGACTTAATCACCTACCTTATTTTTTATATATTATTTGATTGAACTTTTTAATACAACAAATTGAATCAAAAAATTATGAAATTTTATGTGTAGCCTCCTGACATAACGTACTTAACTATGTAATTTTTTCGAGATTTTATCCATTGTGAATATTGCTAAAAAATTTGTATGATTTTGATATTTATAGGAGTTGTTACATATAGCAAACAAGGTCCAAAAAGTATGAAATTTTATGTGAAGGCTTCCAATATAGTCATAGTAATTGTGCAGTTTTTTGAGAATTTTACATGCTCTAATTTGCCATGTTAATTCATGTTAATTTAATCATGAAATTAACAATGCCCAGACATCTTTTGAAATACGTGACCTCTATTTTTTTTTGAATTTCATACATAACAAATATTTATAGAAATACATGTAATAATATAAAAATGCATCGCATGAGATACGATATGGCTCACCCATCTGAGCCACTATTATCTCCTCGCCGTGTCTGCCTCCCCGTGCGCGACCTTGTCTTCTGTTGAACACAAGCATGTCTCGTGGGGTACGTCAGTCGGTTTAGAGATTGCATCTCAGTTCGGAGGAGGTATGGAGATCGTTCTATTTGTTAAGTGGCTAGCGGTGGTCCAGTAGGCTGTGGTATAGTAGGTTGGGTCCAATAAGCGTCGATGTCCTCCAGCTGAGACATATCGAACTGCGAGCTATCAGCAATAATGTTGTGAATGAATGACTCTAAAAATCTTTCTTGTGGTGCAGAAGAGCTCTCGCCTTGACCGTATGACATGGAAGCGAAGCTAGTGGAGCTCTGCCCACCAAAGTCTCCAAACCCTGGGTATGGTGAATACACTAAGCTCTGTCCTGCATACAATGTAAACCCTAGCGCTGTGTATTGCTCCCTGGAAGCATCCAAAAGCATGTATCGTCATCAGTGGACTTGACGTCAGCACCACATTGAATTGGAGGCTGTAAGATGAAATAATGTTAGTCCCAATAAATATTCTGGATGTACAATGTGAATCTTATACTTTCCAAACGTGCAGTGAAGATGAACGATGGGGAGCAGTACTTTGTGTAGATGGTGCGAATGTCAAAAGTGATGCATCTTGATGACGGACCTGCGGCAGGAGAACGTAAGGAGTAATAGGAGAACAAAATATAGATTTGTACGTAAGTTATCCCCTCATCGATATGGCCTGTTGATGATCGATTGCTAGTACTATAATGCCGGGCAGACTCGGTAGATTGTGATGGCTGGCCAAACTCGCTAGGTCATGATGACCTAGTGGGTGTGCATGGTGCTCCCACTAGGTGCCTGATGTGCACAGCGTAATCCATCGAACGGCCGCAGCTCAGGTTGTACACTATTTTTTAGCCTACTTTAGGATGTACTTCAAAGTATTCTGCATGACCAGTGGTATGCCCGAGCTGGTGAGGGTGGTCTTGGATGTTCTTGCAATGTGTTGCGCCTGCTCCAACTAAAGTGACATATGAAATAGGTTCAGTAACGACCAGTATAAAATTCATAAATGAAACAATAAAAAATTGCAACTGTCTTACGCTGTAATGCTATTGCGAAGCACTGTGGTGATCGATCGAGTATTGTAGACTGTACTCATGCGTGATCTACTCGGGGCGATCAGCTGGATGAATGGTGAGTCTGGTGCACGACCGGGGTATGTACCACTCCAGGTACTTGTCGTACGTCCGGACGTCGTATTGACGCTACTCCATGATGACATTGAGGTGTGCCCTGTCTGTCCATGCCGTCGTCCACTCATGCTGCAGTGGCCGCCAGTCCGTAGCATACCGTCATGCCCTCGATTGCCTACATTTTTGGAATTATCGATGTTATAGATTAAGACATACAAAGTGTAAACATTACTCGGATGGAGTTTGACTCATCGGTGTATGGCTCATGGTAACAACTTGCTATCCGGATGGGGCACGACCTAGTAGAAACCGAACTATCGCATTACGCTCTGTGACGTGTAAACCTCCACCATATACGAGAACACCAGATGGCGTGTCGTTGGGCATTGCAGGGACAACCCGTAGGGAAATACACGCTTCACGAAGTCTATAGTCCATGGACCCCAGATAACGTCGTTGTCGTGCAACAACTCAAACTCGTTGTGTCACAACAAGTAGCACTTCGACGGTCTGCCCTTGGCCCACCGCAGATAGGCACCAGCCCACTGGAAGCCCATAGTGGGCCTGTATATCTGGTCAATGAACTCGCTGAATAGGTGCACTGGTGTCACGATGGCTGGATGCTCAACAGGGAAGTGCTCCCAACTCCACAACTGTAGGAGCATATAGCAGACACACAAGTTGGGGTTATCAGCAATGCCGCGCTAGCAAGCGTCACACAACCCCCAATATGTGGCGCATAGGACGGCTGATCTCAACTGTACTGAGGCATCGCCCGAAACTCCGTGTCAACCAAAGACTCGACGAGGTGGGTGAACTCGGCGTTACAAATATCACCGTGTGTGGCTCGAAACATGCTCCAACCAAAGAGCTGCATAAGGTACGCGACAAGGTGCATCCTAACGACCTCGAGCGGTGTATCCTATGGGCGCACACTAAAATTCTTCAGCCAAATGTGGGGGACGCCACGAGCACCCTCCGGGATAAGCAGGCCAAACTGGTCTGCCAGCCTCTCCTTTCAGTCCGTAGGTGCAGGGGTTGAAACAAGTGCATCATCCTGGAGAGGGAGACCGATCAAAAACGAGAAGTCCTGCAGAGTGATCATCATCTCACCCCACTGAAAGTGGAACGTGTGCATCTCAGGCCTCCACCTGTCCACCACTGCCGCGAGCAGGCTACCGTCGATGTTGAACTTACGTCCAATGGAGATCTGTCTCGCAAAGGGCAACAAGCCTATGGTCTATAGGATTGGGACGTAGGCTCGTCTAGCTCCCATAGATCCCTTCCACCTCACAGCTTGAAGGGCGAGGGCTAGCTGCGTCACCCGCCATCCATGAGTGACACTGGTGGTTCTCATCGTAGAACTATTTCTAGAAGTTTCGGTAAAGCCATACCTTCCAACAAATAGAATAGACCAAATATTAGTGTGAAGATTGACAATGACACTAAAATATTACAAGTTAGTGGTTACATGTATGTAATTACATACGAATAATTCATGAATTACCGACAATTTGATTACCCATCCGAAAAAATTACGAGCAATTCATTACCGTCGTCCTTACTACTTAACCACTTAGCACTAACTCATTAGTTAACTCTAATTAATTATCACAATAGTAATTACGACTGCTTAATTACACACTAAAATACAATAACAAATTATGGATATCATATGTACACAAAAAAGTACAAATTATGGCTACATTACTATGACCAACTTACTTCATAATGCAAACTACATTAATTACGTCGAACTAAATAACACTAATTAACTAGGACTATAGGAATAATGTCGAAAGCATGCGATAAAAATATGCCTGTATTTCGAAATAAGCAATCAGCACTGGCGTGTCCTTAATGAGCTATGCACTACATTCTCAAAATAATTAGTTATGCGCTCTTAATTTTGAGAGTGCCTTACAACAAATGGTATAGATGAAATATTAGTGCAAAGATTAATAATGACAGTAAAATACAAAAAGTTAGTGATTACATGCATGTAACTACATACGAGTAATTCATTAATTATCAACAATTTGATTACCCGTTCAGAAAAATTACGAGTAATTCATTACCATCATCCATAGCACGAAATTATTTAGTACTAACTCATTACTTAATCCTAACTAATTGCCACTACAGTAATTACAATTGCTTAATTACAAACTACCATATATAACAAATTATGGGTACCGTATGTGTGCAAAAATAGTAAAAACTATATCTAAATCACTATGACCTACTTACTTCATAATACAAACTATATTAATTATGACTAACTAAATAATACTAATTAACTAGGGCTACGGTAATAACGTTGAAAGTATGTGATAAAAAATTATCTGCCTTTCGGGAGAAGCGATCAGCACTGCTGCGTCCTTCCGCCGTGTCCTTAATGAGCTATGCACTGGCTTCTCAAAATAATGACCTACGTACTCTTAATTTTGAGCAACGACCACGAGAATGAGTTTCTGCAATGAGAAACTGCGATGTGCAATAATGAATTGCGAGAGATTCGTATTTATGGCCGAGCGAAAAGGGAACCCGGTGCGCTCACCCCACAAATTAAGGACTTCTTGTTGACGAGTAGCACTTCAAGCGAGAGGGGATGCCATGGTAACATAAACAAATGTGCAGACGAGGGAGTAGGCGATGGGGGACGGCACGGACATAACGATATTAGTGCGGATGAGGGAGCGCGCGAGGGGGGACAACACGGATAGAGTGACAATTGTGTAAAGGACATAGCAGAAAAGAAAATATAGCAGCAACGGGCTAACATATGTGCGAAGGATAGATGTCAGGCACTTCAAAAGATGCCTGAGCATCATTAATTTCATGATTAAATTAACATGAATTAACATGGTAAATTCAAAGAATATAAAATTCTCAAACAAATTACACAATTACCATGACTATGTCGAGAGGCTTCACATAAAATTTCGTAATTTTTGGAGCTCGTTTGCATATTTAACAACTCCTACAAATATCGAAATCACACAAATTTTTGAGCAACAAGCACAGTGGATAAAATTGCCAAAAAATTACACAATCAAGTATGTTGTCGAGAGGGTGCACATAAAATTTTATAATTTGTTGAGCCGATTTGCTATATTCAAAAATTCAAACAAACAATATATAAAAAATAGGGAGCTGACTTAATCACTTACCGTCTAGCCATAGGACAGCAGGTAGTGGGTGGTGTGGCAGGCTGGCCAGCTGGGGCGGTAGGCTGCCTACCGTCCTGTGACGGGATGGCAGGCAACCTACCGCCCCAGCTGGCCAGCCTGCAGGCAGCCTGTCATCTGGTGGTGGGATGACAAGTGCCTACATGTTAGCCCCCCTGCGTTGCGGCTCGCCCACGGGCGACAAAAGCAATATTTTTATCAATACGGTAGAGATACGGTTGTAAACAGTATCAAATATATCAAAAATTATGTGTTGGCTTCCTGTCCTCTGCTTCGGACTGCAGGTTTTCTTCTTTTCTTCTCCCTTGGCTGGCCGTGCTCTACTTAGAATTGATGGCCCGACATGACTCAGGACGCATTGGGACCGAGAGAACGGAGAGAGCCGGCGCTCTGCTTTTCTTCTTGATTTGCATTTGGATATTCATCTGGGCCTGATGTTAATTATTAAACTTGTCTCAGAAGTAAGCGTCCACATTTCAAGATAAACAGAAAAATATGAGAGAATTAGTTATAAATTAATTAAAAACCTCCTTAATATATAGGTTAATATTTTTCTACTAACATACGTACTTGGATTTTAAGTTAGTAATTACTTTAACTTGGGTTACATATAGTGACGGATTTTACTGTGTCTTGAACTCAATTTAAACTCTAAGTCAAGATTATTTTCAACACTGAAGACTTGACCAAAAACAAATGAAAGAACAAATCCCATGAGCTGTTTCTGCAGGAAACCAAATCATTTTCTCCTTGGAACGATTTTTGGTTTATGGTTTTTAAATTATGATTGTTCGTGAGAGATATTATGAGGAGAGAGATAATTGCATGTGATTTTGGTCGGTATAGCTGAAGTCGGTATAATGTCTACTATGATTAACTTATACAATCCGTCAAAAAAATTAATCATTTAAAAATAAGTTACTATAATAAAATACAAAAACCAAAAATACAAAGCCGAATCGAATCCGACCCGAGATCTTGTGGAAGTATTGATCAGAAGACATCAGGTGCCCTTGGAAAAAGGATCGCGTATTTAGAAGGTGGCTTATTCTTACAAGTCAAATGTTTGAACCATTGTATCAAAATCAAATTCAGAATCAGGCATACACACATCTCAAGCTAATTCAACGACTAGGAAAATCGAGTTAGCGGCAACAAAAAATCAAGCTATTTAGAAATAGAAAAATCACACAAAAAATCCACACAAATGCACGAATTTAGCGCAATGTAATGACTATCTGCAGTGCACCTTGCAAAATTTCATGTTCCACGTGCCGCCAGCCACCTATTAATACACCACTGTTAGAAGGATGTCTCCCTACGAGGCCAACCATTGCATTGGAGTAGTAACGAAACAGCGTTACAACGGTCGCACACTACTAAGTTGCGCCTCTTCCGGTCCAGCCATGACGTCGAAGCGAGCGAATTCCGGCGACGCCACCGCTGCCGGGGAGCAGCAGAAGCTGTCGCCGTCGGGACTCCCGATCGGCGAGATACCAGGTGGCTACGGCGTGCCGTTCTTCTCGACTCTGCGCGACCGCCTGGACTACTTCTACTTCCAGGGCGCGGAGGAGTACTTCCGCTCCCGCATCGCCCGCCACGGCGGAGCCACCGTGCTGCGCGTCAACATGCCCCCCGGCCCCTTCATCTCCGGCGACTCCCGGGTCGTCGCCCTCCTCGACGCGCGGAGTTTCCGCGTCCTCCTCGACGACTCCAGCGTCGACAAGGCCGGCACGCTCGACGGCACCTACATGCCTTCGCTCGCGCTCTTCGGCGGCCACCGCCCGCTCGCCTTCCTCGACGCCGCTGACCCCCGCCACGCCCCTCTCAAGCGCGTCGTGCTCCGCCTCGCCGCCTCGCGGATGCACCACGTCGCGCCGGCCTTCCACGCTGCCTTCGCCGCCGTGTTCGACGCCGTCGAGGCCGACCTCGACGGCGCCTCCGGCGGCCCCGTCGAGTTCAACGGCCTCAACATGCGCCATATGTTCGACTTCACCTGCGCCGCGCTGTTCGGCGGCACGCCGCCGAGCAAGACCATGGGCGACAGCGCCGTCACGAAGGCCGTGAAGTGGCTCGCCTTGCAGCTGCACCCGCTCGCGAGCAAGGTCATCAAGCCGTGGCCGCTCGAGGACCTCCTCCTTCACACCTTCCACCTGCCGTCGTTCCTGGTTCGCCGCGACTACGCCGCCCTCACGGCCTACTTCGCGGAGGCCGCCGCCACCGTCCTCGACGACGCCGAGAAGGCCTGCCCGGGCATCCCGCGCGACGAGCTCCTCCACAACCTCATCTTCGTCGCCATCTTCAACGCCTACGGCGGCTTCAAGATCTTCCTGCCGCACCTCGTCAAGTGGCTCGCCCGGGCAGGCCCAGCGCTGCACGCCAGGCTCGCCAAGGAGATCCGGGCCGCCGTCCCTGCTGGCGCCGAGATCACCGTCTCCGCCGTGGACAAGATGCCGCTGGTGAAGTCGGTGGTGTGGGAGGCGCTGCGCATGAACCCGCCAGTGGAGTTCCAGTACGGCCGCGCGCGCCGGGACATCGTCGTTGAGAGCCACGACGTGGCGTACGAGGTGCGCAAGGGCGAGATGGTGTTCGGGTACCAGCCGCTGGCGACGCGCGACGAGCGCGCGTTCGAGCGCGGCGGCGAGTTCGTGCCAGAACGGTTCGTCGTCCCCGGCGGGGACGACGCGCGGCGGCTGGGGCTCCTGGATCACGTGGTGTGGTCGAACGGACCTGAAACCGGGGAGCCGGCGGAGGGGAACAAGCAGTGCCCCGGGAAGGACACAGTGGTGGCAGTCGGGCGGCTGATGGTGGCGGAGCTGTTCCGACGCTATGATACGTTCGCGGCCGACGTGAAGGAGATGCCGCTGGAGCCGGTGGTCACGTTCACGTCGCTGACCAGGGCCGCCGCGGAGTATAGTAAGAGCTCGTGAGCAGCGAGGTGGTATTTATCAGCGTATGATGTTACGCTGGTACTGGCTAGTTGGCGATTGTCACATTACGTTATAATTATGTCTTCAAATTTGCATGGATTGCCTGCCTTTGTTCAGTTGCATACGCGGCTGGTTGCGCGAGTATACGTTGGGGCTTTGGTTTGTGATTATGTGAAGGTTGAGGGGGTGATTATAAATTGAATAAGATGCATCACTTGGCCGTCATAATCATGTAGTCAATGGGACTCGAATTGTGGTCTTCACCACAAGACGGAGGAACTATACCGATTGGACTAGCTACTGTTTGGTGTTAAGCGTCACGATTTTAAATACGTGAATTAACTTAAATGTGGGTATACTTTTTGAAATTTTCTGTTTTATGGTATATACCATCTATAACAATTCAAATAAAATGCATATCTTTTTAAAAAATATACTTGAATTCAAATATTTGGAACGAATTTAGATTACATGCTTTACTGATTTTTATATAAAAGTAGCACATACATACAATAAAAATATCATAAAAAGGAAACTACAGTTCGAATTCTAGTTCAATCTTATTTGAACTAGTTAGTAAACTATTTAAACTCGACATCTTAAAAAAATCTAAAATTTGTCGCATAGGATACACAGGGGGAATAATGTAACATCCCAAAAAATTTTTTCTTTGAAAATTAATTCCAATTAATTATTTAAAATTTTTGAGATTTTATTCGAATTTTTTGAATTAATTAAGCTTAATATGAATTTTCAAAAAAATGAAAGTTCCCATTAGGGAACCCATCCCTCGGCTGCCACTCGAATGGCTCACTTAACATCACAATTCTGAAGTGATTTTCTCATTTAGCTTCTACTTCATTGTTTTTACCTTTCGACCAAGGCCGCTATTCATCTTCTTTCGCAGCCCGCAGGACGTGCGCATCTGTGTGTCATTCGAACTGAGCCCCAACAAAAACAGCCCTTCATTCTTTCTCCCATATCTTTTCACTCAAGCATCCGAATTCAAATCCGTCTGAAGCGTTACGAGCTCATCAGCACTGCGCATTCATCGCCGGAGTCAATGCTTCCATTACCACCTTCCATTAGTGCTTTCACTGTCGTTTTATTTGTCCATTTTCTAAAAACTGAAAAATTTCTCATTTTCCCGAATGTCAGCCATCACAGTCGATTTGGGCATTCATCATTCCAATGAAGCTTTTTAACTTTTGCTTGTGTCATCTCCTGTCTTACCATCCAAGAATCTCATCCACCATTTTTATTTAATTTTTCGAGCAGCCAATCGACAGGAATTGAGCTTTTTGCGGAGTCGGCTATTCTTGATTTCCGTCGTTGATTCGTCGTCCTTGGCGAACGTTTTCTCAATTCCTTGCACTGAGAGCATCTCCTCCATCCCCTCAACTCAACCCGTAGCTCAGTTCGTCCAATAGTTGACCGAGGAGCTCCACCATCGTACGCCGCCATTAGCCATGCCGTTCCGGCTGACTCATGCCTCGTCAGCCTTCCTCGGTCGCTCTCCGGCCTAGCCGAGCATAGGGGCCGGGGCCATACTCATGCTCCCTCTGCTTCCTCCGAAACATAGTCGGTTTGCCGGAGCCCCATGCGAGCCGCGCCGCCTGTCACTCATGCTCACGCTGTCGTCGTCATTGGATGCCGTTTGCCACGCCACAGCCGACCGTTCAGACCTGGGGCCCTTGTGGACCCCTTTTCTCCCATCGGCTACACCGCTCCTCCCTTCCCACGCCAGCGAGCCGCCTTGGCCAGAGAACGCTCGAGCCCCTGTGCGTATTGCTGCTCTGTGGTGTGTTTGGTTTGGAGTCAGGTAAGGATGGAATGAATCCATCCCTGTTTTTAAGGATGGAACCGTCCCCATCCCCTATTGTCCCTGGAACCAAACACACTATTGGAGGCAGGTAGTGAGGAAGAGGGACAAGCCCATCCCCTCATTTTTGAGGGATGGGGGCATCCTCAATTTAGGGGAATATTCCCGGGATATTTCCCAAAGGGGATGGACTCTGTCCCTGCTGACTCCAATCCAAACAGGTCCAAATCTGGGATCGCCCCGTCTCATCCCCTATTGCCCCTGGAACCAAACACACCCTAAATAGATAAAGTCCTTTCTTTGCTTCACCTTTTTGGCACTAAGATTTATTTGTTTGCAATGATGTAGCCTGGTGGTAAGTCTCCTTGCATGAATACTCAAGGTCATGTGTTCGATTCCCTTCAACCAGGTCTCTGTAGCCTTCCATTTTTTCTTTTGCTTGAAGTCAATGACAAGCGGGTCCCATGCGTTATACTCACTAGAAAACCAAAAATCCAGCAAAAATAAGATGACAAAGAATATTCCCTCGTTTTACTATTTTCTAGAATTTCCAATCCGTTCGATCTTCCGATCGTTCTCCGTCATCCGAACTCCGAATCTAGTGATTCAAAATTTTAAATTCATCTAAAATCATAAAATTTCGTCTAGTAGATTTTATTTATATTTATTTGTATTTATCGTTTCGCGCGTAGAACCTAACGTCGCCGAGAAATTTTCTGATCCACAGCAAAAAGTTCCAATCCACGTCCAAGAAGGCAAGTCTCCTTCAATCATTTTGTATCTATGTTTACGAAAATTATTTTATTATTTCAAATTTAAATGTGTTGCTATGTTACATAAAATGATAATTTTTGTCTTTGTCAACCATGTACCTTTGTCAACGCATCTAAAAGCAATCCAAAGGCAGGGAGGCTTGGTGCTGGGCACCTCTTTGTCCCATTTCAAATATTCTATCTATATATATATATATATATATATATATATATATATATATATATATATATATATATATATATATATATATATATATATATATATATATATATATATATATATATATATATATATATATATATATATATATATATATATATATATATATATATATATATATATATATATATATATATATATATATATATATATATATATATATATATATATATATATATATATATATGACGTTGAAATGGGACACCTAGGTGCCTGACACCTAGGCTCCTCGCCGTTAGATTGCTTTTAGATACGTACAGAGCAATGGTATGTATGGTATGTAATATATTAGGCATGCTAAATCAATCATGGAAGGAAAGTCTTAATCATGGATGGAAAGTCTCAATCACACTAGCACGCATCTAAAAGCAATCCAAAGGTAGGGAGACTAGGTGTCCAGACACCTAGGTGCCTCATTATTTATACTATATATATATATATATATATATATATATATATATATATATATATATATATATATATATATATATATATATATATATATATATATATATATATATATATATATATATATATATATATATATATATATATATATATATATATATATATATATATAGACGAGTGTTTCATGCACCATGGTGCCTAGGCACCAATATCAATACCCGTTGATTTGCTTTGAGATTCGTAACGCTTGATGTGGGTATCTTCATATACCCATAAAAAGTATATTTGAGATGTCAAACTCCTAAAAAAATTAAATTCAACTTCAGTTTAATTAGTTTGAACTATTTTTATGGTATATACTCATCGTAGTCGCATTGAACTCAAAAGTAGTTCAAACTAGTTTGAACTGAGTTCAAAACTTACTTACCATAAATATATCAAGGGTATAAAACATTTTCATACCCAAACTCAAAAAATTATCAATCATACACGTGTATCGGATGTTGGTGCCTAGGCACCATGGTGCCTTATGTAATTTTCCTATATATATATATATATATATATATATATATATATATATATATATATATATATATATATATATATATATATATATATATATATATATATATATATATATATATATATATATATATATATATATATATATATATATATATATATATATATATATATATATATATATATATATATATATATTTTTACTCCTGTGTAATTACACCCACCTCTAATATACCACCTAAATAAACTTGAAATACTCATTCATCACTTTAGGTATACTCATATACTAATTATAAGATACTCCAATGTAAACCATATGAAAAAATTGTAAGTGAGTCCATAGTTTTTAGCGCATTTTATAAATACCTTCATATATGCACATAAAAAGGAGTATGTCAAAAAAATGTGCATACCACCTATGAAAAATTGTTCATACCACATATATGGTCTTAAATACTCGTATACTACATGTACATACCCTCCGTTACACGAGATACTCCCTACATTGTGAGATACGACATAGGGTGTAATTACACCTGAGTAGAAAAGAGGCTTCCTATATATATATATATATATATATATATATATATATATATATATATATATATATATATATATATATATATATATATATATATATATATATATATATATATATATATATATATATATATATATATATATATATGTATGTATGTATGTATGTATGTATGTATGTATGTATGTATGTATGTATGTATGTATGTGTACACTTAAAGAATATTAATACATAGGAATCTGATAGCTACAAAAAAAACTTCCAATTCTTTGTACAGACATAGTTAGAGTGGTCGTTCATGTTAGTGATCTTGAGCACTACAATATCTTTCCACGTCGTATAGCCAATGGAGCTGTAACACTCCTAGACGCAAGGTATATCGGTAATATATCTCTTCCAAAAAGTATGGTTTGCAATCAATATCTCTACTAATTGGCAGGGATCAATTATAAATTTCTTCTTACGTCTAAATTTATAGGTTTAACTTGATAGTTGTTCAAGTTTGGGATGAGCATTTAACCCAACATGTGCTTCATGTGCTTTAAGAATTTAGAGAGATCAATGAGAACTAAAACTAATCATCATGTGCTTCTTGCAACTATGTTGAAAAGTGATAACAAATACAATAATTGATTCATCACCCTACAAAATAGTACATACTAGAAGAAATATTGCAAGAACATAAATTGTACTTCTAATATGTTCAACTTGAACACAGGGTGTGTGGTGACTTCACGGTACACAAAACTTGCATTCTCTCCGGATCTTCCTACTACACATGCACTTGCAAGTAAGTGATTGTTACAAGAGACTCCACACAAAAAAAACTTAAACCAGTCTTTGTCTAATACAATCCTAAATTATTATTGTAGACTTTCGACGTTTATTGGTGGCAGGATCATTTGATCTCACATTCATTAAAAGATTTATTGAGAGTAGATGGAAATACTTAGCTCATGCGGTGTAAGCTGCATTTGTAATCGTGGTGGTTAAAGACTGCTCATCGATGTATTTGGGATTAGTACAGATATTGCTCAGGTGTTTAGTCATGTAATTACTGATATGTATATCTGTTTGCATATTGGTATGTTTGTCTATGTTCTCTTCTCAAATTTTGGATGAAAACTATTATGAAATTAGCATTGTTAATTGCACTGATCTCGGTGGGATTCCCTCCGCTAATCCTATACAAGAACCTCTGGTGTTAGTGTATTGCTTTCGGAAGTAAACGCTGAATATAGGCAGAATAAATGAGCTAATGATCCTAAATAATTGAAATGGCAAGCTGAATACACAGATATCTTCAGAACGATTGAAATCCTAAAGAATCACTACTACAGAAAGCCTAATACTAGACGGCCAATCACAGACGGTTTGACAAAACCGTCTGTGACCAACACTAACACAGACGGTTTTAATTTGGACACCGTCTATGTTGGCGGCGTTGGAGAAAATGAGTATCACAGACGGTTCTTATCGATGAACCGTCTGTGATACTGAAGTATCACAGACGGTCTATATTAAAAACCGTCTGTGATAATCCCAGATTATCACAGACGGTTTTTAATAAAAAACCGTCTGTGATAATGGTCACTAGGCATTTATTGTGCTCTCAGACCGCATCTGTCTTCATTTCGATCAGATCTAGCCGCTGCTGCGCACTCTTTCGCTCAAGAGGCAAGGCAGGCGATTTCAGGCCAGTTAATTTGGTGGGAGGAGGCAGAGATTGAGCTTTGAAGATTCATACTTTCCTGGTTGCTCTAGATATGGTTAGTAATAAAATTTATTTTTTCTTTGCATTACAATTTAGATCTAAGTAATTGGTGAGTGTTATTGAGGATGGTTTGCAAAATTGTTGGTTATATATATAATACCTATTGTGTTTATGATATGAATTGAGCTAGCAAATTAAGCCTCAATACATGTGGCCAGTATATATGTAGTAATAATTAGTTAATTTAATTTTTAATACTAAGTTATTATATATGTACGTAACGTAGGACCGAAGCTGGATGTATGCCGCGAGCCGTGTGAGTGAAGAGTACATTAATGGCATGTCTGCTTTTACAAGAGCTGCCGAGGAGGATATGTTGAATAAGGGGGTGGAATATATGTATTGTCCATGCACTGACTGTGAGAATTTAAAGATGTTTAAGAACAGAGGGCAAATTGAAGCGCACTTGATTCGGAGGGGTTTCAAAAAGGGTTATACGTGTTGGAGCAGTCATGGCGAAGTGAATGATCATATGCCGCCGGATGATATCGCCGGTGAAGTGAATGATATGCCGCCGGATGACATCGCCGGTGAAGTGAATGACATGCTGCCGGATGATGTCGATTGTGGTTCGGATTCAGATAGGTTGCACGATGATAATCTGGATTAGATGCTTCGCGATGTAGAAGAGAACTATGATGAGAGAGAGTATGTTAAATTCCGGGGCTTGATGGAGGACTCGGAGAAACCTTTTTTCACGTGCTGCAAGTACACGAGGTTGTCGGCCATGCTTGAACTATTGAAATTGAAGGCAAGCAACGGTTGGTCCGACAAGAGCTTCACGGTGCTGCTAGGTCTTTTAGCGGACATGCTTTCGAGGGAAATGAGTTGCCTAAAACCACGTATAAAGCCAAGAAGATTTTTTGTCCGTTGGGAATGGAAGTAGAAAGAATACATGCATTTCCGAACGACTGTATCCTCTACCGTAAAGAGTATGCAAACATGCATGTATGTCCGGTGTGCAACGCATCCCGATACAAACGTAACAATCAATCAGATGATGGCGAGGGAACAGAGGCGAAGAAAGGATCTCCTGCTAAGGTGGCATGGTATTTTCCTATAATTCCCTATTTGAAAAGGTTTTTTCCAAATCCAAAGGAGGCAAAACTGCTGCGTTGGCACTCAGAGGAGCGCAAGAAGGATGGAATGCTAAGACACCTTGCTGATTCCGCGCAGTGGAGAAATATCGATAGGAGTTTTGCAGACTTCGGTGCAGAACCAAGGAATATAAGGTTTGGACTGAGTACAGATGGAATGAATCATTTCAGTAGCATGAGCAGCGACATAGCACATGGCCCGTGACTCTCTGCATCTATAACCTTCCTCCTTGGTTGTGTATGAAGCGAAAGTATATTTTGTCACGATACTTATCCAAGGGCCAAAACAACTGGGAATGATATTGATGTGTTCCTAGCACCATTGGTGGAAGATCTAAAAGTACTGTGGAACGAAGGGTACAGTATGGGATGCATACAAACGAGAGAACTTCACTCTGCGCTCCTTATTGTTCTGCACCATAAATGATTATCCTGCCCTTGGTAACCTATCGGGCCATAGTACAAAAGGTGCCAAAGCTTGTACTCACTGTTTAAATGGTACCGAGAGTGTGTGGCTGAAACACTCACGCAAAACCGTCTACATGCGTCACCGCCGGTTCCTTCGGAGGGCTCACCCATACCGCAAGATGAAGAAACAATTTGACAGAGAGAAGAAAGACGGTTCAGCTCCAAGGAATTTAAGGGGACACGAGGTTTATGATATGGTTAAGGATTTAGATGTTGTCTTCGGAAAGGGACATAAATTAAGGGCTCATGAGAAGAACATCTGGAAGAAGAGATCAATATTTTGGGACTTACCTTATTGGGAGTACCTAGATGTTCGACACTGCATCGACATCATGCATGTAGAAAAGAATGTATGCGACAGCTTGATTGGTCTCTTACTGAACATTCGTGATAAAATAAAGGACGGCGTCAACGCACGGCTTGACTGGGCTGATATGGACATCAGGCCTGAGTTAGCACCGACATGCACAGATAATGGATGAACGTATTTTCCCCGCGTGTTACACTCGCCCAAGGCCGAGAAAACAGAATCGTGCGCTGCTTGCATGGTGTCAAAGTTCCGCCCGTTACTCCGACAACGTGAAGAAACTTGTTTGATGCAAGATTTGAAGTTAAATGGCATGAAGTCTCATGATTGTCATGTGCTGATGACACAGATGCTCCCTATTGCAATTAGAAATATTTTGCCGATCAAAGTCCGAGAGACAATCATGAGGCTATATTATTTCTTTAACACAATTGCTCAGAAGGTCATCGATCCCGAAGGACTAGATGCTCAGAGGACGAGGTGGTGATGACTCTATGTCACCTTGAAATGTATTTCCCTCCTTCGTTTTTCGATATCATGGTCCATCTCGTTGTTCACGTTGTGTGGGAGATAAAAATGTGCGGGCCCGTATTCCTATGTAGCATGTACCCATTTGAGAGGTTCATGGGAATTCTCAAGTCGTACGTACGGAATCGATCTCGGCTGGAGGGTAGCATCGTCGAAGGTTATGCAAGCGAAGATGTCATTAAGTTTTGTGTCGATTATATGGCTCAGATTCAACCGATAGGTGTGCCTCAATCTCGTCATGAGGGGAGGCTCAAGGGTATCGGAACTATCGGAAGGAAAGCAATCACTGCAAATATGGACACGTATACTCAAGCCCATTTCACAGTCTTGCAACACATGACTGAAGTGGCGCCTTATGTCAACCAGCACAAGGATGTGCTTTGCAATGTAATCCGAGCGCCGGATGTTTGGATCATGAGGCAACACAATGCCGCTCAACCAATGGTTGAAGGAGCAAATCGCTAGGAGCTCGCCAAGTGAGACGCTGACATGGTTGGCAAAAGGGCCAACATTTACAGTTGTGACATGACAAGGATATGACATAAATGGGTACACATTCTATACGCAGTCTCAGGATGTAAAGAGCACAAACCAAAACAGCGGTGTCAGCATAGATGCGTTCAATACCGAACGGTCGAGAAACTCGTACTATGGGTTCATAGAAGAGATTTGGGAGCTCGACTACGTGGTTTTCAAGATTCCCTTATTTCGCTGCCATTGGGTGCATCTCCCACAGGTGAAGGTTGACAAGTACGGTGTCACTACTGTGGACCTCCAACATGTCGGGTACAAAGACGAACCATTCGTGCGCCAACCAAGTTGTTTAAGTTTTCTATGTAACCGACCCGGCAAATAAGAAACGCCGTGTAGTTCTTCATGGAAAAAGGAGAATTGTCGGAGTAGAGAATGTAGTGGATGAGGAAGAATACAATCAATTTAACGAGTTACCTCCTTTTGGAAATGGCATAAGGGTCGACGACGAACAACGTGACGAAACTAGTTACGTACGCATTGATCATCATGAAGGGCTAATTTTTAAAGGAAATAAGCAAATAGAATGATGTATATGTGTGATGTATATGTGAATTGGCATTTATGTATATGTGAATTGGCATATATGTATACAACAATGCATGTGTGTGATGTATGTGGCAAATGTGTGAAGAAATACATTGTGTTGTATGTTGGCAAGGAAATAAGCAAGTACAATGCATGTGTGTGATGTATATGTGAATTGGCATTTATGTATATGTGAAAATGTGTGAAGAAATACATTGTGTGAGGTTGGTGAAAATGTGTGAATGCAGCTGGTTGGTGTTGTATATGAATGCAGCTGGTTGGTGTTGTATGAATGCAGCTGGTTGGTGTTTGTCTAAATATCTACAGGCGGGTTTAAAGGCTTATCACAGACGGTTCTACACTTAGAACCGTCTGTAATAAGCCTACCTATATATACCCTCTGGCTAGGGTTTTTCGTGTATTCTGCAGTTATTGTGTAGTTCTAAATCCCGATCTGTCTCCTCGGTCGTCGTCGCCATCGTCACCGCCTCCTTCGGGCCCGTCCCCAGATCTGGTGTTTGTCTCCGCCATCGCCACTGCCTCCCTCGGGCTCGTCCCCGAGCCGTCGCCGCCGCCGCCTCCCTCGGGCCCGTCCCCCGAGCCGTCGCCACCGCCTCCCTCGGGCCCGTCCGCCGAGCCGTCGCCGTCGCCTCCCTTGGGCATCGGTCCGTCAAGCTTCACTTCCTCCTATCCCCTCTTCCTCATGTTCTTTGTTTTATGTCTTCCTGTGTATCTTGCTTAGTTTCTTCATGTCAAAGGACTTTGGAAGAGCAAAGCCTATCTTCCTCGTGGAATCATGCATTTATTTAAGAATATTTCTGTTAGAGGAGTGGTGATGCCTTCCCTATGGATAGTATTTGGCAGCTATAGAGGAGTGGTGGGTGGTGGGGTATATGCAATGGTAGCATCCAGTTGGCATGTTTTATGTATATGTATATGTATATATATGTTGCTATGGATAGTATTTGGCAGCTATAGAGGAGTGGTGGGGGTATATACAATGGTAGCATCCAGTTGACATGTTTTATGTATATGTATATATATGTTGCTATGGATAGTATTTGGCAGCTATAGAGGAGTGGTGGGGTATATACAATGGTAGCATCCAGTTGACACGTTTTATGTATATGTATATGTATATATATGTTGCTAATGAACATAGATATGTATATGTATACTTGTATATGTTGCCAAGTGTTTATTAAAGCTTGGCATTTTGCAAGTCCAACTTTTAAATTTCCTCCCTTCTCCCCCTCCCCTCTACTTCTCTCCTCTCCTCTCTTCCAACTTTTTTTGCTTCCTCATCTTCCAATTCAATATGATCACTTTCTTATCTTATGGTATGGCACTTTCTTATCTTATGCTAATAGACCCACAAATTGAGCAACATGTCATCCGCGCATTCTTCAACACAATCGCCGGAGGCGTTCGCTCCAAAATCAAGACACCAAGGAAGAGGGCTATCGAAGAAGCCTGAGGGCCGATTTACCATCACACAGGTCGATGAATCTGGGGTCCCTCTCCTTCCTCCCAAAGCAGTAAGCGCATAGAGAAGAACGATCGGAATAGTTGCACGAGAACGAATTGAGATCACATTCAATTCGTGGAAGAGCGTGCCAAACGTGAGCTGCTGACAAAAATTTTGGCATCGTTCGAGATCCCAGAAGAACACCAAGACGCCGTGCAACGACAAGCCTTGCTAGGGGCGTGCTTTCTGATGGCTGACGTCATAAACCCAGCTGGAAAGTTCCACTACGCACCATGATTTTTTATTGCTCTTATCACTCCGGAATCGAGGTCTCGCGAAAGGAACAGTGCATAATCAACGAACTTTGTCAGGCTGCACAAGCAATACTTGGATGGCAATCATGCACCATCCAAGTATTGCTTGTGCAGCCTGACAAAGTTCGTTGATTATGGCTCTGTTCCTTTCGCGAAACCTCGATTCCGAAGTGATAGAGCAATAAAAAATGCAATGTTACCATCTAAATGCAAATGCAACGTACATCTTTTGTAATTGTATATTTGTTAATGGATATTTTATTTCATTTCAATTAATTGATTTGCGAAATTGCTGTTTTATGTTTGTCAAATGGATGTTTTATGTTTGTCAAATGAAGTGCAATGTGAATTGGATGTTGTATGTTTGTATGTGAATTGGATGTTGTATGTTTGTCAGAAA
Organism: Dendrocalamus sinicus; assembly: GCA_036346575.1. Classification (NCBI taxonomy): domain Eukaryota; kingdom Viridiplantae; phylum Streptophyta; class Magnoliopsida; order Poales; family Poaceae; genus Dendrocalamus; species Dendrocalamus sinicus. The sequence goes on from CM070645.1 coordinate 7,367,671, forward strand.
TTGTATGTATATCTGCTTGTTTCAGAGGGCATGGTTAGCATTTCCTGATGCTAGCCAATAAACAGAAATAGATTTAGGGGTTGAAAGGAATATCACAGACGGTTTTTAAGTAAAAACCATCTGTGATATATCAATATCACAGACGGTTTTTGAGTAAACACCGTTTGTGATATCTGATAATCACAGACGGTTTTTGAGTAAAAACCGAACCGTCTGTGATAACCTTCCATGCATTATCACTGACCCATAAATTCAGACGGTTCAGAAAACCGTCTGTGATGACGTTTCTGAACCATCTATAATACTGTTTTCTGTAGTAGTGAATTGTGATGTCAAGCTGTACATATGGTAGGAGATATGCAACAGTCACAATTCACAAAGAAAACCAACATCGTGAATAAAAAATGCCAACTACTAATGAAACTTTCTTGGGTTAACTACCAACAAATGTATGTGGCTCAAGCAACAGGCTGGTATATCGTTATGCAACCTTTTCTCTGTAGTAAATATTTTTCATGCCAAACAAACTTCCACGTGTTTGTTCCCAAAGTAGATTAATAGCCATCATATCGTTATGGAGAGTGTAATCATAAAAATCCCCATAATCTCACACTCACACTTAAATAAACTATTCTGAGGTCCAAGTTTACAATTAGTTCTAGTTCTCATTGATCTCTCTAAATTCTTTGTCATTCTAATCACACAACCGGTATCCAATGGCCCAATTCTTGGGGGCTAATCGAAATTCACACGTCAACCAAAAGAGCAGATGGCGTTGCCAAAATTTGACGATATGTATTGCCTAAACACATGTTTAGTTGTGCCTGTAGCACATTGGGCTAGAGCCTACACTACTACAGAAAAGGTTATCACAGACAGTTCAAAAACATCATCACAGACGGTTTTGTGAACCGTCTGAATTTATAGGTCAGTAATAATACGAGGTCATCACAGACGGTTTTCGAACCGTCTCGTGGTAATATCACGACGGTTTTAACTAAAACCGCTCATGATATTTATAATCACAGACAGTTTTTAGTTTAGAACCGTCTGTGATATGTAAATATTACATATCACAGACGGTTCTAAACTAAAAACTATCTGTGATATTCCCTTCTACTCCTAAACCTATTTCTGTTTATTGGCTAGTCTTAGGAAATGCTAGCCATGCCCTCTAAAACAAACAGATCAACATGTACATATATACATCCAATTCACATCTTAATTCATTTCACAAACATAAAACATCCATTTTTATTAGAGCCTACTATTATAATACCCCAAAACAACGAGCAGGTTAGACAACAAGAACAGAGAAAAAGCAAAGATCCTCTACGTCTTCTCGCCCCTGATGCAACGCATGAGCTAGATGTCTTTGACGCCCACCATCATCGGCGTTGATTAAGCGTCTGCATGGTTGGTACGATCTAGTTGCTTCTGCGGTGTCTTGCCTCCCGCAGACTTATGCGTCGTCTGCAAGAAGGAGGAGAACAGCAAGGAGGAGAACAGCAAGGAGGAGGACAGCAAGGAGGAGGAGAACAGCAAGGAGGAGGACAACAAGGAAGTGGAGACCAGCAAGGAAGAGGAGACCAGCAAGGAGGCTGGGTTTTGGTTATATTTATAGGGGAGGGAGAGGGAGGGAGAGGCGGGAGTTCGAATTTTTTGGCGTGGGAACGGAGAGGCGGAGCTACGATCCGTGGGGTAAGGATTGGTGGATTTCTATTGGCTAGGATTGGGTTGAGGAGGATCGATGGGCCCAGTGACAGATTATCACAGACGGTTCTATATATATAACCGTCTGTGATGAATAAATATCACAAACGGTTCTATATATAGAACCGTCTGTGAATTAAAGCACAAAATTTTATATACCGATGCAATATAAACAACTAGTCTGAAAAGATAAAATAACAAAGTTTTATATAGCTTATATATACTCATTTGAAAGGTTTCGATGAGATCTACAATTTTTCAGTTGAAGTAAAATCCAAATTCCGAAAGGAAGACCAAGAAAAAGGGCAAAAACAGAAACCAAAAACTTGCAACGCAGGTTTAGGTCCAAAGATGGATGAGTTTTGGGGTCTTGAAGGGCGACTAGCACAAGCAGGTCATTGTTTTGGATCGGGCTCATCGTCAGCTTTCCAACGAGTACAAGAACGTCGAAAACGGACACCGTATGTAAAAGTTATGCCCGTTTTACTGAAGGTGTCTCAAAACTGAATCATACTCGGACTTAAGCGGGAAAATATGAAATTTTGAGGGATTGCAAGGCGGGAAACGTATCACAGACGGTTTTATTATAAAACCGTTATTGATATTCCAGTATCACAGACGGTTCAGCGGTAAGAACCGTCTATGATACTCCTTTTTCCCGCCACAAATACCACAGATGGCCTCCAAATTAAAACCGTCTGTAATAGTGTACATCACAGACGGTTTCACAAAACCGTCTGTGATTTGGCGTCTAGTATTAGGCTTCTGTAGTAGTGCTAGCTGAGTGTGAGCTGAGACAAACCAAAAACAAATTTATCAATTATAGATTGCTGCGCACAATGCATTCTCATTCGAATAGATGAGAGCAATCTTTGATCTCTAAGTGATTGCATTTTCTTCAGGATACACCAATTATTCTTTAGATAACACAAAGGATTTTTATCAAAGATGTCGCACCATACAAACCAAACATCAAGGAAAGGAAAAGAAGGTTGTTATGTTGCCAAACCTTTTGAGATTGTCTACGTTGTTCCATTCACATGATACTAAACGAAAATGTGCGTGTTTTTATTTAATCAATTATATTTATTTTTTAATATTGGATAGTGCACATCATGCTCCAAAGAGACATCGCACCAATAATGGCCACGCACCCCAACTGGGTTGTCCATACGTCAGCGATCTAATGCTACATGCCAAGGTTTTTCATCGTTAGACAACGATGATGAGCCAAATCAAACACCTATGCCAAGTAGAATTACATCTTCAAGTACCCTCACGATGGGTGTTTTATTAAGTCTATCTAAATGCAATGCACATAGTTGCACCTCTTAGTAGTAAATTATATGTACCAGTCCAAAGGCAAACAAGTTGTGATCAAGCGGACGCTTAGAATGTAACCATGACACCAGAGCATGTTCCAGTAAGTTGTGAAAATGATAGAGCACGTTATGCAAGGAGTGAACATGATAGAGCATGCTACGCAAGCATGACGCCCGAGCAAAGGCAAGTAAGGCGATAACGTGATCGAGCACGCTATGCAAGTGCAACACCCGAGCAGAAGACTATGAGGCGTGATCGACGTAACTCAAGAAATGCATCAAGGAGCAGTACCCCAAATCAAGATTCCATCGTCGGTTCATGCATCCTCAATGCAACAAATGCCTCCTCTGTAGGCTCCAATAGCTCCGATATATCTGATCATGTCTATCATAATCTACCAGATAACACTCATATGTTGAAACCTCAACCAAAATGCCACCACTGTGGAGCAAAAAAGTTCAAACATGAGTCGTTGGTGTTTTGATACCAAAATGGGAAAGTCAAATTGTCAATCCCCGAACCCCCACAGGAGCTTCGAAGGCTGTACGCAAGCTCTGACCCCGATGCAAAACATTTTCAGGATAGTCTTAGGTTTTTCAATAATCATTTCTCCTTCACCACCCTCGGTGTTAGTCTCGACAAGAATTATGCTAACATGAGGGAGGGAGTGTACATGTTCAAAGCCTACGGACAAATGTACCACAACATATACTCATTTGGTCCAAGTGATGATGGTTCGGACCATTTGGAGCACTACTTCTATGATGATGATCCTAACCTGCAACATAGTTTTAAATTGATAGCAACAACAGTGATTTCATCAGAACAAACTAGAACCTCAACAAGGATGTTATCACCTCCTTGGTTGACATCCTCAGGGACAATCCCTATTCTCAGACATTCAAGAGCCTAGGAGGGGTGATGACCTCGTGGAACATCGTGTTACTTTGAACATGGATGTGAAGCTAGATCAGCGCACGCATAACAGGCCAATAACATCGGAGGTGGCCATTGTGTGGGTTGAGGGGAACGAGTTGTGTAGGACATTTGATTGTAGTGTAACCCTCTTCGGCAATGACAACACGAGATATTCCATCAAGCCTCACTTTGGATGCAACGACCCCCTGTCATAGCCCCCTCTTCTTCCCAAAGAGGTGAGCTCAGATGGCATCCCGAGATCCCAAAGGACAACATCCCCCTTTCCCTTGTGTTGCAGTCTCGATCCAGCAATCACCAAGACCCAGGTTAGTAACCTTATATACTTGATTTGCATTCACTTCTCATTGTTATTGTTACTTCAACTTACATAATATTGTCTATGCTCCCTTGTTTTCAACATATACAAATAGTCAGTTGTGCATCTTTGTGCGAGAGTACTACTGCTACAAGTTGCAGATGTAGTGCGGGATATTTAACCATATCTTGTACAAGAAACACCTATTCCAACAATATGCCATTGATACCTACATCAAGTTGGAAACTACACGACTTAATTACATCCTGCGTAACTGTAGGATCGGGAATGGCAACAGAGGGGGGCGTGAATGGTGCCTTCAAAAATCGCCCCAAGTATCCACATGCTTCTCCTCTCCAATAGCTATAGAAGCCAAGAAGAAAGAGGGTTCATGCTCACTGGCATCCAAAGGAGAAAACACCCAGAAATGAAGGGGAAAGACAAAAGGACAGATCTCAAAGCAGAGAACTGAAAATCAGCAACTGAGGCCGGTCTAACCGCCATGACAGGGCCGGTCAAACCACCTGGCAAAGGCCAGTCAGACAGCTCGGCCTCGGCCAGTCAGACCGTAGTTGATCGGCCGGTCTGACCGCTAGGGTTAGCGGTCTGACCGCCAAAAGCAGTCCGGTCTAACCGCCATGTAGTACCCGGTCTGACCGGTCCCCTGAAGGTAGAGCAAACAGCGAGTGGCCAACTAAACCTTACTGCATAGTAAATACTGAAAATGCAGATTCCAGGAAATTTGTTGAATTGTTGTTGTTCTCCTTAGACCAAAAGAGCAAGACTTTAACCTAAATAGCTGATGGACCTCAAGAAACAAAGAGATGCAGACCAAGAACAAAAGAAGAGAGGAATCACTGAAATTATCAAGAAAGGTCTGCTGGAGGTCCAAAAACCCAAATTACTTGTGACTTTTGTATTCATTGATCAAGTGACTCCAAAATTGAGCAAGGAGTGATCTCATGACAAGAAGGTACAAGCAGATAGCAGTCTTTTAGCCAAGATACCAACAGGATACACATCCCCTATCTCCAAACCCTAGAAATGGGTAAGCAGAGGAAATGAGGCACATGCCTGAGAGAAAAGACTACCCATAGAATCTGATTTTTGCTCTTGGGAGTTAACTGGTCAAATGACCTTGGGGCAGATTCCCATCACCGGGCAGCAAACAGAGGGTACTCTTCTCAAGAACTTATCTCAGGCCAAAGGAATCAACAGACAACAAGAAATAGCTTGAGCAAACAAAAGAGCCATAACAGAAAAAGAAGGAAATCAAAGCATTTCATCCACACAAATTCTCACATTGAATCAAAGAGATGAATGATTACATGAAGGTTACAACCAACTCACTACTGGGTTCACTTTGAGAGAACACACACACTCTCCGTGACCAACAGAACACATACCGCTTGCTTGCACCTCTCTGCCTCCACCTCTCCACATATGTAGGCAAGAGCTCACACTCAAAGAAGAAATTCAAGAAGTGGCAGCCCCTCTCCACTTCATTTCTTCACACCCATATGAGGCAGGAGTCAAACCAGGAAAATGGAGGGAAACCACACATTCCACTCCAAACCCTAACCTCCTCTTTTCCACTAATGGGTCTCCAACCCGTTATCTTCAACCGAACCCGCTTCCAATTTTGCAGCCTCATGCATTTTACCGAAATGCCCCTGCCGCAACTTCCTAGAAGCTTCCTGCTCGCACAACCGCACCCGGCATCCTGACCGTCTGGATCTCAGCTCCTCCCTGAGCCTAGTCTTGGTCCACCTCGCCGCACACGACCGCACTTGGCATCCTAACCGTCTGGACCTTAGCTCCTCCTTGAGCCTAGTCCCGGTTCACCTCGCCGCACACGACCGCACCCGGCATCCTAACCGTCTGGACCTCAGCTCCTCCCTGAGCCTAGTCCCGGTCCACCTCACCGTTGCTTGTCGTGTCCACTTTCGGCAACTCCAGCTAGGGGTGGGCACTTTAAACCCGAGAACCGAACACCGAACCGAACCCAGATAGACCGAATTGTCGGTCTATTCGGGTTTCGGGGTTCGGGTTCGGTCAATATTTTGATTTAGTTCGGTCTTCGGGTTCGGGTTCGGTCTTTGGCCTACAAAACCCGAATAGACCAAATAACCCGAATTATTTGATATGTCTCTTGTCTCTTGAATTCATGAACTTAATATGTGATGTATGTACTTATTTGATATGTCTATCATCTATTTACTGGCTGGCTACTCATTGCTTTATGCATGAATATTATTTGTTTTGTTTAGCTCATTACAATTTACAAAGATTTTGAGGGGTGACAAGGGTCCCCATCTTATTTCGGTCAATTCGTGGACCGAATAGATCGAATAAAAATTCGGTCTATTTGGGTTCGGTCCTTGTTTTTTTCTGAGAAATTTGGTCCTCATTTTTTAGAACCCGAATTTTCCAAAGACCGAATAGACCGAACCGAATAAACCGAAAAGCCCGAATGCCCAGCCCTAGCTCCAGCTCCGGTTCCTCGTCTCCCGGCTCGCAACCACCTCAGCAGCCTCGATCATCTTCGGCATCTCCAACCGTCTGGACCTCAACACCTCCTGTGCCTAGTCCCGGTCCTCCCATGCCTCACCATGACCTAGCTCCCAAGTCTTGCAGCCACACAGACAAGCAAATCGTCACATAGCACCGCATGAAACAACATAATCATCATTAGCCACAATGAAACATACTCAAACACAAAATAGCCCAAACGACCGATCGAGAAAAAGAACAACCGTCCTAAGCACACCCGACCGCGTTCGACCAACTCCAACCGAACCAAACTGCGCCATGCACCGACTTGGCGCGAACCAACCAAATCAAACTCAAACTTTCCAACCTAAGCGTCAATTACTCATCACAAACATGGGGACACCTCCCTGAGTTCATGCCTAGTGTAATGGCAAGTAGTCTCATGAGAAAGAGTTAGTGAGATCAGTTCTTTCGCACAAAAGAGATCTTTTTGCTTTTGTCGAATTTAGTTCAAGAACACGAAGTTAATAATAACTCATGCTTCATAAAGGAACTAGTATAGCTCAATCTAAAACTCCATAAAGATTCAAGATTCAACTCAGCTTATTTGACATGGCATGAATCATAAAAGGATAACTAAAGACATACTAGTCTCAAGAGCTAACATGACATGATTTAATTCAAATTAAGCAGTTTTAATTAACTTATCATGGCAAAGACTAGACTGCACATATAAAGTCATGATAAATCTAGCAAGTAAGCACAGATCATGGCAAGATGTAAAGCATTGTAAACAGGTCAAATAAGGATAATAATCAAGGCTCCATGCAGATATATTACAATGCAGAATGCTGAAATACAAGAAAATCCAGTTTCCCCTCAACATGTGATGCATTTTTAGTTCAAGTTGAGTAAAGTCAATATTGAGATCCAGAAGCTCCCAAATGAACTCCCCTTGAACCAAAGCAAAAGAAACGAGAAGCTGAGAAGAAAAACAGAAAAGGCAATCCTTAAAGCATAGACAAGATATAGAGGATATTATGGCTTAGACTGACTCTCATCTACCCCATATGACACTAGGACTATTAGCTGCTCTTCTAACACACTAAGGAGCCAACACGTTCCCTCTCTACCCAAGGGTGGCCTAACCCTTGCTAGAACCTATAAGAAGTGAGTGAGCTCAACCTAGTAAGAAGAGAGACAGCTAATAAGCAGTATCCTAGAACCACAAGATGAGAGGAAGAAGTCTAAGCAACTAGACGAGAGAAACACTCTAATCTATGCTAGAAGAACTAACCCAAATGCACCCATATGCAATGCAACAAAGAGAGACAGAAGCATATAAACAAGATAAAGCATAAAGCACAAAGCTCCCCCTCACAACAAACCATAAGGACATATCATCCCAAGCTCTCCCTGCAAGGCTAAAAACCTAGAGCTATCCAAAGGCTTGGTAAGGATATCCGCCAACTGGTGGTCACTCTCCACAAACTGGAGCACTATGTCACCCTTCTCCACATGGCCTCTAAGGAAGTGATATCTGATATCAATGTGCTTGGTCCGGGAATGCTGCACTAGGTTCTTGGCAATATTAATGGCAGAAGTGTTATCACAAAAGAGTGGAACACTGTCTATAACCAACCCAAAGTCCCGCAGGGTCGAGACCATCCAAAGTACCTAGCTGTAGCAACTGGCGGCAGCAACATACTCGGCCTCTACGGTGGATTGTGCAACACCGGATTGCTTTCTAGAAGATCAAGAAACAAGATAAGTGCCAATGAATTGGCAAGTGCCAGAAGTGCTCTTCCTATCTATCCTACAACCAGCAAAGTCTGCGTCGGAGTAGGCTCTAAGGGAAAGATAGGAAGAGGAAGAGTACCAGATACCATAGTCTATGGTAGCTCGAAGGTATCGAAGGATGTGCTTCACCGCCTGGCGGTGAGATACGCGAGGAGATGCCTGAAATCGAGCACATAGACACACAGAGAAGTGTATGTCTGGTCTCGAGGCCGTGAGGTATTAGAGGGAGCCAATCATACTTCTATACTCTTTTTTATCAACTGGCTCGCCATCCTCATCTGGATCAAGTATGGCCGAAGATGCCATTGGAGTTGACACTAGCTTACCATCACTCATGTCAAAGCGTCTCAGGAGGTTACGAGTGTACTTGCCCTGATGCAAGAAAGTACCCTCCCGAGTCTGCTTGATCTAGAAGCCAAGGAAGAAGGTCAACTCGTCCATCATGCTCATATCAAACTCGGTGCTCATGATATCCGAGAACTGTGAAACAAAAGCATGATAAGAGCCGCCAAAGATGATGTCATCCACATAAATCTGGACAAGAAGAAGGTCATTGCCATGCCTGCGAATGAATAAGGTCTTGTCTACCTTACCCATCTCAAACCCATGACTCAACAGATATGACTTAAGCCTCTCATACCAAGCTCTAGGGGCTTACTTAAGTCCATACAAGGCTTTGAAAAGCTTGTAGATATGGTTGGGTATTTGGGATTCTCAAAACCTGGAGGCTGTCTAACATAGACCTCTTCCTCAAAAAACCCATTGAGGAAGGCACTCTTGACATCCATCTGGTAAAGCTTGAAGCCCTTAGATGTTGCGAATGCAAGCAAGATCCTAATGACCTCTAGCCTAGCTATAGGGGCAAATGTCTACTCAAAATCTAGACCCTCAACTTGGAAGAAACCCTAAGCTACCAGTCTAGCATTGTTTCGAATGACTACCCCATCCTCACTCTGCTTGTTATTGAACACCCACTTGGTACCTATGACATTATGACCTCTAGGGGGCTCAACAAGTGACCAGACCTTGTTTCTCTCAAAGTTTTCCAACTCCTCATGCATGGCATTGACCCAAGCCTCATCAGCAAGAGCATGACTAACATCCTTGGGCTCGAAAGAGGCAACGAAGCTAAGGCAGAGTGGAGACAGAAGTGAGGCATGCCAGACTTGGAGCGTGTGACACGCTCAAAGAGATCTCCAATCATCTGCTCTGAAGGATGATCTTTCTGGATATGTTGGGGAGGTCCTGGATGAGATGAAGAAGTGGCCTCTACCTCATGAGCTGATGAGGCAGGAACAGAGCCACTAACTCCAGAAGATGTGGAAGGCATGGGCTGATCTCCTCGAGGTGCAGTGGTGGAAGCAGGCACCTCAAGGGGAGGAGGAACTGGATCGGGTAGACAACCCTCATATCCATCCTCCTCATCATCCACAAAGATGGTCTCGGACTGCTCTAAAAAACCTGAGATATTGGGCCTAGTCCTCGGACTGGCCTCATCGAAAGTCACCTCACAAGTTTCTACCATTTTACTAGACTCGTAGTTCCAGAACCTATACGCCCACGAAGAAGTCGAGTAACCTAGAAAGATACCATCACAAGATAGTGACTCGAATTTATCTAGGTTCCTAGACTTCAGAATAAAGCACTTGCAACCAAACACGCAAAAATGAGAGACACTGGGCTCTCGCCCGTATCTCAACTCACAAGAGATGCGATGCAAGTGTGCCCTGAGAAAAACTCTGTTTGAAACATGGCATGCGGTGGCTATCGCCTCAGCCCAAAACTTCCTCGGTATAGAGTACTCATCAAGCATCATCCTAGCCATCTCGACTAAGGTACAGTTCTTCCTCTCCACGACGTCATTTTGTTATGGGACGTGCGGAGAAGAGAACTGCTGCTCTACACTTGTCTCATCGCAAAACCTCTCAAAGTAGGAATTCTTGAACATCATGCCATTGTTACTGTGGATCGCTTGTAGGGCATAGGGGAGCTCAACAGAAAGCCTACTAAACAAACCCCGAAAGTGGGTAAACATCTCATTCTTCGAGGCTAAGAAAAACACCCAAGAATACCTCGAGAAGTCATTGACCACGACAAGAACATACCACTTCCCTCCTACTGACTGCACTCTAGCTGGTCCAACTGTGTCCATATGGAGCAGCTGTCCTGGTGCATCGGTCATAGTCACTGTGACCAGAGGGTGAGAAGCAGCAACCATCTTGCCGTGCCGGCAAGGAGCACAAACTAGATCTTTGACCATCTTGAGTTTAGGCAGACCACGAATGAGATCGTGGCCGCTAACTCGAGTCAAATAGTCAAATCCAATATGACCAAATCTCCTATGCCAGAAAGTAAGGTCACGGGACTTAGAAGCAACTAAACACCTGAGTGGATCACCAGATGACTCAACAAAATTAGCACAAAAGATCCTCCCATATCTAGAAATCCCGCAAATCAGACTCCCCGAAGAATCAAGAATTTTGTAAGCATTTTTCTTAAAGCTCACCTCAAAACCGTCATCGGTAAGCTGGGAAACAAAAAGCAAATTGTATTGCAGCTTACTCACTAAGACAACATCTTTTAAAACAAATGAATCATTAACGCGCACAGTACCTTTGGCGATGACGCGCTCAGACGAGGCATCTTCGAAGGTGATCGTCTCATCACCTGGAGCACGGACTAGGGAAGAGAACCAATGGGAGTCTCTGATCATGTGTCAAGAACAGCCAGAGTCAACAAAGCAAACCTCTCTCTTCCCTGCCCGGCGAACCTGAGTCAACAAGAGAGGGATGGCTCAGTACTGGGATAAATCAAAACAGATTTTGGCACCCAATACTGAGTCACACGACGAGCAGAAGTAGTAGTCACACACGACTGACCTCTAGCTACCCTATGCTTTCCGTCGCTCAGAAAGCCAGAAGGTCTATGAGCAGACCTGAAGTTGTTGTTGGGTTTGACTGCTATGGGAGAGTGAGTCAAAGCACCAACAACATGCTGATCTCGCCGCGGGTAGCTATCTCGACGGGGGAAACGAGATCTACCCTCAGGACGGCGGATACCACAACCAGAGGCAAATCGAGGACAAAAATCAGAAAACTCAAAAAAAACCAAGTCCTCGATGCTGCCCAAACCCATCAATATGAGCAACTCTAGACCTCGTGTTGGTCTTAGGTGCACTCAAGGCCTGGGCTGACCCTAAATACGCCTAAGATCCTGAACACGGTCTCTCTGCGCAATCTTGGTGCGCTTGGAGCATCTCTCGATCAAATGTCCATCCTTCTGACAGAAGGTACAATGATACTTTACCTTCTGAGAGGTAGAAATAGTATGATGTGGCTTCGCCTTCTGAGAGGTCGAAGCAATAGGTGGAACCACCTTACTGTCAGAAATCCCTTGGACAAAGCCCGCAGATTTGAACTCAACCTTTTTGGTTCTAGGCTTGACCTCGATCACACCTGCTGCTATGGGTTCTGAGAACAGCAGGTGGATGCTTCCTAACATCCTCAAGAAAATCATATCCTAGACCTCGATTGAATTTGCAAATCTTGGACTGGTCTAGAATAAGATTTAGTGTCTTCTTGCCTCCAACAAATCTCTCAAGAGTGTTCATAAGATACTGACACTCCTGAAAGAGAGAGGTGCAGGAAGAGCAGGGGGAAGAAGAGACAACAGAAGGTAAGGGAGTAGAAGAAGAACCAACAGCAGAAGAATAGATGGCATGTGCACGCATAGCCGCCTCAACATTAAGGTCTTTGCAAGGAACAGGAGGGACAGTCCTACTGCTAGCCATTTGGTTCTCGTTGCTAAACGTCTCTACCCTACCCTTAGGCTTTTCCTCCACAACAGCACAAGCATCACAACAGGATTGTGGCTTCTGTAGTAGGTCCTTAGTTAGCTTCACACATTTTTCATCCAATGCAATCAAATCAGATTTTAGTTTTTCACAGTTATTGCATGGTGAGCTAACAGGGTCCTTAGAAGCATAATGAGCCATTTTGTTGTTGTGGTCAATCAATTCTTGAAACTGTTTTGAGATAGATTCAAGTTCAGCAGTTAATTTGGGACAATTCATACATGAAGCAATGGCCTCTAGTAGAAAAGCTTGTAACTCAGCAATTTTATGATCTGCCTTCTTTAAGTTCATTTTCAAATTAATGCAGCTTTCACATGATTCAGGCAGATCAAGAAGCATGGTATAGAGACCTCTAAACGCATTGTCCTTATTCTCACATGAGGTGCAAGAAGTAGTCTCAACAATAGTAGATGAAAGAGCAGCTATCCTACTCATCTCTTGTTCAGCAAGCAGACTAACATTCTCCACCTTAAGCATGTCAAGCTCAGAAATCATACTATCATGAGAGGTCCTTAGCTTCTCCATATCACCAAGCAAAGAAGTGCACATATCACATTCGTCATGGGAGGGAGCAGATCTAAGAGAAGTAAGCTCCCGTGATAATCTCTCTACTTCTTTCTCCGACTCACTACACCTAACTCTAGATCTAGCATGAAATTTTCCTAGTTTGAGAAAAGCATCATTGAACTGGTCATAGGAGGGATATACCTAATCGGAGTCAGAGTAGAGCTCGCTGTTGCTGATGTCGCCCTCATGGGCCATGAAGCACATGCCGAGGAGTCGTCGCCGTCCTTGGGTTCTTGATCATCCTTCCCATCGTCGTCACTCCACCCCTCCACCTCGCTGAGGTCGATGTTGTTGAAGGCGGTGAGGACGCGGTGGAAGAGCTTCTTGGCTTTGCCAAGGTTGCGGAACTTCTTCTCTTTGCCTGGAGGCTTCTTGTTGCAATTCTTGTTGATGTAGTCATTCTTGCTCGAACCGCCGTAGTCGTTCTTGCCCTTCTCCAGTTTGGGGCAATTTGCTCGAATGTGGTTGGGGCCACCACACTCAAAGCAAATCATAGATCCTCCTCTCTTTCTCTCCCTAACCCTCTTGTATGCATGGGAGAACTTTCTAGCTATGAGGGCTAGTTGGTTTTCTGGGAGCTGCTCTAAATGATCATCATCAATTTCACACAGAGCAGCTAGAGAGAAACCCGAAACAGTGTCAGTAGAAGATCCAGAGGCAGGACTGGGATCAGTGACCAATGCCATCGACTGAGACTTCGACTTGCGAGAGACAATGTCAATCTCGTGAGTCTTGAGACGTGAATACAACACATCAAGAGTCAAAGTCGAAAGATCTGTCGTGTCCTTGATGGTGCTCACTTTCATCTCCCAAACACGCAAATCTAAAGCCGAAAGCATTTGACGAGTGTTATCCGAGTCGGGGTATGTGAGACCGACCGCTCGGAGGTTGCTCAAGATCTTCTGAAACCTTGCAAAGCACTCATCAAGGGACTCTGCATCGAGCATTTCAAACTTGTTGTAATCTCGCTTGTACTGGTCCTGTCGTACCATCTTAATTTGGGTGGTGCCCTCATGGTAAGCATCGAGGGTCACCCAAATATCAAAAGCCGACGAAAGATGATAAATGCGATCGAACTCGTTTCGGCTCAGACCTTGAATGATGATGTTCCTTGCCTTAGCATTTGCCTAAACATTGGGCATGTTTGCCACATTGATGTTCTCATCGGCAGGAACAACAAAGCGTGTTTTAACCTTGCGCCAAATCGCATAGCCCTGAGCCTGAATGTAGATCTCCATCCGACTCTTCCAGAAGGGATAGTCGATCCCATCGAAGATCTGGGGCTTGGTGGAATATTTGTCCGTTGCCATGGCTCACAGACTAGTTAAGATCTATCGAGAAGAGCTAACCGGCTCTGATACCGATTGTAGGATCGGGAATGGCAACAGAGGGGGGGTGAATGGTGCCTTCAAAAATCGCCCCGAAGTATCCACATGCTTCTCCTCTCCAACAGCTATAGAAGCCAAGAAGAAAGAGGGTTTATGCTCACTGGCATCCAAAGGAGAAAACACCCAGAAATGAAGAGGGAAGACAAAAGAACAGATCTGAAAGCAGAGAACTGAAAATCAGCAACAGAGGCCGGTCTGACCGCCATGACAGGCGCCATCCGCACAGCTGGCTCGGTCGAACCGCTCATTACTCGCCGCCCGACCGCTAGGTTAGCGGTCCGATCGCCAGCAGTCGATCGACCGCCATGTAGTACCCGGTCTGACCGAAGTCGCCTAAATGCAGAGCAAACAACGAGCGGCTGACTGAACCTTACTGCACAGTAAATACTGAAAATGCAAATTCCATGGGAATTTGTCGAATTGCTGCTATTCTCCTTAGGGCTAAAGAGCAAGACTTTAACCTAAATAGCCGATGGACCTCAGGAAACAAAGAGATGCAGACCAAGAACAAAATAAGAGAGGAATCACTGAAATTGTCAAGAAAGGTCTGTTGGAGGTCCAAAAACCCAAATTACTTGTGACTCTTGTATTCATTGATCAAGTGACTCCAAAATTGAGCAAGGAGTGATCTCATGACAAGAAGGTACAAGCAGATAGCAGTCTTTTAGCCAAGATACCAACAGGATACACATCCCCTGTCTCGAAACCCTAGAAATGGGTAAGCAAAGGAAATGAGACGCATGCCTGAGAGAAAAGACTACCCATAGAATCTGATTTTTGCTCTTGGGAGTTAACTGGTCAAATGACGTTGGGGCAGATTCGCATCACCGAGCGGCAAATAGAGGGTACTCTTCTCAAGAACTTATCTCAGGCCAAAGGAATCAACAGACAACAAGAAATAGCTTGAGCAAACAAAAGAGCCATAACAGAAAAAGAAGGAAATCAAGCATTTCATCCACACAGATTCTCACATTCAATCAAAGAGATGAATGATTACATGAATGTTACAACCAACTCACTACATGGTTCACTCTGAGAGAACACACACACTCTCCGTGACCAACAGAACACATACCGCTTGCTTGCACCTCTCTGCCTCCACCTATCCACATATGTAGGCAAGAGCTCACACTCAAAGAAGAAATTCAAGAAGTGGCAGCCCCTCTCCACTTCATTTCTTCACACCCATATGAGGCAGGAGTCAAACCAGGAAAATGGAGGGAAACCACACAGTCCACTCCAAACCCTAACCTCCTCCTCTTTTCCACTAACGGGTCTCCAACCCATTATCTTCAACCGAGCCCGCTTCCAATTTTGCAGCCTCGTGCATTTTACCGAAATGCCCCCGCCGCAACTTCCTGGAAGCTTCCTGCTCGCACAACCGCACCCGACATCCTGACCGTCTGGACCTTAGCTCCTCCCTGAGCCTAGTCCCAGTCCACCTCGCCACACACGACCGCACTTGACATCCTAACCGTCTGGACGTCAGATCCTCCCTGAGCCTAGTCCCGGTCCACCTCGCCGTTGTCCGTCGTGTCCACTTCCGGCAGCTCCAGCTCTGGTTCCTCGTCTCCCTGCTCGCAACCACCTCAGCAGCCTCGATTATCTTCGGCATCTCTGACCGTCTGGACCTCAACACCTCCTATGCCTAGTCCCGGTCCTCCCACGCCTCACCATGACCTAACTCCGAAGTCCTGCAGCCACACAGACAAGCAAACCATCACAAAGCACTGCACGAAACAGCATAATCATCGTTAGCCACAATGAAACATACTCAAACACAAAATAGCCCAAACGACCGATCGAGAAAAAGAACAACTGTCCTAAGCACACCCGACCGTGTTCGACCAAGTCCAACCGAACAAAACTGCGCCATGCACCGACTTGGCGTGAACCAACCAAATCAAACTCAAACTTTCCAACCTGAGCGTCAATTACTCATCACAAACATGGGGACACCTCCACGTGGTCTCTCAGTAACCAAGATAAACCATGCACCGATCTATACCAAGGCGTGGTTCACATACTTTCTACTGGTGAAAATCGTGCAAGCACAGTGGGGAAATGAACTGTACTTCCAATGACAGTTATCAGAGGAGACAAAGATATGAGGCGAAGATACTTGGATGCCATGGCCTTAGTGAAGAGTATGGCAAACCGGACATCTTCTTGACCATGACTTGCAACCCTTGGTAAGAGGAGATAATTAGGGAGCTTGAGCTAGACCAAACCCCATAGGATTATCTTGATCGCATTGTGCATGTATTTAGAGCCAAGCTTGAGGACCTTAAGACACAACTATTCAAGAAACACATTCTTGGTGTTGTAGCTGCACATGTACACATCATCGAGTTCCAGAAAAGGGGTCTACCGCATGCATACTTCCTACTTATCATGGAATCGAGGTATAAGCGATGTGTCCACAGTAGTATGATTGTGTCACCTTAGCGGAGCTCCCAGACAAAGAGAAGTATCTAGAACATTATGAGATTGTTGTGAAGCATATGATGCACGGCCCATGTGGAGCTTTGAACCCTAGAAATGTATGCATGTAAGATAGTAACTGCAAGAATCACTACCTGCGTCAATTTTCTATGACAACTCTCTAGGGAAAGGACTCATACCCTGTCTATAGGAGAAGGGATGATGGTCGCAGCGCAAATGTTCGTGGTCAGATGTTGGACAATAGGTGGGTGGTGCCGTATAATCCTTATCTTTTATGGAGGTATATTTGCCATATAAATATTGTGGTTTGCTCAAGTAATAAGTTTGTCAAGTACCTCTTCAAATACATATACAAGGGGCATGATTGAGCATCTGTTTCTATCAACGATGTGAGTAGCAGTAATGGAATTAATGAGGTAAGGGATTATAGGGAAGCTAGATTGGTTACCCCACCACAAGCACTTTGGAGAATCTTCAGCTTCGATCTAAGTGGGATCTCTCTATCAGTGTTACAACTACAACTTCATCTCCCAAACATGCATCTCATGTCATTTAGAGAGAACAAGGACCTTCATCAAGTTCTTGCTCTGCAAGGTCCCTCCCAAACTATGTTGACCACCTATTTTGAGGCAAATTGCGATTTCCCTTGGGCTCGAGACAAACTGTATATGAGAGACCATGTGGAGGTCATCCCGTGTGAATGATGAGTAATTGACATCAGTTTAGATAAGTCGAGTTTGATTTGTTTGTTTCGGACCTTGATGTTGCGTGGTGCAATCGGGCTCGGTCGGACTTGGTCAAACTTGGTCGTATGGGATTAGGATGCATATTCCTTGATTCGACAGGTTTGGACTTCATCATGGGTGAGTATTATGCTATTTATGTTTTCATGTATCAAGCGGTGCTATTTGATGTGTTTCTTGTTTGTGATGGCTGCAGGACGTCGAAGCGGAGTCGTGGTGAGACACGAGGTGACCAGACTAGACACAGACGGTGTTGAGGTTAGAATGGTCGGATGTGTTGAAGATGGCGGAGATTCGATGTGGTTGCAGTCGTGGACGACAAGGAGCGTGGAAGCTTCCCGGAAGGTGCAGGAGGGGCGAATCGGTAATTTCGCAAGGCTGCACAAGCGGGAGCAGGCTCCGTTGGATTTAGCGAGCGTAACGGGGTGGAGACCCGTTAGCCAAGGGCTATAAATAGGAGGGAGTGGCTGCATGCCTCCTCATGGCTTTAGGAGTGAGTTAGGGTTTCTTGAGTTAAAAGAGACTTTGGGAGGTTGTTTTCCTTTTGCTCTTTAGTTGTTGAGGGAGACAGAGTTCTGTTGGAAGTGTGTCTCGTAGCTCTCTGTGTGTGTTCCTCCCAAGAAGCATGTGAAGCTCTTGGTGATCTTGAGGATTGAGAGGGAGAGGATGGATTGAGAGTCTTGTAATCATTCCTCTTGTTCTAATGTCCATGCGTATCGGGACTCCTATGTATTCCTCCTGTTTCATGAATGAAAATCTGAAGTTTTACACTTGTGCTCTCTGTTTTCCTTCGTTGCTTCTTTGGATGATTTTATTGACTTTCTTGATTTCTCGTTGTTTGTTGCTGGGGAGTGCCAAAATGGATTGCTCTATGTTGGGATGATGCCTCAATATCATTTGATCGAGTTTCCCAAGAGCAAACTTCGTTTATTCTCAGATTTCACTTTTGGGCTTCCTCTGTTCTTCATTTCCTCTTCTACGGTTTTGTTGGATTCTTTGATTCTCTTGAGGAAATGGCCTGAGATTCTTGCTGGTATTCCCTGAGAGTATTGCTATCTTAAGTGCAAAATCTCATATGCAAAGGTCTTGTGAATCTTGAGTAATTCAAGTTGTTGTGCTCCTCTCTGAAGCTCTCTTCCATTTCTAGGGTTTTGGTGAGAATTGCGTTTTTCTTGTTGAGATGGCATGAAACTTGGCATGTTGAGTCCAGAGACTATTAAGTAGCTATCCTCAAAGTTTCATGTTCAAAGGATCAACGATGAAGGAGTAATTTGATTTTTGGTGAAGTCTCTGGATATTTTCAGTTTTTGGGTCAAATCCCAAATTCTTGTTTTTAATATGAGATTTCCTAATTCCAGAGGTTCTCCTAGCTATTTGAAAGGATATCCTACCTTTCTAGGCTGAGAAAACTAAAGGGAAGTTGCTATTTTTCTTGCCTTGACAATTTGTGAAGTTGCTCTGAATTTCCAGCCTGCTGCTGTCTGAATTTTTCGTCGGGCGGTCTGACCGGAGTTCATTGGGCGGTCTGACCGGCTTGTAATGGGCGGTCAGACCGGTTGGCAGAAATTTCTTGCCATTCTCTGCCGTGGCAGCATATTGTTGCAATTTCTTTGCCGTGGCAGCATATGTCTGCTGTTTCTTGCCGTGGAAATGTGTTGAGCTGATCTTTTGCAGTTTCCTTGCCAGTTTCTAGTCGGTTTTTGTTCTCCATCTTCATAGCTTCAATAGCTATTGGAGAGTAGAGAATTGTGTGGACTCCTTGGGGGCGACTTTTAAAAGTCGACATTCACCCCCCCCCCCCTCTGTCGCCATTTCGGTCTAACAGTATAGGAATTTCCTAGAGTTTGCAGTTTGGTAGCCTGGCAAAAAGGAATGGAAAAGGAGAGAACAACGCACACAGGTTGGGAGAATCATCTCTACTCATCCATCTGATGGAGAAAGGTACTTTCTAAGGGTGCTTCTAAACCATGTGGCTGGTGCTACCTCCTTTGAAGACCTAAGAACAGTGGAGAGTGTTGTCTACTCAACCTTCCATGAAGCTGCCAAAAAAAGAGGCCTTATTGAGGCCGATGATACCATCGAAGAGTGCCTAGCCGAGGCCAGGGTATTCCGGATGCCATCATTGTTTCGGAGGCTATTTGCTACTATACTAGTTTTCTGTGAACCCAACGATGTCCTTGGGCTTTGGAATAAACACATAGAAGCAATGTCCAATGACTTCCAACGATCCCAAAGGTGCCCTCACGTAGTCGAGCAAATGGTGTTATTAAAGATTAGTAATATGCTTCGATCGATGGGGAAAAACATAACATCGTTCCCTCTTCCTGATATTGATGAGTCATATAACACGTTTGATAGAGAGGCTAGAGAGATTGTTGAGGAGACATCAATTCAGGTAGACCAAGAGCACGTCTCACTCTCATCGTGTCTAAATACTAAGTAGAGGAGTGCTAATGACAATATATTGGACTCAATTCATAGCGATGATGGAGGTGTATTCTTTGTCGATGGACTGGAAAGCACCGGAAAGATATTCTTATACAAAGCATTGCTGGCAAAAGTTCATGGTCAAGGGAAGATAGCTGTGGCAACTGCAATATTAGGTGTTGCTACCTCCATCATGCTTGGAGGAAGGACTGCACACTCAAGAAGGTGGGGTCTATACCTTTACCAAGCAAAGTGGGACAGCCAAGCTTCTTCAACGGGCATCTCTTATAATATGGGATGAAGCATCCATGACCGGATCGGATCTACCATTTGGGGGAAAGACGGTCATGTTTGGGGGAAACTTCAAATAGGTGCTTCCTGTGGTAAGGAAGGGGACAAGAGGGCAGATAAGGGACGCAACACTACGTAAGTCTTACCTATGGGATTGCATGCGGCAGCTGAAGCTTGTTGTAACATGAGGGCTCAATCTGATCCATGGTTTTCTGACTACCTACCACGTGTCGGGAATGGCACTAAGGAATATATCAAAGATGACTATGTACAGCTTCCAGACAAGATATGTGTGGCATACACCGGTGCGAACTCTAACATTGATGACCTTATAGACAGTGTCTTCCCAATGCTGGCGGCAAACATCTCCGATCCGAGCTACATTACTTCTCAAGCTATTCTATCTACATGAAATGGGTATGGTGATACTATAAATATGAAGTTGATCAAACACTTTCTAGGGGAGGAGATGGTCTATCACAGTTTTGATCGTGCGGAAGACGACCCTAACAACTACTACCCCTCTGAATTCTTGAATTCTCTCACACCTAATGGATTGCCTTCACATGTCCTCAAGCTAAAAGTCAATTGCCCGTGATTTTGCTAAGGAACCTAGATCCGGCTAATGGGCTGTGTAACGGGACGAGGTTAGTAGTCTGGGCCTTCCAAAGGAATACAATAGATGCTGAAATTGTGTTGAGGCAACATGCTAGAAAGAGGGTTTTCTGCCTTGTATACTTTGTGCCCATCCGATGACAAAATGTTCCCATTTAAGTTCAAAAGGAAGTACTTTCCTGTCAGGCTAAGCTTTGCAATGACCATCAATAAGGCACAGGGGCAAACAATCCCAAATGTAGATGCCTACCTTCCTGATCCGGTTTTCTCATATGGACAACTATATGTTGCTCTCTCACGAGCTACTGCTAGGAGCAATATCAAAATACTTGCTATGCCGGGAAAGGATGGTAGCTTTAATTCTGCTAGTACATTACCAAGAGTATTGTATACAAAGATGTCTTTATGTCCTAGATATCTTATGTATTTTATTTTTGATCATGTTGCACAAGAAATAATGTTAGCTACTAAACGTGAACATCTATTTCCGATTTAATTTATTTATGAGTTTGTACATTTGCTTTGCTTGATTCATGTTTTTTGAAAGATAAAATTGATGTTCAATGTTTAGTTTGGAATTACATTTGATAATATATATAACCCTTATTTGGTACTCCATTGCAGCGCATGGGCACCTTACTAATATAAACATTACATGTATGTTGGCACATGTTAATTCTTTGTTGAACTTGCATGTGTCACTTGACTCCCAAAACTTGATAATTGCGCTGTGATATTTTTCAATAATCTTTTTTTTTGCAAGAATGGCATAAGCTCCGTTGATGCATTAATCGAGCGAAGTAAGACTATAAGAGGGTACGAACAAAACTAGTAATCATGTATTACTGATAGGAGTTCCTGGTTTGCATTTAGTATGTTGGAAATCATTGTTGGAGACATACCGGACGAAGAGACTATTGCCTGGTTGACCTTTTTTCTCGGCGTGCACCAATAAAGAGGAGAGTGGGATCTCCGAACTATTGTCGCAGAGAGAACCTGCACGAGGCGGCATAAGGTTTCTGGGCAGCGTATTTGCGTGACCGCTCTTGCTTTGCTACTTCTGTGTCCTGCACTGCATCAAGACTGCTCTACCTCCCTGTTCTATATCAAACCCAACAGTAAGTCATTCGTGTGACAGATCGATTGATTTTAATTCTGTTTTAGTTTATATTTCTGAAATACAATGAGTAGTCTGTTGTTAGATTTGTTTGTTGCAATACTAAAATTTTACTGTATTTATCTTCTAATAAAATTTAAAATTAAAATATTGCTCACATTACCGACGTTTGCACGCAGCAGGAGAGATATTCGGCTGAAAATTAAGGATCTGGGGTTGTCGAGAGGAAGCGGAATCGGGGGGACAACGAAGTGAGCGTTGTAGCCTGTTCTCCAAAAAGAAAAAACTGAAAGCTGTAACCACGCGTGCGGCAGCAACGGTGAGTCTTCGTGCTAGGGAAATACTGGCAGGGCCATGCGCGTCGCGTCAGGCCTTGTCAAGTGGCACGGCGGACAACGGCTGGTGGCGGTTCGGCGGCTGCGTCGAGAGGCACAATAGCTCCGGCCGTTGGGTGGCATGGTGGTTGCCATTGGGTTTTGTCGAGCAAGGAAATCAATGCATGAGCCGCATCGTGATCCAATTCGATCTTTCACTACGAATTTGTGATTAGCAACAAGTTGAAAGGAAGGAAGGAAGGCAGCTGCACTCGCCGGAGCCAGGCATCTTTTTTTTGTCCCTTGAACCAGGCAGCATGTGCTTGGGCGTGGGAACTCTCTAGGTCGGCAACCAAACAAGCCTCCTGCATGCTCCGAGCAAGCTCCAAGGCAGCAACCAAACACACTCTTAGAACACTTGGAGATGAAAGGGAGTGTGGAAAATACTCGGTGGGGAGCTCAATTTTTTTAGATTGCTATACAGTGTGTTAGATTTAATCTTGACTTAAGAGTCCTAGCGTAATGGAGTTCGATTTCATCTGTAATTCGAATTGAAGTAGCGTCCAATTCGAAGTCCTAGTCGTTTGCTATTAGGAGTCTTAGGCATATAAATTGATATGCTTGTAATCAGTTTAGGCATTGCATTATTTTGCAAGAAATAAAGCGTAGCAAATTAGAGCAATAATCGTAACAATTGGTATCAGAGCTTGAGAGATCGAGAGCCAAGAGCCAAACCTAGATTTCGTTTTGCCGCTGCCCCCGGGAGGAGCAATCTCTGCTCCTGGGGGCGGCCACCGTCGCGCGCCGTGCAGCCGAGCCGAAGGGGGAGTGACCGAGACGCGCTCAGCTTCGCCGGCCGGGAATCTCCGTCAAGCCCGCCGACACCGGAGCCCGGCGGGAGAGGGGAGTGTCGTCTGAGAGGAGCCGGTGAGGAGGAAGACAACCACGGCCAACGCGCAGATCCATCCGGCCGCCGGGTTCACCGCCGCCAGATCCAGATCCGGCTGGATCCGCCGCCGCCGCCGCCGCCGCTGTAGAAGGAGAAGACGGCTCCTCCGACGGTAGATCCGCCCGGTTCTGGCCGGATCCGGCTGCCCGCCGCGCCCGAGGCGCTCGCCGCGCTGATCTCCCGCGTCCGGCCGTCTTTGGGGCAACACGCACAGGAGGCGTGGACCGAGGGCGACGCGCAAGGAGAGGCACGCGGCGGGGAGGCGCGAGCCACCGCGCCCGCTGAAGAGGCCACCACCGCCTCGGCTGATCCGCCGCCACCGCTGCTGCTGCTGGCCCTCGCGCCGGCCGCCCCGCGTCGAGATCCCGCCGAAGAAGGCGCTGCGTCTCCGCGGTTCCCCTCGGGGGGGGGGCTGATGAAGTTCGGCTGGTGGAGGAGGCCGCATGCGAGGGGGAGAAGAAACACAGGAACCGCGGCGGAAGAAGGCCGGGCGGGGGAGGAGCGCACGCGCGGGGGTGGAGATGACCGCGTGAGGAGAAGCCAAATCGGCTTCAGGAGGAAAAAAGATGGGGGAGCACTGAAAGGAGAAGAAGCCCGCTCGGTTTCGGCCGTTAATCCGAGACAAATCAGAGACGGTCAAGCAGAGTTCACCTCGGAGTCGGCTGCTCCCATCATCTCATAAAAGAAGACCCCAAGCACCAGAGAGAGCATCCAAAAACGCAGAACAACAAGAGCGCAAGTCCAAGAGCAAAATTCAAGGAAAGAGAAAAAGAAAACGGTAATTTTTCTTTCCGTTTCTCTCCGTCCAAGGGTCTTCAAAGTAGCCGGAGTTTTTTGATCCGCGCCCAAGATCATGTCGCGTGAATCGGAAAGCGGTCTCGACGGCAACGAGGCATCATCCGGTGCGATGGCGAAGGGGAGTTCCGCCATCTCGCTGCATTATCCGATGCTCACGGAGAGCAATTATGCAGCATGGGCAATCAAGATGAAGGTATACATGAAGGCTCAAGGTGTCTGGGATGCGATCGAGAACAAAGAACGCCGATATGCGCAAAGATCAGATGGCATTGGTGGCCATCTACCGTGGCATCCTGCAGGAGACGCTCTTCCCATCGGGCGAAAAGGAGACGGCCAAAGCTGCGTGGGAGGCGTTGAAAGAGATGCATCTTGGCGCAGATCGCGTGAAGGAAGCAAAGGTACAAACGCCAAGACCGAAGTTCGAGGTGCTACGATGAAGGAAACGGAGTCGATCAATGACTTCCCGTCCGTTGACGGTCATCGCCAACAAGATACGGGCCCTTGGCAGAAGGTGGAAGAGTTGTATGTGGTAAAGAAATTCCTTCGTGCTATTCCCTCACGCTTCCCCGATTGCTTCAGTCATAGAGCAATTTGGAGACCTAAAGGCAATGACCATGGAGGAGGTCATCGGTCGCCTTAAGGCGTATGAGGAACGCATCCATGACACTAGCAACAAAGGTGATGGACAGCTCTTGTTGACTCGCGCCGAGTGGGAGGCTCAATCAAAGCGTGAAGGCAAGAACACTTCCAGGTGATGGCAATGGTCGAAGGTCGAGGTTTGATAAGGCAAAAGTGAGGTGTTATAACTGCAATGATTATGGACACTTCGCCGTGAGTGCCCAAAGCCAAGACGAAGAAAGCGCTCGCTGTCGAAGAGCTCAACGAAGATGAAGTGCTCAAGATCAAGAGTCGTGACGTTTGAGATGTGTCGCGCCCAAACTCAAACAAGATGGAAAGAAGTTAGAAAGTCAAGATTAAGGGGAGATTGTTAGATTTAATCTTGACTTAAGAGTCCTAGCGTAATGGAGTTCGATTTCATCCAGAATTCGAATTGAAGTAGCGCCCAATTCAAGTCCTAGTCGTTTGCTATTAGGAGTCTTAGGCATATAAATTGATATGCTTGTAATCAGTTTAGGCATTGCATTATTTTGCAAGAAATAAAGCGTAGCAAATTAGAGCAATAATCGTAACACAGTGAATACTCACCTTTCAGGTAACAGTGAAAAAATGGACAAGATAAAGATCAGTGTACCTTCTTTCTCCCTGACAGCAACATCTCCAACGAGGGCTCACCAGAGTTAGGGTTAAGGTTCACTAGGACCCCCAACCCTAGAGGGAGGGTGGGCGGCGAGGCGGTGGTGGCGCCGCCAGGCACAGGTTAGGGGAGGACGGTCGGCGGTGGCAACGTGCGGCATGGCACGATGACCAAGAGAATATTAGGATAGGTGGGTTTGGCCCACCGGTGGGAGGAAGAGGAGCAGTGTAGCGAGGTAGCAAGGGCGTCGCCGACTGGGGTGGTGCCCGACGGGGGTGGAGGCGGTGGTGGAGACATACGGAGCTCGCCAAAGAGGGAGGGGCTCATGTGGAGAGGAGGAAGAAGAGGTGGAGCAGACACGACGGCGGTGGCAGGCAGCAGTCGGATAGGGCGGGGTAGAGAAAGAGGCTTGTTGGGGTCATGGTGGGGGTCAAAGGTGGAGGTGAAGGCGAAGGGATTGGGTCTCGCAAGGAAGCAGAGGCAGATGCGGCAGGGAACGTGAAGGGATAAGGTTTGGGAGTTGTTCACTCCTTAGCTAAGTAATATGTGTTCACCATATAGGGCCTCTCATTTTTTTTTTGGATGCATAAATGAAAATTTGTTTCCTATGGTTTTGAAGCCTCACGGTAGGCGGGGACATTCGGGTAGGAATTGGGCGAAACTTTCCCTTCGTTCTTTCAATCTCCCCAGAGGATATAACTATTGTCCCATGGGAGCGATTCAAACTGTAGGTAAAACGGATGCTTCTAGTATTGACTTTTAACACCGAACATCATGCAAACTAAACATACAAACCCAGGTTATGATGATGCTAGAATAATGAACCTTAACTTTATTAATTATTACTTTCAAGTGAAGATCATAAACATTACTAAGTAGTACCGGCTATATTAAGAAACCATTGATACTCCAAATTAACCACTAAGAGCATGCACATTTCTATGTGCTAAACCAATGCTATAGGGTAGAGCAATTTCTTAGCACTGATACTAAGAGATAGGGGAGTGAGTGTTAAGCCCGGATTGTATGACACCGAAGTAAATCTTAACAGCTGGTGCTATATCAGAAAAAGTTGAACCTTTAACATATATAAAAAATGCTAAGAGTTGGAGCAAAAGTAGCTAACAATAATCTTGTGAAGAGAGAGGTGATGTGTCTAGCTTAGCGTCTATTTTAAATGCTAAGAGATGTACATGCTCTAATACGGCGTCTGAAAATTAAAAACTACTAAAATGGAGTATTACTGCTGAACTAACAACTAGGTAGCAGCTGCACCGGCATGTGGCTCTCCGGCGCTTCTTAGGGCAGGGAGAAAATGTTCTTCATATCCCACGCGATCTCACGGTTCTTCTTCAATTCCAGAGCCCACTGCTTCTCTCTCCATGCCCTGCGCAGCTTCTTCTTACCGGTCGACAGCTGCTCGTCGTCGTCGGAGATGACGCTGAAGGCCTCCTGGATGAGCGGGTTGTCCTGGACGTGGCTGAGGAAGCCATTGCCGAGGAACTGCTTCAGGAAGTTGAGCTGGACCAGCTTCGCCCACGTCGAGACCTTGAGCACGCCGCGGCGGCTCGACGACGTCCGCACCGACTTCTCAGGGCACTCGCCGTGCTTCATGAAGGCGTCGATCTGCCGGAACAGGTCCTTCTGTTCGGTGAGCCTCTTCTTGTCTGCGCCTTTGCCGCCGGCCTCGGCGGCGAGGTCGGAGACCGCCGTCTCGATGGCTTCGCTGTCCTTGGGGGAGGCGTGCTTCGTCAGGTCGAGCTCGACGCACACGGCCAGCGCCTCACCGGCGACCATCCGGACGGCGCGGTCGTCGGCTTCGAGGAGCTTGGCGAGGAGCAGGATTGTCTCCCTCCAGGTCTGTTTCGAGGCACTGAGGTCTGTCCTCCATTCGCCGAAGGTGGCGAGCAGGAACGCCCATGCAGACACGGCGGATGTCAAAACCTGGGGGCTCGTCCTCCTCGCGGGTCCAGCGAGATTGGGGGCTGACCTCTGATCGATCACGCCCCAGATGGCCTTCATGGTCCGCGCGCGCCTCGCCCGGCCCTCTGCCGCGCGAAGGTGACAAGGCGGCGACAAGCCGAGCGCGAGACCACCCTCGGCCCGTCGGAGGACAACTGGACTGTCCTGGCGAGGAGCGGGAACGCCTCGACGAGGATATCCTTCGAGCCGCCGCAGCCGGTGCCGAGGGAGAGCGCGAGGAGGCCGATGGCGCGGTAGGCTAGGGCGGCCTCCCTGGCGGAGCCCTTCTTGAGAGATACGCTGCAGCGGGTGAAGATGGTCATGCAGCGGAAGTTGACATCGTCGATGGGCACGAAGCCCTCGAGCGCGCCGATGAGCCCCGCCAAGGCCGCCTCGCGCGTGGAGCCGCGCTTCTCGTGGAGCGCGATGATGCACTTGTCGACGAGGTCGAAGCGATCTTCCTCTTCCTCGTCCTCGTCCTTCGGGTCGAAGAACGAGTGCCAGAACGGGCGCTCCGGCGCCGGCGTCGTCTCAGAGCCACCGGGGCCGACGCCCCCCTCAACGTTGTTGCGTCTCTTCTTATCTGCACAACTATAGAATTAAATCCACCGGAAAAGAAGGAAAGCAAGAACTGAAATCGACGGGAAGAAGAGACGATCCATGAGCAATGGACGACGACGTACTGGTCTTGAGGCCCATGGCGGCCGGGAGCGGGGCGGCGGGCACGTACGGGCGATCGAGGCCGGAAGCCGGAGTGCCGAGAGGGCTGGATCGATCGGTGCGCGCGCGCGCGCGCTGTGGACGTCCGTAGGCAAGGTGGAGAGAGGTGAAGAGGACGGTGAGGTATATGTAGCGGCCGGAGAAGGAAGGGAACCGAGGAGGAGACGGTGTCGGAGTCGGAGTAGGACGCGGGCGGCGGGAAGAGTTGGTGTTCGTCACGCACACCGCTAGCGATGGGCACGTAACGTACGTATTCACGGCCCATATTGAAAGGAAAGCGGGTGTGTGGACTTGGTCCGGGGCTAATTCAGAGTGAGTCGAGGGGTTCGTTAGTCGGGCTGCGCAACGAGCCCAACATGCAACGCTACCACACTACTGCAACAAAGAGCGATTTCTATTATTTATTAACGCTCTTTTAATTTGTTTTTATTGATAACCCTCGTCCCAACTTCTTCCGAATCTGATTCTTTTGTGATGAGGTGAGACAACACTGTTGTGCCACGGGGTAAGTCAAGCTCCGAATCAGAAAATGGCATTTTTGGCAAGCTCGCTGGCGGTGGAGTGGCTAGTGGAGCGGCAAGATTTGGTCAAACCATAGTGACTGATGTAGCATTGTTGTTTTGACGCGCGTGGTCAAAAGAGTCCTATTTCAAAATAAGCCCGGTGATGGATCGTCACAAAATTGAAAGGGTTAAGTCAATAAAAAAATCAGCAAAACACCCCTATTTCTATTGGTTCTAGTTCAATGCCCGTGCTTTGCTACGGACTAAAAAAATGTATTAAATCAACACATCGAGCGGTTGTTAAATCGTATTAAATCAGTACATCGAGCCGCTATTATATAGATGTAGTTAACTATACATTAGAAAGAAATCATGCGTATGATAGAAAAAGTGAAAAACTAATAGATATAGAAGGTGTAGCTCTTTACCGCCAATCAATGCATGCGGTGATTATGGCACAATGTAAGATTGTTCATTATGTAGTAAAAGACTAACTAATTCAAACAAGGATGGAAAAGCATGCAAACAAATTGACTTTGTTCTAACAAGCTAATTTTGTATGGACGTGGACCCACAAGGGGAACAGAGTAAAGAAAACCAATAAGCATAGTGTGAAAGCAAACTAGAAGCCATCTGCAAATCAAGCGTAATTGGTGCTCAAAAGCCAGCGTAAGAACTCCATGGTCAAAAACCACCATGATCGAAATCCATCGGAAGATGGCCATGGTCGAAGTCCATCACGGTCAAAATCCATCGGAAGATGTCCGTGGTCGAAAGCCATCCTAGACGAAACTCATCGGAAGATGTTCATGGTCGAAAAGCCATTGACCATCACTCTTAGTCGTAAGTCGGGAGCGGTCGACCATTGCTAGTGGTCATAAGTTGGCAGTTGTCGACCATCGATCATGGTCGTAAATCGGGAGCCTTCGACCATGGCTCGAGGTCATAAGTCAGAAGCCGTCGACCATCGCTCGTGGTCATAAGTCAGAAGCCACCCACCAACGATCATGGTCATAAGTCGGAAGACCTCGACCATCGCGCGTGGTCGTAAGTCGGAAGCCCTCGACCATCGCTCGGGGTCGTACGTTGGAAGCCATCGGCATTCGCTTGTGGTCGTAAGTTGAAAGCCGACGACCATCGCTCGGTGTCATAAGTCAGAAGCCGACGACCATCGCTCGGGGTTGTACGTCAGAAGCTATCGACCATTGCTTGTGGTCGTACGTTGGAAGGTATTGACCATCGCGCATGGTTGTACGTCGAAAGTCGTCGACCATCGCGTGTGGTCGTACATCGGAAGCTGTCGACCATCACTCGGGGTCGTACGTCAGAAGCCGTCGGTATTCGGTCATGGTCATATGTCGGAAGCCATCGTCCATCGCTCGTGGTCGTATGTCGAAAGCAGTCAACCATCACGTGTGGTCGTAAGTTAGAAGCCGTCGACCATCATGTGTGGTCCTAAGTCGGAAGCCATCAATCACACCTCGTGGTTGTAAGTTAGAAGCCATCGATCCAACTCATCATCGTAGGTCAGAAACCATCAATCACAACTCGTCGTTATAGGTTAGAAGCCATCGACCATCGCGCATCATCGTAAGTCGGAAGCCCTTGACCATCGCCCTTGGTCATAAGTCAAAAGCCGTCAACCCTCACTCGTGGTCGTAAGTCGGAATTCATTGACCATCGCTCAAGGTCATTAGTCAGAAGCACTCGACTTTGACAAGCGGTCGGGGACATCCGTCTTCAAGAAGCGGTTAGAGATACGCATCTTCGAGAAGTGGTCAGAGGCACTCAACTTTCGCTAGCAGTCAGAGGCACTCGACTTCGACAAGCAGTCGGAGAGGCCCACCTTCATGAAGTGGTTGGACGCACACGACTTCAACATGCAGTCGGCTTAACTTCAACAAGCAATCGGAGATGCTCGGCTTTGACAAGCTGTCGAAGGCACTTGACTTTGACAAGCGATCGGAGAAGTCTGAATATTGAAGGTGGTCATAAGCTCCCATGTGTCACAGGCGATCAAAAGCACCTAAGTATGGCAGGTAGTCAAAAGCACCCAGGTGTCACAGGCGATTTAAAGCGCATGAGTATGGCAGGTAGTCGAAAGCGCCCGAGGATGGCAAGTGGTCAAAAGCGCCTATGTTCCAAAGATGATCGAAGAAGTCTGAATATCAACTGCAGTCCACAACACTCAAGTATGGTGAGCGAACATGAGCACCTGAATATCGCAGGCGATCAAAAATGCTCAAGTATGGTAGGGAGTCAAAAGCACTTGAATATCACAGCCGGTTGAAAGCGCTTGTGTTTCAAAGGCGGTCAACGATGCTCAAGTACGGTGAGTGGTCATGACCGCCTAGGTATCGGAGGCAGTCGAAAGTGCCTGTGTTCTGAAGACGGTCAGAGAAGTCTGAATATCAAAGGTAGTCGATGACGCTTGAGTACGATGAGCGGTCATGACCACCTGGGTATCATAGGCGGTCGAAAGAGCCTATGTTCTGAAGACGATCGAAGAAGTCTGAATATCGACGCCGATCGATGACACTCGAGTATGGCAAGTGGTTGTCAACGCCTAAGTAACGCATGTGGTCGAAAGTGCCCAAGTATGGCAAGAGGTCAAAAGTGCCTAAATATCACAGCTATCAAAAGCGCCTGTGTTCCAAAGGCGGTCAAAGAAGTCTGAATATCAAAGGCGGTCAATGACGCTCGAGTATGGTGAGCGGTCGTGAGTGCCTGGGAATCGTAGGTGATCGAAAGAATCTGTGTTTCGAAGGCAGTCAAAGAAGTTTGAATATTGAAGGCGGTCGATGATGCTCGAGTACACTGAGTGGTCATGAGTGCCTGAGTATCGTAGGTTGTCGAAAGCACGTTGTTGTAGGGGTGGCCCCCACCTAAGCCCAGCCGGCCTATTAGAATGTCATAAGGCCCAGAATGGGACAGGTGTAAGGACAGAAATACCCCTGAAGGGGATATATGTGTGTAAGGGTATAATTGTAAAAGCACTTCCCATGTGGATATATATATGATACAGGCTATGGGGGAACCCTAAGCTTTGCTCACCTAACTCTCCACTACCACATCTCTCTCTCTGTTTGGTCTGTAACCACAATAATTGGCGCCGTCCGTGGGGAGGACAAGAGCAAGCCTTAAGATCCGAAGAAGGATGGCACCGAAAAAAGCTTTATCGTCAGCGGCGAAGAAGAAGGCAGGCACGACGGGACCTCGCGTCAACACTAGGGCCTCGGCATCGGCAGTCGCAGGCGTGCACAGCAACGCGGGCGTGACGAACATCGGCGCTCACGGTGCGACGATCGACCCCACCTCCACCGCCACGACAGCCGACCCCACCACCACCGCCACGATGGTTGACACCGCTCTGCGCATGACAGGTAATCCCACCGCTCCGCGCATGACAGATAGTCCTACCGCGGGCGCGGCGGAAGTTGCTGGAAGCACCAACTGGGGGGGGCGTCGATACGGCTGCCGTCCCCCCACCTAGTGCGGGGGTGGCGGGTGATCCTGGTAGCAATGCTGGCCCCTTCGTCGACTCCAGAATCCATCGCGCCGACGCGGGGGATAGCCCAGGAGTGCAAGCCATGGTCGCCGCCGCCCCGGCCGTGCAACCGGTTGCTTCGGCCACACCCGCGGTGGAGAATGCCCTGCTGGCGGCCCTCAACGCGTTCCACGGGAGCTGGCGGATCTCCGCGGGGCTGTGCGGGATATGCAAGAGGCTCGGAGTCAGCAGACTCCGCCGGTGGTCACGCCGGAGCCCACACCGGAACAAGCGGATAGCCGCGATGCTCCCACATCCAGCCGCGTGCCACTGCGACGTGTCGACCCGGAGTCTCCGCTCTCTTTGGGCCTGCAGCAGGCAGCGTGGCCAGAGGACTTCAAGTTCCCCATCGTCTTCGAATCGTACAAAGGAGACACGGACCCTCGGGAGTTCGTGCGCGTGTACGAGACCGCCATCGAAGCCGCTGGCGGAGATGACTCCACGAAGGCGAAGGGACTCCCCCTCGCATTGCAGGGAGTGGCACTCTCTTGATTTTTTACCATAGAGCCAAACTCCATCTACGTGTGGGAGCAGATCCGCGACTGCCTCTATAACAACTTCCAAGGGAACTACGTCGATCGGGTCGACGCAGATCAGCTCTTCGCAGTCAAGCAAAAACCCTCGAAGAAGCTCCAGGACTACTTCAAACGCTTCGCGAAGGTACGCTGCCAGGTCAAGGATGTCAACGAAACAACCATCATCAATGTAGTGGTACAGGGTCTTCGCCCGGGGCCGCTGGCCGAATACAACGTGCGGAAGCAAATCAAGACAGTAGCGAAGCTCTTCGACAAGACGGAAGAGTACGCCAAAGCGGAAGAGGACGTGCGGCGGCGACAGGGTGACGACTCTGACACCATTCAGGCGGAGGGCTCAGTGAAGAACGAGGGCTTGCAGAAGGAGGGCTCCTCGAAAGGCAAGTGCAAGCCGGAGTCATCGAAGGACACCTCCGAGCGCAAGGATGCCCAACACAAGGACTCGTCGGGCGACAAGCCCAAACGCGGCCAGCAGAAGTCTCGGAGACCCTGTTATGTCTTCGACATCGAGAGCGGCTCTGAAGATAGCGCCCCCGCTGGTTGCGGTGGCAGAGGACGCCGGGGCCGAGGGTGGGGGCATGGTCGGGGTCGCGACGATAGAGCCCGCGGGGAGTACGACGACCAGCATCACGGGCAGTGGTGCGAGGTCCATGGTCGGGGCACCCACAATACGCGTGCGTGCACCACCATCGCAGCACTCCGGCAAAGCGTCGCCAGGGACAGAAACCTTGAGACGCATCCGCCCGTCGTGGCTCACGTCCAGCAACCCCTGGAAGGCCCCATGAGGATCCATGATCAAGGGATGCTGCTCCAGGAGGGCCCCCTACGGATTTAGACCCATGTACAGCAACCTCGGGAGGGCCTCCTGCAGCTACAAGCCCCGGAGGGAGCCCAGCGCAGGGTCATAAACGTCATCTCCGGGAGCTCCTCGCTGGAGTTCGCCTCGGTGTGGCAGCGGAAGGCCTACGCAAGGAGGCTGCATCATGTGGCAGCATACCCGACGCAGGCACCGCCGGACTGGGCACAGCACAAAATCACCTTCACGCCCGCCGATGCTGAGGGCGTGGAATTCGCCCACCAAGGTCCCCTGGTCGTCCAAGTCATCATCGCAGGATGCGACGTCAGGCGCGTCCTGATCGATGGAGGAAGCTCCGCGAACATCCTGTTTGCAGCGGCCTTCGATCAGATGGGGATCCCCCGAAGTCGATTGGGCCCGTCGGGAATCCCATTGCAGGGCTTCGGAGGTCAGCCCTCACGCGCTGGGCGAATATGCCTCGAGTCTCCTTCGCCGGATGACAACGTGAGGAGCGAGGACGCCACCTTCGACGTCGTCGACATATCGTACCCCTACAACGCCATATGGGGGCGACCGACCCTAAATTCTCTCGGCGCCGTCCCACACCACGGCTTCCTATGTATGAAGCTCCCCGGACTGCGGGCCATCATCACCGTCCACGGCGACCAGGATATGACTCGGTGCATCGAGCTCGGCACCAGAGGTCCGCACCATGAGGCCCAACGGAACACCTAGGCTGAGTGTGCAAGCGCGAGGGTCCTTGGCGACCTCGGGAAGCACCTCGCCAAGCTCCCGCGCGGATTGCACCAACAACAGAGGCTCCCACCGCACACCGCGTCGTCACCGAGTAACGACAGTCAGTGGTCAGTACCCCCCTTTTTGTAATCGCTCACCCGCGCAAACGGGAATTCAATAAAGTTCACTGTTTGCAGAAAATTGTTTCCTGCAAAAGCGCGCGGAGGATTACCTCCGCACACAAAGACACGCGTTCGCGCGCGCACTCTTCGCGAACAAAAACGCGGGTATGAGTATAAACAAAGACACACGTTCGCGCGCGCACTCTCCGCGAACAAAAACGCGGGTATGAGTATAAACAAAGGCACGCGTTCGTGTGCACACTCTCCGCGAACAAAAACGCGGGTATGAGTATAAACAAAGGCACGCGTTCGCGCGCGCACTCTCTGCGAACAAAAACGCGGGTATGAGTATAAACAAAGGCACGCGTTCGCGCGCGCACTCTCCGCGAACAAAAACGCGGGTATGAGTATAATCAAAGACACGCGTTCGGGCGCACACTCTCCGTGAACAAAAACACAGGTATGAGTATAATCAAAGACACGCGTACGCGCGTACACTCTCCGTGAACAAAAATGTGGGTATGAGTATAAACAAAGACACGCGTACGTGCGCGCACTCTCCGTGAACAAAAACGCGGGTATGAGTATAAACAAAGACAAGCGTCCGTGCGTGCACTCTCCATGAACAAAAACGCGGGTATGAGTATAAACAAAGACGCGTGGGGGGACACCTCCGCGCGCAGTCTACGAACTCTAAATAAGACATAGCATCGAGGTCTGCCTCCGCACGCACTCTCCGGAGTATAAACAAAATGCGGATGCTATCCCTGCGCACTCTACAGAGTACAAACAAGATGCGGATGCTCCTGCTCACGCGTAAGCGGTATCCCTATGCGTACTCTCCGGAGTATAAACAAGACGTGGTTGATGGTCCCACGCACTCTGTGGAGTATAAATAAGACGTAGCGTCAAGGTCCGCCTCCGCACGCACTCTCCGGGGTATAAACAAGACGTGGTTGATGGTCCCACGCACTCTGCGGAGTATAAATACGATGCAGCATCGAGGCTGACCTCCGTGCGCACCCTACCGAGTACAAGCAAGGCGTGGTTGATGATCATGTGCACCTCGCAGAGTCGGCACAAGCCGCAGCAAAGGCTTGCCACCGTGTGCGCCTCGTAGAGCCGGCACGAGCCGCAGCAGAGGCTTGCCTCCGCACGTGCCTTGCAGAGTCGGTGCGAGCCGCAGCAGAGGATTGCCCCCGCGCGCGTCTCGCAGAGTCGACACGAGACGCTACAGAGGCTTGTCTCCACGAGCATCCCACGGAACACCGACAAGCCTCAGTAGAGACTAAACGCGACACACATCCTGTGGAGCGCAAGCTAAATGCGCGTCTACCTCGACTAGGCACGGACCGTTGCGTATAGGCGAGCACGGTGTAGTCTCCCGAATCTACCGCGGGGCAACGTGATCAGAAGGATGCAGACGTGGGCGATATGTTTCAACTAAAACCCCTCCTTTCTGTATTCATCGGAAGATGTTTACAAAGGTGTGCAATAAAGGTGTACAAGTATCCTCGGATGCTCGAAGCCGCTACAGGCAGGCTCCTCCTTAACGCGCGTTCGCGCCGAGACTTCGCTCGAAGAAACCCAGCCTGCCCAAAAATCCAGCGACTCCTTGGCCCTCCGCCAGCGTCGAAGACGCCGTCGGGTCACAAGGTCAGAAATTAGCGGCCGACCCCGGTTGGGTAGCTGCTCGGGACACGGGGGCAAAAGTCAGAACATCGGTGAGGCAACTCCTACTTTATTCATAAGAAAAAGGCATTTGTGTTACAACGCACGCCAACACGCGAAAACCCCGGTGTCACACATGTGGGTTCGCATCGCCCTCCGAGGCCTCAGCACCACCTTCGTCACGCTGCAGGACCTCGTCCAGCCATCGGTCGAGGTTCCCCTCTTTGCGCATGGTCTGCCGAAGCTCGACTTTTGCTGCAGCCTCCCTGATGTACTCCCAGATCCGCTTGTGGAAGAATCGCACGGTGCGGCGAACAGCGCGCACGGCACCGGACATCACTCCGGCCCCGGTCGGCATCTCCAGCTGAGGGTCAGCTAGCCCATCGACGTGTTGGCAGCGCCAGAGTCGCAGGAACATGCACACCAAGCACAACATCACGTAAGAGCAATGGTTGCCAAAGGACGTCACGACGCCGCGTGCAAGGTTGGCTGCATCCCCGATCCGCCGAAGCGTCCGCGACAGCTCCTCAGGCCCGAAGGAGCGGGGCGGCACTTCAACGATAAGATCTTCAAGGGTGTCCTCCAGGGCCAGCATGGCATCCCAAGCAGCCACCGAAGCATCGCCCAGAGTCCAGTCCCGCTCCGCTAGAGACACGACGAGCTCACTTTTCTCCTTCTCCAGCGCAGCGATTTGTTGGAGTAAGCCATTCCGCTCCTCCGTAACCTCTTGCCGCACCACCTCTGCGACCGACAGCCGCGCCGCTGCCACGAGCGCTTCAGCGTACGACTTCGCCTCCGTGCACACTGCTTCCAGGCGGTGGATGCGGTCATCCTTGG
This sequence comes from Dendrocalamus sinicus, assembly GCA_036346575.1. Taxonomy (NCBI): domain Eukaryota; kingdom Viridiplantae; phylum Streptophyta; class Magnoliopsida; order Poales; family Poaceae; genus Dendrocalamus; species Dendrocalamus sinicus. The sequence goes on from CM070645.1 coordinate 7,404,422, forward strand.
TAGAGTGCGTCCCCACGGCTGCGCGCAAAGCCTCTTCGGCGGCCGGTAACCGGTCCTCTAGCGCTCCCTGCTCGCGGGCGTGAGTCGCCTGCAACGCCTGGGCCAAGACGAGAGTCTGCGCGACAATGTGGTTAGCAAACTTCAAAATGGCTACATGTCGTCACGAGGTCAGATACTCACCCTCACTCCCGACACCTCCAGTGCATCCCTAAGGCGCTCCGTCCCATAGGTTAGCAGCACCCGCTAATCAATGCTTGCGGCCGCATCATTCGCGATCCCACGCCACGCCCCCAGCGCCTCTGGTGGAGGGACGAGGTCTGCCAAGCTCGGGCGCGCGGCGTTTGCGTCGGCAGTCTCGTGAGCGTCGGACCCCCCTCTCAAAGGAACATCCCTGTGCCCCAGGGATCGCCCGTCCTCCGGGATGAGTGCCGCTGCAAGAAGATGCACCGGTCAGATCTATGAGAACACCACAGCGCTACACCAAGATATGCCAAGGAGGTCTACCCTCAGTGGCGGACGGCGGACTTCGTCGGGGCGTCCCCCCAGCCTCGGATGGGATAACAGGGTTGCCAGCCCCCTCGGACGACACCGGCCCTGGGGGCCAGGGAGTCTCCGCATCGGGGCCCGACAACGGCAGCTCCCGCGCCCCGGTCGTCGCGGCCCGGGGGGCTGGGGGGACACTGGACCTGGAAGCTTCGGTGTCAGAGTCCGAGTCCCACAAGCTCCCGACGTGGACCGCCACGGCAAACCCCCTCGAAGTCCTGTGAGGAGGGCATCGTAGGCGTGGCCGCTTCGCCTTGGGCGAAGAAGGCGAGGACCTCACCTCGGCAACCGCCGCAGGAGGGGGCCCCACCGCAACAACGCTCGCGGGCGGGGGCACCACCCTAGTAACCTCCACCGGAGGCAGCTCCACCTCGGCAGCCACCATGGGCGGAAGCCCCGCACCATCAGCACCCGCAGAGGGCAGCTTCGACACTGTCGTCGCTGCAGGCGGGGACTCCGACCCTGCATCGCCGGCAGACGTCAGCCCCACCTCGGTGACCACCACGGGCGACGAAGCCTCCCCCTCTCGATCGTCCATGGCGCACTCTCAATCCCCGGCGCCGCCCAGAGCCACCCTCCCTCATCATCCGCGCCAGTCTCCAGGCCCGAATCAGCGTACTTCGCCGAATCAGACTCAGCGCCCACCGCATCGACGGGAACGACGGCAGCCATCGCGCCGGACACGGCCACAGGAGCCCGAGCCTTCCCACGAGACGATGCCTTCTTCCCTCTAGCACCATCACCCGGATGGCGAGGCTGGTTCGGGGCCGGGGGGCGCGCTCTGGCACGCGAAGGCCCAGGGCATCGCAAGCGCGGTTTATTCGCCCCAACTCCACCTCCGCAGTCACAGTTGTGCGCAACTCATGCTCCCTGGCCGTATAAGGCCCGAGGAACACGCTCACCACGCACTCCGTGTCCTCCAGGCGAACCCCTACACATGACAAGAGGCGAGGTTAAAGTCGGCACAGCGGACAAAGGTGGAAAAAGGTTAACTACCAAGACTCACGAGGGTCGGACGGTGCCGGCAGCGAGGACACGGATGGGCGAACATTGTCCCGTCGAAGTTTCCCAACAACGAGGTGCCATTCATGGGCGAGCGATGCCACGCTGTACATAACAAACTCCTCGGCGAGGTCGCGCATGTTGAAGCAGGCGGCGAGCCCCAGGAGCCTTCGCGCCCTTCGCATATCCTCATTGTCGAGCTTTATGCCGGGCGTGGTGTTGAACGCCATCGGCCGGCCAGATCACTCGAGCATGCTACCGCTCCCAACACGGTGGTAAAACCACCGTCTCGTCCAGTGGAGCTCCTACTTCGCTCGGGTTGAGTTCGTGGGGAAGATTTTCTCGCACGGCGACCGCAAGATGAAGTTGACGCTGCCAAAGTTGGACAACGTCCCGTCTTTCCGCTCCTTCGGCTGGCACCGCGCATCATGCATATATGCGAACATCGAGGCGCTGGGCCAGCACGCCTGCGAGCGCAAAGCCCAGTTGTACACAGCAAGCCGAGCCAATGCGTTCGGAGTCAGTTGTGCTAGCTCCAGCCCGAAGGTCCGCGGCACATCGCCAACGATCATCGCGGACGGGATGCAAAGCCCGGCATCAAAGTAGGCGACGAAGACGATCGCCTCTGACTTCTCAGGTCGCGATTCCAACTCATCACCGGCGGGCAGCCGCACCGCCTGGCGGTCCGACAGCTTCCCCTCGCGTAGCAGCGTACGGATCATCTCCTCCGTCACGAGCGTTGGGCCCAACACACTGGAGTACGGGCCATCCTTCTTCTCCGTCGCCACCCACCATTTTTCTACTACCGTTGGGTCGCACCCCTCAAGCGTGTACTCCACCTCAAGCGGTGAGAACCACTGGCAGATGGCATAATCGTCGGCCATCTGACCGTGTTCATCATCGTGCGCCATCATTATCTGGGAGCTAGACGACGGTGGTGCTAGTGCGGCAGCAAGAAAGGCAAAAGAGAGCAGGAGACAAGACGAGCGACCAAAAAGCGTGTGAAGGAGGCGCAAACGTGGTACCACGGGGGTACTTAAAAACCCTTCATCTCCCGCACCGCCGGTAAGCGTAACTGACGGGAGACGAACGCCCCACCTCCCACGATCGAAGCTGAGGCGCCACAACCGCCCACGCGCACCGCGCACGACCGTAGTCCTGACAGCGCACGACGTACCAATAGCATCCCGCCACGTGGCTTTGCCCTCAGGAGTAAAGGCAAGACGCGGGACGTGGCACACCTTCCGACAGAATGACACGGGTTTTGGGGCCATAAAGGCACTGACGGTAAGGCAAGGATCAGCCAACCTCAGCAGCAATTGTGGTGGAGTCTCTGATTTATCAGAGAGTCTCCGGCCTCCACCCTGGCCCCGCCCAGCAACAGGGCAACTTGCCACATCGCCATCGGTCTGTGCGGCATACCTACAAGCCACTTCCACTTAGGTGGCTCAAGACGAGCGAGTCTCCGCTTTAGTGGAGAGACTCCGGCCTCCGCCTCGGCTCCGCACCGAGACGGGCAGCTCACCTCTGACTTGGCCCCATAACTTGGCCCTGCGCCGGGATGCAGCAGCAAGGAGCCGCGGGCCAATCAACCTCAATGGCAACAACGACGGGATCTCCGCTTTAGCGGTGAGACTCTGGCTTCGACCTCGACCCCGCCCCCACGGGGGAACACCTCGCTACTTTGCCACAGATCTGTGCGGCGAAACTGAAGCACACCTCGACCATGATGGCTCCGCACGGCCCAGCACCTGCTTCGACCCATGTTTCTGGGGTCTAGTCAGGCCCCCGACTCAACCTCGCACGCCAGGGACAATATGGCTCCCTCTTGGTAGGGCGCCCCCGGTGGGCGGGGCATAGGGGCGAGTAAGTGTCGGCCTAACCTGCAAATGTAACCAAGCACCGTCCTCGAGCCGCGGAGTACCATCTAGCCCCGCGTTCTCGGGCCCGCGCGAAGACTCCGCGAGTTCTCAGAAAGAAGCCGCCTTTTGTTCGACAAATGCTCGCTGATATTGGCGCTAGAAGGCGCAATCATCAAACGCAGACGAACAAAAGTAGGACTCTTCATGAGAAGATAACTGCAAGTAGCAGCAAAGCGTAGCCGGCGAACCACAGCGCCCGGCGTTGGGCCGAAGATAAGTATTTTCTAAAGCTCGAGAATAGGCGTCCTTCCGTTCATCAACATTCTATGACCATGTCCATCGGTACTAACCCCGCTATAAGACAGTCCTTTCAAAGAATGCAGAATGAACGCCGGTAGCCTACTCTTGAGACCAAGATCATTTCAGCCGTGGCTCTATGAAGGTCAGCACGGGGGGACGACGCATATATACTCGCCGCGCATCGGGCCGAAGGGGGGATCCAACCGATGGCACCCCAATCGACGTGGCTCCAGACGGCGGGTGCTTGGGGGTTTAGCTACCCACGACCAGGGAGCGCGGACGCCAGCAAGTGAATAGGAGCGAATACAAACAGCCGGAAAGCGCACGGCATGCCAATAGTATCCTACCGAAGGGTCGGCGTGATCCGCGCCAGCACCGCAACAACGACCCCGGGCAACAGGTCGGTTGGGCCACGCGTCGGCCCCGCGCCTATAGCATGGCCTCGAACAGCCCCCCTGGCACGTCCGCGACAAGAGCAAGTCTTCGCTGCGGCTTCCATTACGCCCTCGACACTAAAGAGCCCTGCGGGTGAGAACGACCTCCGCAACCCGCCCGGCGCCGCATCTTCGCTGTGGGGCAAAGATTATACCAAACAATAAGGCTCCGCCAAGCAATACGGAAGTTCACAGGCCATAGGGACGGAGGGGGCCAAATGGCTCGACAACATGGCTTCGGCCCATGAAGCTCGTCACCATGAGAGGCTCCTGTTGTAGGGGTGGCCCCCACCTAAGCCCAGCCGGCCTGTTAGAATGTCATAAGGCCCTGAATGGGATAGGTGTAAGGACAGAAATACCCCTGAAGGGGATATATGTGTGTAAGGGTATAATTGTAAAAGCACTCCCCATGTGGATATATATATGATACAGGCCATGGGGAAAACCCTAAGCTTTGCTCACCTAACTCTCCACTACCACATCTCTCTCTCTCTGTTTGGTCTGTAACCACAACACACGCATCTTTGACAAGCGGTCGGAGGCACTCGTATACGGCACATGGTCGGAGGCATACATATACCAACGGTAGTCAATGACGATCGAATACAACAATCGGTCGTAAGCGACCGGGTATTAAGGACGGTCGGCAACGTTTGAGCACTACGAACAGTCGTAAGCTCCCGAGCACGGCAAGCGATCGATAACATCCAAGTACAAGCGGAGGTCATAAGTGACCAAGCACAGTAGGCAATCGTAAGCGACCAAGTATCAAAGGCGATCGGTGACCTTCGAGCGCAGCGAGCAATCCAAGGTGTCAGAGTTGACCAAGTACCACGAACGGTCGCAGATGTTTGAGCACAACGGGTGATTGGAGACGACCGAGTATCAAAGGTGGTCGGCGACACCCAAGAAGGCCTCGTTGTTGGTGCCATCGTCATCGCCGTAGGGGATGAAGTTGTAGGTCTCTGACATCTTCACCGTCTTCCTGGCCGCCTCCTTCTCCTTCCCCAGCAAGGAGGCGCATGTCAACACAAGCAATTTCAACCATACTAATCCAACGCAACGCAAGCACACATGTGGGGAGGGAGGCAGAGAGTGAGACCTATCCAGCCATTGGAGCGAGCTGTGTGATCCTAGTTGCTCCCCTCCTCCATGGATCGTGTTCCCCCAAATTCACCACACCTGCAACCTCCGACCCAAAGATACGGCCGGCGGTGATGAGGTCCTTGGTGAGGTGGCGGTAGACGATAGCCTCGGGGGAGAAGGGGTGTTGTCGAGGACCTCGCGGAAGACATGGAGCGCAGAGTCCACGTAGGCGACTTTACAGTGGGCAAGGATGAGGGTGTTATAGGAGACGATGTTGGGGACGATGTTGGAGTGGCAAAAGAAGAAGTCGAAGAGGGAGTCGGTGTCGTCGTAGTGCCCGGCGCGGACCATGGATGTGGCGATGGCATTGCAAATGAAGATGATGGGGCGGACGCGAGAGAAGACAGCAGTGCGGGCGGTGAAGGATGCGCCATCAAGGTCATCGGAGCGAATGAGGGAATGTACGTGGTTGTGGAGGCTGAGACAGGGGCCGACGAGGGCAGAGGTGGTGTCAAGGAGGTGGGGAGCGTTGGGATCGCACGGAGGAGGCAGGGAGGAGGGGTCGCGGTGGAGGGCGTGGAGTGGCATGAGGGTGAGGGAGGGGGCGGGGGAAGGGGAGGGCAGTTGGGGATCACGGCGTGGGGAAGAGAAGGAACCTGCGATCGTGCAGTCAGTTTTTGAAGGGAAGGTGATGTGCGATTTGAGGGTTGCTGTGAGAGTAGGAAGGAGTGCCTAGATTCTGTCCTGGTAAGATCGGATGGCTACGAAGAGGCAAGTGAAGAACGCACCGACAACCAACTTATACTTTTAAGGAGTAGAGATTTTCTTAAACCGAAACTCATAAGGTCCTATTTGAAATGTACTAATTTTACAAGAATTTCATAAGAAAGAATTCAATTACTGTAAGATTCCAGAAAAACTCATATGTTCCAAACGATGTCTTGAATTGTTAGATTTCTATGGGTAAAAATAGGAATCCATGTAGTCAAGTGTTCAAATTAATGTGGGACTGACATGATCATGGGAATCAGACAAATCTGGTTATGCACAGAATGCAGGTGGTGCGGACGAGGATGAAATATTTCCGTTCTCTTATCGATAATATGTTATTCGGTGTTGTGCGCACTTTATAAAAGTGTGGCGCTTTAATAATTGTGTTTTGTCATTTACATCCTAGTTGTTAAACACTTAATGCGCACCTAGCTGAGTGTATTCTCGTAGCTTAAGAGCAAATCCAATAATGATTTTATAGCCAAGCTAGTCAGTATTTTTGCTGATGTGGAGGAGAGAAGAGAGGAGAGAGATGAGAGCTTGGCTCTCATGCAAGCAACAAGCTGGGCACGGGAAGCTATGCAGTGGTGGGCTCAGATAACAAATGTATGTGAGGAGGAATAGGAAAGAGAATGTGAGACATGGTATCATATAATAATAAAAAACCTTTTGTAGACAAATAGAAGATAAATTATTGTATAACTTAGCTCTTATAACTTGACTTATAGTTAAACATTTGACTCTATTATTGAACTTGCTCTTAACACATTGGATTTCGCGAGTTCGTTGTTCAAAGACTTTCGAGTTCAGAAAGTTCAAAATGCAGACCCAAAGTCATTCGAAGAGTCTAAGAGTCTGATAATGGTACTGTAATAGACGTAGGCTCTTTTCCCGATTAAGGTGCGCCCTTAATTACTGAAGTCACATCAATCTCAAAGCCTATAAGATCCTCCGACGTGATACCATAGTCAACAAGAGGAAAGTGATCTATCAAGAAAACTATAATCCGAAAATTACACTATTATTTATTTCATCTTACTACAAATAATAAGAAATTAAGAACAATAAAAATCTCAAAAAATCACTACGGGTACCTCTTTTGTTGAATGTGGCTGGATCACAAAATTTCAAATATTTGGCAAAAAAATATTTCAAAATTTGCCAAATGTTCACAAATTGGATCTCAACATTCACAATACAAACGAGATAAGAGATTGAGGAAAGAGTTGTGGGTGGATGAGGAGGTGGGTGCCTATTTATAGAAAAAAATGACGTTTTTTAGATTATTTGATTTGTTGTTAAATTTTTAGCCTCCAACAGCTAGAAAACGGTCAAAAATTTCAAATGTCTCACAATTACAGTGCCTTAACAGTCCTTAATGGGCCAAACGGTAATAATCGGGCCTTAACATGTCGGCCATTGGCCCGTTAGGTATAGCCCCGATCTAGCCACCTCCCCCTTTGCTCTGCTCACCCCCGCCCCCCACCTCCTCCAGCCGCTCTGCTTCACACCCTCCCCCCCCCCCCCAACACACACACACTCTCACGCACATACCCCTCCTTCCTTGCTCCGTTCACCCCTGACCAACCTACCTCCTCCCCTACTCCCTCTGTCGGTCCCTTCGTCCCTCCTCCTCTGGCGTTTTGCCCATCTCCTCGACTCCTCCGTCATTATCACTTGCTAGATCCACTATCAACTCGGCTCCCACACTATCAGGCCTAATGGGCCATGCCTGGGATTAGGACTATGCAATCACTTTTTCGGTTTAATCGGTTCGGTATATACGATATATACGGTAAATATGGTGTTTGTAGTTCGGTAATATACGGTATTTTTAGAAGTACAGTTCGGCGCGGTATCGGTAAATACCATATTTACCAAAGTTGACGCGAATTGCAAACGATATAGCGACTAGCAAGATGAGTAGGCGATAATACATATACTACTGGCAATAGAATTAGAATTTTAGAAACACTCTAATGGAGTATGGAGATTCGATGACATACGTATAAAGTAATAAAGCATAATAATTAATGATGTTCTTTGTCCAATAGAAACATCTGTCTTAGTCTTATTCTGTTTGAAGTGAGCTATAACTTGAAGTACAATTTGAATCTTTTTAGACACTGGACAAATTCAAGCAAAATCTTTCTACTACTAAATTGTCACTTACCATAGCAATTCAACCAATGCCATATTCATTTCCCTTGTTTCATTTGGCTCTGGTCTGGTCTGGACACGCAAGAGCTGCAGATTTTTCCCGAACCAGTGCACGCATTCATTTTGGTATGCCAACCAGTGCACGCATTCATTTCGGTATTTTCGGTTTTTCAGTTTTTAGTCGGTTTTTCCCAAAAAAAATGAATGCCAAAAAAACCAAAATCTGAAAACCGTACCGAATACCAAAAATCGATCAAATCGAGTTGACCGATTTGGTTCGGTTTTTTCAGTTTGGTTGAAAAAATGCACAACCCAACCTGGGATGTGCCTAGCACGGCACGATACTGTGTGTACCGTGCCGGGCCAGCCCACTAGGATCAGGTTGCGACAAGCACAGCACGTCGTGTTGAGCCAGACCAACACAGCCCATTTAGACTGGGACATGTCATGTCTGAGCCGGATCATCAGTACCGTGCTTCGGATATGTATGATTAGTGCAATTATTTGGCCACCTCTGTCATTCACTTCCTAGTTGTTAAACTCTTACTGTGCACCTTGCTGAGCGAATTGGCGCCAGACTTTCTTGATTCTGTTCTGTTTCTGAATATAAAATCTATTGCAAAAATGAAGGTCGCACAGTGCCTTGCGTATCTTGTGCAGCTGTGCTCTGATCACCAACCAGGCAGGCCAGAACCTCCAATGGATTCCAGCACCCACATTTCAGTTTAGACATGCTGATGAACAGTGCCTCGCACCTTTTGATTTGGTGGAACGGAAGCCAAAAATAGATTTGAGGTGTCAAAATGATCGAAATAGTGGTATTATTGAATTTTGGGCTCGGATGAACAGTAGCCGCTATAGTATTGGGTCGGCCCAAATGAACGGTAAAGCCCACGTGGGGTTTTTAAAATCTCAACAGCTGGGTGAGCCGACCATTTCAGCCCAACAAGGCAAAGCCGAATGGCCCAGGCGCGCACACGTACGGCCGGTAGATAGGTGATGCACAGACGATCGGGATCAAGCCACGGCGTGTCTTCTTCAACCTTCAGTGGAAGACAGAGGCATCGTCCCCACTGCGATTCAGCACAAGTAGAGCTCTCCGGCAAGTGTGGGTGGTACAGATGGCTTCCTGGGACGGCAGTGGTTCCATTTTGGGGCTTGGAGAGCATGGAGATGGGTGGTGGTTGTCGGTGGTAAGAGAGAAGGCTACGGGTTCTCCTAAAGCTTAGGGGTCCTCCGGTGAATTTTTGGTGAGATCGGGGTGATTTAACCATCTCTGGGACATAAGAAACATCTTGGCAATGACGATTTTGGGTGGGGAAGTCTGATTTGAGCTATCCACAGAATAGGTGTTTCGGCTGGCGGTGGTTTTCAGCGGCGGAGCTCTTGGGTAATGCTCACGTAGATTTGAGTTTGGCCTTACGGTTGTAGTTGTCTGAAGGTGCTATGGCTGCAAGCCACTGAAAGATGGTGGACAGAAGCGGGAGATTGAGCGAGTGGCTCACCGAGCTCAGGGGAGAACAGCAGTGGAGTTGTGGTGCAAATGGGCTCAATTGGATGGCTTTGTGGGGAGTTTGGGTGTGAGGCAAAGCCCTCTATGAATGCAACCGGGTTTTAAAGCCACAGAGAGGTGGTGAGAACAGGAAATGTGCAAATTCAAGATGAATTGCCAAATTGTGGAAGGGTTTGAGAATTTAGCCAAAAACCAAAAAGAATTCAAACTTGTTGAATTTGTGAGGTGTTTTAGCAACCAAACAAGCCTCCTGCATGCTCCGAGCAAGCTCTAAGGCAACAACCAAACACTCTCTTAGAACACTTGCAGATGAAAGGGGGTGTCGAAAATACTCGCCTCTCGGTGTGGCGCTTAATTTTTTGGATTTTGCTATACGGTGAATACTCACTTTTTAGGTAAACAATGAAAAAATCGGACAAGATAAAGATAAGCATACCTTCTCTCTCCCCAACGGCAATATCTGCAATGAGGGCTCACCGAAGTTAGGGTTAGGGTTCACTGGGACCCCCAACCCTAGAGGGAGGGTGGGCGATGAGGCGGTCGTGGCGCAGCCGGGTGTGGGATTGGGGGAGGGCGGTGGGCGGCGCCAGCGGGCGGCATGGCACGATGAACAAGAGAATATTAAGGTGGGTGGGGTTGGCCCACCGGTGGGAGGAAGAGGAGCAATGCGGCGAGACAGAGAGGGCGTCGCCGACTGGGGTGGTGGCCCACGGGGGTGGAGGAGGTGGTGGAGACGCACGGAGCTCGCCGAAGAGGGAGAGGCTTGCGTGGAGAGGAGGAAGAAGAGGTGGAGCTGACACGACAGCGGTGTCAGGTGGCAGGCGGACGGGGCGAGGGCAAAGGAGGAGGCTTGCTGGGGTCATGGTGGGGGGTCAGAGGCAGAGGTGAAGGTAAAGGGATCAGGTCCCGTGAGGAAGAAGTAGAGGTGGACGTGGTAGGGAACGTGAAGAGATAAGGTTTGGGAGTTGTTCACTCCTTAGCTAAGTAATATGCGTTCACCATATAGGGCCTCCCATTTTTTGGAGGCATAAATGAAATTTTGTTTCCTATGGTTTGGAAGCCTCACGGTAGGCGGGGACATCTGGGTAGGAATTGGGCGAAACTATCCCTTGGTCCTTTCAATCTCCCCATAGGATATAACCATTGTCCCATGGGAACGATTCAAACTGTAGGTAAAACAGATGTTTCTAGTATTGACTTTTAACACCGAACATCATGCAAATTAAACATACAAACCCAGGTCATAATGATGCTAGAATAATGAACCTTAACTTTATTAATTATTACTTTCAAGTGAAGATCATAAACATTACTAGTAGTACCGACCAAATTAAGAAAGCGTTGACACTCCAAATTGACCACTAAGAGCATACGTATCCCTAGATGCTAAGCCAATGCTATAGAATAGAGAAATTTCTTAGCACCGATATTAAGAGATAGGAGAGTCTAAGCCTGGATTGCATAGCACCGAAGCAAACTTTGGCAGCTAGTGCTATATCAGAAAAAGTTAAACCTTTAGCACATAGAAATACTGCTAAGGGTTAGAGTAAAAGTAGTTAACAACAGTCTTACGGAGAGAGAGAGAGAGGTGATGCATGTGTCTACCTTAGCGTCTATTTTAAATAATTTGCTAGATGTCACTCGAGTGTTTTCTTTTGTGAGCACTCAATGTTTTATCCATTAGATGTTGCTTTGTTTGTGCTTTATGGTTTTAACTTCGTGATCTTTTCTGTGTCAATAATGTGATAAAGGAGTAATCAATTTGTTTAGTGTCGTCGGGAGCCACAACATAAACGACCAAGTAGAGTTTTGTATAGTTTTTTGTTGTGTTTCTTATAGTTTATTTTGTTCCTCTTTTTACAAATTGTCATGTCATTTTTTACATAATTTAATTTATGTAAAATTAGTATATAATTGATGTAAGAATGCCATAAATAAAAGAATAATATGTACTATATTATTTTTCAATTATCACATCACATGCTAATAACTAATGAGCAAACAAGTGGATGGAGGTAGATATATATCCAACGGCTAAAAAATTGAGTACCCCTTAATAAAATAGTAATCAAATGGAAGGAGAGAAGGCAAAGTGATTTCATCTATTGAATCTAGATCTAAAAGCCCAAAATTTGAACAAGAAAATACTTAAATTCTTTCTAGACATTATCCTATTTAAATGCTAAGGGATGTACGTGCTCTAATACGGTGTCTGAAAATTAAAAACCACTAATACGGAGTATTACTGCTGAACTAACAACTAGGTAGCAGCTACACCGGCATGTGGCTCTCCGGCGCTTCTTAGGGCAGGGAGAACATGTTCTTCATATCCCACGCGATCTCACGGTTCTTCTTCAATTCCAGAGCCCACTGCTTCTCCCTCCATGCCCAACGCAGCTTCTTCTTACCGGTTGACAGCTGCTCGTCGTCGTCGGAGATGACGCTGAAGACCTCCTGGAAGAGCGGGTTGTCCTGGACGTGGCTGAGGAAGCCATTGCCGAGGAACTGCTTCAGGAAGTTGAGCTGGACAAGCTTCGCCCACGTCGAAACCTTGAGCACGCCGCGGCGGCTCGACGACGTCCGCACCGACTTCTCAGGGCACTCGCCGTGCTTCATGAAGGCATCGATCTGCCGGAACAGGTCCTTCTGTTCGGTGAGCCTCTTCTTGTCCGCACCTTTGCCGCCGGCCTCGGCGGCGAGGTCGGAGACCGCTGTCTCGATGGCTTCCCTATCCTTGTGGGAGGCGTGCTTCGTCAGGTCGAGCTCGACGCACACGGCCAACGCCTCACCGGCGACCATCCGGACGGCGCGGTCGTCGGCTTCGAGGAGCTTGGCGAGGAGCGGGATTGTCTCCCTCCAGGTCTGTTTCGAGGCACTGAGGTCTGTCCTCCATTCGCCAAAGGTGGCGAGGAGGAACGCCCATGCGGACACGGCGGATGTCAGAACTTGGGGGCTCATCCTCCTCGCAGGTCCAGCGAGATTGGGGGCTGACCTCTGATCGATCACGCCCCAGATGGCCTTCATGGTCTGCGCCGTCTCGTCCGGGCCCTCTGCACCGGCGAAGGTGACAGCGGCGAGACAGTCAAGCGCAGAGACCACCCTCGGCCCATCGGACGACAACTGGACTGTCCTGGCGAGGAGCGGGAACGCCTCGACGAGGATATCCTTGGAGCCGCCGCAGCTGGTGCCGAGGGAGAGCGCAAGGAGGCCGATGGCGCGGTAGGCTAGGGCGGCCTCCCTGGCGGAGCCCTTCTTGAGAGATACGCTGCAGCGGGTGAAGATGGTCATGCAGCGGTAGTTGACGTCGTCGATGGGCACGAAGCCCTCGAGCGCGCCGATGAGCCCCGCCAAGGCCGCATCGCGCGTGGAGCCGCGCTTCTCGTGGAGCGCGATGATGCACTTGTCGACGAGGTCGAAGCGATCTTCCTCTTCCTCGTCCTCGTCCTTCGGGTCGAAGAACGAGTGCCAGAACGGGCGCTCCGGCGCCGGCGTCGTCTCAGAGCCACCGGGGCCGACGCCCCCCTCAACGTTGTTGCGTCTCTTCTTATCTGCACAACTATAGAATTAAATCCACCGGAAAAGAAGGAAAGCAAGAACTGAAATCGACGGGAAGAAGAGACGATCCATGAGCAATGGACGACGACGTACTGGTCTTGAGGCCCATGGCGGCCGGGAGCGGGCGGCGAACGCGTCTGGCGATCGAGGCGGGCCGGAGTGCCGAGAGGCTGGATCGATCGGTGCGCGCGCACTGCGCTGTGGACGTCCGTAGGCAAGGTGGAGAGAGGTGAAGAGGCGGTGAGGTATATGTAGCGGCCGGAGAAGGAAGGGAACCGAGGAGGAGACGGTGTCGGAGTCGGAGTAGGGCGCGGGCGGCGGGAAGAGTTGGTGTTCGTCACGCACACCGCTAGCGATGGGCACGTAACGTACGTATTCACGGCCCATATTGAAAGGAAAGCGGGTGTGTGGACTTGGTCCGGGGCTAATTCAGAGTGAGTCGAGGGGTTCGTTAGTCGGGCTGCGCAACGAGCCCAACATGCAACGCTACCACACTACTGCAACAAAGAGCGATTTCTATTATTTATTAACGCTCTTTTAATTTGTTTTTATTGATAACCCTCGTCCCAACTTCTTCCGAATCTGATTCTTTTGTGATGAGGTGAGACAACACTGTTGTGCCACGGGGTAAGTCAAGCTCCGAATCAGAAAATGGCATTTTTGGCAAGCTCGCTGGCGGTGGAGTGGCTAGTGGAGCGGCAAGATTTGGTCAAACCATAGTGACTGATGTAGCATTGTTGTTTTGACGCGCGTGGTCAAAAGAGTCCTATTTCAAAATAAACTCGGTGTTGGATCATCAAAGAATTGAAAGGGTTAAATCATTAAAAAACAGCAAAATACCCCCATTTCTATTGGTACCAGTTTAATGTCCATGCTTTGCGGACTAAAAAATGTATTAAATCAATGCATCGAGCCGCTGTTAAATTGTATTTGTCTTAAGGGTGGCCCCCACCTAAACCCAGCCTGCCTGCTAAGGGATTGTAAAACCCAAAATGGGATGTATGTAATGACATAAGTACCCCTGCAAGGGATACATGTGTGTAAGGACATTCTTGTAAAATACTCCCCATGCGAATATATATATATGGCTGCCCTGGACATGGGGAAGCGCCAAGCATTGTTCATCTGTCATCTCCACTACCATACTCTCACTTCACTGTTTGGTCTGTAATCACAACAGCTGGCACCCAAGAAGGCTTCAGTATCGGCAGCGAAGAAGAAGAGGATCACGACGGCGATGCTCGTTAATGTTAGAGCTTCTGCATCAGCGGCTGGTGTGGATAGCAACGCTGGTGCTGCGACCGCCGACATCGGCACCCGCGGCATGACAGCCGACCCCACCCCGAGCGCGGCGATCGGCGCTGGTAGCACCGACCGGGTCACCGGGAGCGGCGACGCCGATGCCCACGCTGGCACGACCGTTGCCCCATCACCCGGCGTGGGAGTGGCGAGTGGCTCCAGCGGCAACGTCAGCCTCGTCACTGACCCCGGAGTCCACCGCACCAGTGCGCCGAGCAGCTCCGGAGCACAAGCCGTAGTCGCCGCCAACCCAGGGGTTCGCGTCAGTGCTCAAGTCGGGGCAACCACCTCGACGGTGGAGAATGCTCTGCTGACAGTCCTTGGCACGCAGTAGCGTGAGCTGGCGGATCTTCATGGGGCTATGCAGGAGATACAAGAGGCTCGGAGCCAACCAATCCCGTCGGTGGTGGCGGCAGAGCCTACGCCTGAGCGGGCGGATAGCCGCGATGCCCCTACATCTAGTCGCGTCCCTCTTCGGCGCATGGATCCGGAGTCCCCCCTCTCCGTAGGCCTGCAGCAGTCGGCGTGGCCAGAGGACTTCAAGTTCCCCACCACCATCAAACCGTACAAAGGCGACACGGACCCCTGGGAGTTCGTGCGCATGTACGAGACCGCCATCGAGGCCGCTGGTGACGACGACTCCACCAAGGCGAAGGGGCTACCCCTCGCGTTGCAGGGGGTGGCGCTCTCTTAGTTCTTTACCATAGAGCTGAACTCCATCTACGCGTGGGAGCAAATCCGCGACCGCCTCTACAACAACTTCCAGGGAAATTATGTCGAGCACGTCGACGCGGACCAGCTCTTCGCTATCAAGCAAGAACCCTCGAAAAAGCTTCTGGAATACTTCAAATGTTTCGCCAAGGTCCGCTGCCAGGTCAAGGACATCAATAAGACCACCATCAACAACGTGGCGATCCAAGGCCTTCGCCCGGGGCCGCTGGCCGAATACAACACCGCAAGCCAATAAAGGTGGTGGCAAAGCTCTTCAACAAAATGGAGGAATACGCAAGGGTGGAGGAGGATGCACGGCGGCGCAAGGGTGACAACTCCGACACCAACCAGGTGGAAGACTCGCCGAAGGAGGGATCCTTTAAGGATGCCCCCAAGCGCAAACAGGGATCCTCCAAGGACGCCCCCGAGCACAAGCAGGACTCCTCCAAGACACCAAGCATAAGCAGGACCCATCGAGTGACAAGCCCAAGCACAACCAGCATAGATCCCAGATGGCCTGCTACGTCTTTGACATCGAAGGCGGCTCCGCGGACAGCGCCCACGTGCAACAACCCCAAGAGGACCCCATGCGAATACAGGCCCCGGAGGGAGCCCAACGCTGGATAACAAATGTTATCTCCAGGGGCTCTTCGTTGGAGTTCTCCTCGGCGCGGCAACAGAAAGCCTATGCGTGGAGGCTACACCATATGGCAGCGCACTTGGTGCAAGCGCCGCCGGTGTGGGCACGACACAACATCACCTTCACGCTTGCCGACGCCAACGGCGTGGAATTCCCTCACCAAGATCCCCTAGTCATCCAGGCCGCCATCGCAGGTTGCGATGTCAATCGCGTCCTGCTAGATGGAGGTAGCTCCGTTGACATTCTGTTCGTGGTGGCCTTCGACCAAATGGGGATCCCCCGAAGTTGCTTGGCCCCTCGGGAATCCCACTGCAGGGCTTCGGGGGTCAGCCGCTAAAGGCATTGGGCCAGATACGCCTGCAAATCTCCTTCAGCCAAGGCAACAACACGAGGAGCAAAGACATCACCTTCGACATCGTCGACATCCCGTACCTGTACAACGCCATACTAGGACGCCCAACCCTCAACTCCTTCGGAGCAGTCCCGCACCATAGCTTCCTGTGCATGAAGCTCCCGAGCCCACAAGGCATCATCACCACATTCGATGACCAGGACCTCGTCGGGCGCATAGAACTTGGTGCTCGGGGCCCGCACTGCAAGGTGCATATCCTCACCGACAATCCAAAGGCATACATGCCCTCTGCCTCGGGATGGACGCCTAAGCCCCGGCCGGATGGCGGAGTCAAGAAGGTGCCCCTGCAAACCGAAGGTCAATGTGTATCCATTGGCGAGGGCCTTCCCCCGGAAGTTGGGCAGTGGCTACTCCGGGTCCTCCAGGACAATGCGGACGTCTTCACGTGGTCCCCAAATGACATAAAGGACATCGACCGCGCCCTCATTAAGCACACCCTAGCAGTCCGCCCCGACGCCAAGCCAGGCAGACAAAGACTCCGGCGCATGTCGATCGAGCGGCAGCAAGCGGCCTGCGCGGAGGCGAGCCTCCGTGTGCACTCTACAGAGTATAAATAAGACGCACGGAGGTGAGCCTCCATGTGTACTCTACGGGGTATAATCGGGCTAGACGCCAGCTCCACTGCCGCCACTTCAGAAGGTTGGGGATGGAGCGCTCGATCGTCTACTTCGACTAGCCGCCAGCTCCGCTGCCGCCACTTCGGAAGGTTGGGGATGGAGCACTCGAGCGTCTACTTCAACTATCCGCCAGCTCTGTTGTCGCCACTTCAGAAGGTTGGGGACGGGGCGCTCAAGCGTCTATTTTGACTAGCCGCCAGCTCCGCTGCCACCACTTCGGAAGATTGGGGATAGAGTGCTTGAGCGTCTACTTTGACTAGCCGCCAGCTCCGCTGCCGCCACTTCAGAAGGATGGGGACAGAGCGTTTGAGCGTCTACTTCGACTAGCCATCAGCTCCGCTGCTGCCACTTTGGAAGGTTGGGGACGGAGCGCTCGAGCACCCACTTCGACTAGCTGCCAGCTCCGCTGCCGCCACTTCAAAAGGTTGGGGACGGAGCGCTCGAGCATCTACTTCGACTAGTCACCAGCTCCGCGGCCGCCACCTCGAGATGTGGGGGACAGAGCGCTCAGCGACGTTCGCAAAGTCTGTGCCTACTTGGGCAGGCCCGTCGGCCCTCCGTTCCTACCCTAGCTCGTGCGTATCGTGTACAGTGCACGGAGGGAAAAGCCAGCGAAGCCGCTGCACGCCCGGAGTCCTGCGTGTTGGTCGAAGACGAGTGCAATGACAAACAAAGGCAAGGACATGCGTCTATTTTGACCAGGGTTTTATTGCATTCATGAAATAATAGCTACAGAGACAATCGGTCATTACATATGCGAAGAGCAACATTTACAAATGCCTTCGAATGGTCAAGGTCACTACTCACCTGGCTCTTCTAGCTTCATGGGCTCTCGCACTGAAGTCTCCCCCTCCGACCTCTGGGTTCCCCAGAAGTGCAGCGAGTCCTCGGCCCACCACCAATGCCGAAGGCACCGCCGGACCATCAGATCCGAAATTAGCAGGCGACCTCGGTCAAGCACCTGCCCGTAATAGAATAATGCATGATCAAAACATTTGGGCAATTTTTCATTTCATTGATAAAGAAATGGGGCCATGAGGCGCCAGTTTACAAGAGTTAGCGGATACAGGGCAACACACCCCTACACCCCTAAGTCTTCGACGTCACACCTGTGGGTCGACGCCTTGCCCCACACCAGTGGCACCATCTTCGTCGCACCGTGGGACTTCATCGAGCCAGGCACCGAAGTCCCCTTCGCCGTGCAGAGTCTTGTGCAACGCCACCTTCACCGCGGCCTCCCCGATATAGTCCTAGATCCTTTGGTGGAAGGCCCGGATGGTGCGGCGGACGGTGTGTACGGTGCCGGACATGACCCTAGATCCTGCTGGCATCTCTAGCCGGGGGTTCACCAGTTCACCCACATGGTTGCAGCCCCGGTGGTGGAGGAGGGCGAAGGCCATCCGTGACATCACCACGGAGCAGTGGTTGCCGAAGGACTTGGCGACGTTCAGGGTGAGGCCGGAAGCTTCCCCGATGTGTCGAAGCATCCATGACAGGTCCTCAGGGCCGAAGGTACGCGGTGGCATGACCACAGACAGGTCCTCCAAGGCGCCCTCGAGAGCCTCCATCACGTCCCACGCTGCCACTGAGGCGTCGCCCAAAGTCCGATCCTTCTCAGCAAGCGACGCGGTCAGTTGGGCCTTCTCCCCCTCCAGTGCTACAATTTGCTGGAGTAGCCTGTCATGTTCAGTGGCGGCCTCCCGCTTCTCTTCCTCTACGAGCTCTTGGGCCTCCACGATGGCCTGCGCGCCCTCCGTCTCAAGGAGATGGATGCGATCATCCTTGATGATGTTCGCCTCTTCGGCGGCGCGAAGGCGGTCCTCCAGCACCCTTCGCTCGTGGGTGTAGGCCACCTGCAGAGCGCGAGCAACGGCGAGGGTCTGCACAACACAGGTGTCACTTCGGTCCCCAAACGTAAGCGCACATGCAGATCAACGCCACCAACACTTACCCGTATCTTCGAGGCCTCGAGAGCCCCTCGGCAACTCGAGCCACATGACACGGTGCTGCTGGTCGGCCAGCGTCCGCGCGCGTCGGCGCCGCTGCGAGCTTGCGGTACCTCGCCCGGGGGCGAAATCGGAGCGATCAGTCTTGAGTCTCTGAGCCAATGATATCCAAGGCAGTGGGGGCGACGTAACGACTGGGACAGGGGCGTCGGAGATCTCACACCCACTGCTGTTGGCGGATCCTTGTCCACAGCCCGGAGACCGTGTATCGACTGATGTCGATGACGGGATCAGTGAGAAGATTGGGGAAAGCTTCGCGAAGTCATGGGGGAGAAAGAGTTCCTCCTACCTTCAACAGGGACTAGCAAAGTCTGTTCCACCTCAGACTGAATCGCAAGGGCACCGCCAGCACCTACGGCGGCGAGGTCCTCTCCGGTATGACGGCCTCCGTGTCAAAGTCCAACTCCAACACGTCCCCGACCCCCACCGCCATGGCGAACGCCTCCTTCAGCCTAGAAGGCAGTCATATCCGAGGCCGCTTCACCCTCGGGGACTTGGGCGACGATCCCTCGGCATCCACGGTCGGTGCGGGAGCGGGCGACGAAGCTTCGCCCTCCTGGATGTCCCCGCCACGCTCCTTGTCCGTGGGGCCGCCCAAGGACTCCTCATCGACAGCTGGGTGATCCATCTCCGCCTCTAGGTTCGAATTGGCGTACTCTGCCAAGTCAGAACTGGTGATCGACGTGCCTTCGAGTCCGGCAGGATGTGTGGGAGGGGCGGTCAGCAGACTAGACATGGGGGTAGGGGACCGGGCCCTCTGCCGAGGGGGAAGCCTCTTCCTTTTCATCGCCATCGTGGAGGTGGGCCCGGCCTCCAGTTGGAGTGGCGCGCTCCAACACGGGAATGCTCAGAGTTCACACACCCTATTTATCTGCACCAGCATCATCGTTGCGGTCGCGGACTCACACAGGCTATGCTCCTTAGTCACGTACGACCCAAGGAACATGACCACCACGCGTTCCGCATCTTTCAGGAAGAGTCCGATAGGCAAAGCGAAGCAAGGTTAAAAATAAGTCAAAAAAAGGAGAAAAAAAACACAGCGCCGATGAGCTTACGGGGGTCCGACGGACTTGGCAATGAGGACACGGTCGGCCGAACACCATCCTGCCGGGTCGGGCCGGGTTGGAAGTTCCACCGGCAGGTGAGCGGCACCACTACATACATGACGAACTCCTCCGCGAGGTCGCGCATGTTGAAGCGAAGGGTAATCCCCACGACCGCCGTGCCCTTTGCTCGTCGTCGCAGTCGAGCTCCACGCTTGGCGAAGTGATGAACGCCATCGACCGCCCCGTGCAGCGAAGGCTGTTGCCACTCACCACGCGATGGTAGAACCACCGCCGCATCCAGTTGGATTCCCACTTCACTCGGATCGAGTTAGTGGGGAAGATCTTCATGCACGGGGACTGCAAAATGAAGCTGTCGCTGCCGAAGTTGGAGAACTCCCCTCCCTCAAGCTTCTTCGGCTGGCACTGCGCGTCATGGAGGAAGGCGAATAGGGAGGTGCTGGGCCAAACCCCCTCCGTCCGCATCGCCCAGCTGTAAACAGCCAGGTGAGCGATGGCGTTCGGAGTTAGCTGTGCCAACTCTAGCTAGTAGGTACGAATGACGTCGCCGACAACCTTGGCCGATGGGATTCGGAGCCCGGCTTCGAAGTAGGCCACGAAGACGATCACCTCCGACTCTTCTGGGTGCGGCTCTGTCTCGTCCCAGGCAGGAAGGCGAATCGCGCTGTGGTCCGACAGCTTTCCCTCGCGAAGCAAAGACTGGATCGTCTCCTCTATCACAAGGGTTTGCCCCAGCACGCTGGAGCAGGGGCCTTCCATCTTCTTCTCCGTTGTCCACCACTTGTTGGTCTACACTGGATCGCGCCCCGCCAGTGTGTAGTCCATCTCCGTCGCTGACGAGCTGTGCCGGCTGGAGGAAGTGCCACCGATGTGCCAGCAAGTGAGCTCTTCACAGTGAGTCATTCCTTCAGTAGGCACGATGAGGCGAACGGTGGTGGTGGTGAACGGTGGCAACAAGCGGGAGGATAGCAGGGAGCAAGCGAGCAAAGAACAACAAAGGGCAATGAGCAGGAAAGCGCAGACGACAATCGGGTAAGGAAGAACAGCGGCGCGGCGACGGGGGGTATATAAAGACTTCGTGACCGAAGGATGACTTCGGCAGCCAGTTCGACTACGTGCCTGAGGCATGAAGCCGGGTTGTGCCGGCAATAACATTTCCGCCCACAATCTCACAAGGTCACAGGTCGCAGCGACGGAGGGGGCCAAATGACTCGCCGACATGGCTTCGGCCTGTGAAGCCCTTCACCATGAGAGGCTGCTAAGGGATTGTAAATCCAGCCAGCCTGCTAAGGGATTGTAAATCCCAAAATGGGATGTGTGTAACGACATAAGTACCTCTACGAGAGATACATGAGTGTAAGGACATGAGTGATGGTGCCGGTGAAACGAAACCTGAGGGAGAGTTCTAGAAAAATAATTTTGATTTACTTTTAAAAAATGTGCAAGGATAATCCCTTATCTCTGCAAATATAATATGGGAATTTGTCCATTCGCCTCCCTCCCCACGCGCAAACTATGTTTGACAGGTGTCCCGCCTAACGCTCAGACCCGCGTGTCATTGTGCATCCCTCCCACCTCCATCGACACCGTGTGGCCGCCCTCGTCTTTCTCCTAACTACCCTCCTCCTCACTACACAACAGCACCTCATCTGGCCCCTCCATAGCTCCCCCCACTACCCACATGTCGGGACAGGATTTTCTGAATCCGAACCCTCTGTGTATTACCACACTAGTTCTAGATCAAAACTAGTACACACAATCAAATAGTGATGAATACATAAACAACAACGCTTTATTGTAATAAAAGAGAGTACATGCCTTATGGCCACTTTATTACAACTAAGTTTACAAGACCGCCCAAACTTACAAAACACAGCAGAAGCTGAATAAAACTCTAACGATGTCCCATGAATATGCCATAGGCAATTGACTGTGGAAACGTAACCTAGTACTCCGAAAAACTTTCGTCGAATCCACACGCGAAGTAGTCATAATCTCCTTCTTGAGCTTCATAATCCTCTGAGATTTTGTTTCAAGTGTAGCATGTGAGTACGTATAGTACTCCACAAGTCTTGGAAAATATGCAGTAGATGTAGGGCTTAACAAAGGAAGGATAATGTGGTTCTTTTGCACAAAGCAGCATTTTATTTAAAATACCATTAAATATTTTCAAAAGCATCAATTTAACAGAGTAATGACAATAATTGAAACTATCATAATTTTCTAGTGAAGGTTCCAACCACCAACACTAGTAAGCAGGCTCTAACCACCAAGGTTCAAGACTACAGGTTCCATCCACCCGCACTGGCTCCATCCGCTAGGACAATCTCCAAAGAGTTCCATGCACTCCCGAGCTCCCAAAACTTTTGCTTTCGAAACCAAAACCAAAGACCTACCATGTGAAAGTGCACATCGCCCGCCCTTGACCGTGGGCATGGCTATTCGAATAGTTTTACATTCTGCAGAGGTTGTACAACTTTACCCACAAGAGATAAGTCATCTTAATATCCAACATGCTTCTTTAGGTATGAGTCCCAGATAATTTATTACAAAGCTTTTGCGTCACTCCAATCTAGCTAGACACACCAGCTGAGGTTTTATCGCTAAAGGGTTAAATCCACCACAGTCAGAAAGCCCCTCTTGTGCCGTATGAGTACAGTAAATCCCTGTGCCTCACTGTGAGTAAACCCAGGTCATAATGATGCCAGAATAATGAACCTTAACTTTATTAATTATTACTTTCAAGTGAAGATTATAAACATTACTAGTAGTACCGACTAAATTAAGAAAGCATTGACACTCCAAATTAACCACTAAGAGCATGTGCATCCCTAAGTGCTAAGCCAATGCTATAGGATAGAGAAATTTCTTAGCACCGATATTAAGAGATAGGGGAGTCTAAGCCTGGATCACATGGCACTGAAGCAAACTTTGGCAGCTAGTGCTATATCAGAAAAAGTTGAACCTTTAGCACATAGAAATA
This sequence comes from Dendrocalamus sinicus, assembly GCA_036346575.1. NCBI lineage: Eukaryota > Viridiplantae > Streptophyta > Magnoliopsida > Poales > Poaceae > Dendrocalamus > Dendrocalamus sinicus. The sequence continues at coordinate 7,427,380 of CM070645.1, forward strand.
CTGCTAAGGGTTAGAGTAAAAGTAGTTAACAATAGTCTTGTAGAGAGAGAGAGGTGATGTGCCTACCTTAGCGTCTATTTTAAACAATTTGCTAGATGTCACTCAAGTGTTTTTTGTGAGCACTCAATTTTTTATCCATTAGATGTTGCTTTGTTTGTGCTTTATGGTTTTAACTTCGTGATCTTTTCTGTGTCAATAATGTGATAAAGGAGTAATCAATTTGTGAGTAATCAATTTGTTTAGTGTCGTCGGAAGCTACAACATAAATGACCAAGTAGAGTTTTGTATAGTTTTTTCTTATGTTTCTTATAGTTTGTTTTGTTCCTCTTTTACATAATTTAATTTATGGTAACTTAGTATATAATTGATGTAAGAATGTCGTAAATAAAAGAATAATATGTATTAGATTATTTTTCAATTATCACATCACATGCTAATAACTAATGAGCAAACTAGTGGATGGAGGAAGATATATATCCAACATCTAAAAAATTGAGTACCCCTTAATAAAATAGTAATCAAATGGGAGGACAGAAGGCAAAGTGATTTCACCTATTGAGTCTAGATCTAAAGGCTCAAAATTTGAATAAGAAAATACTTAAATTCTTTCAAGACACTATCCTATTTTAATGCTAAGGGATGTACATGCTCTAATACGGCATCTAAAAATTAAAAACTACTAATACGGAGTATTACTGCTGAACTAACAACTAAGTAGCAGCTGCATCGGCATGTGGCTCTCCGGCGCTTCTTGGGGTAGGGAGAAAATGTTCATCTCGCACGCGATCTGACGGTTCTTCTTCAATTCAAGAGCCCACTGCTTCTCCCTCCATGCCCTACATAGCTTCTTCTTACCGGTCGACAGCTGCTCGTCGTCGTCGGAGCTGACGCTGAAGGCCTCCTGGAATAGCGGGTTGTCCTGGACGTGGCTGAGGATGCCCTTGCCGAGGAACTGCTTCAGGAAGTTGAGTTGGACCAGCTTCGCCCACGTCGAGACCTTGAACACGCCGCGGTGGCTCGACGACGTCCGCACCGACTTCTCGGGGCACTCGCCGTGCTTCATGAAGGCGTCGATCTGCCGGAACAGGTCCTTCTGTTCGGTGAGCCTCTTCTTGTCCGCACCTTTGCCGCCGGCCTCGGCGGCGAGGTCGGAGACCGCCGTCTCGATGGCTTCCCTGTCCATGGGGGAGGCGTGCTTGGTCAGGTCGAGCTCGACGCACACGGCCAGTGCCACGCCGGCGACCATCCGGACAGCGCGATCGTCGGCTTCGCGGAGCTTGGCGAGGAACGGGATTGTCTCCTTCAGTGTCTTTGAGGCGCCGAGGTCATCCTCCATTCGCGAAGGTGGCGGCGAGAACGCCCATGCGGACACGGCGGATGTCGAACTTGGGGCTCATCCTCCTCGCGAGTCGGCGAGATTGGGGCGACCTCGATCGATCACGCCCCAGATGGCCTTCATGGTCTGCGCCGTCTCGTCCGGGCCCTCTGCACCGGCGAAGGTGACAGCGGCGAGACAGTCAAGCGCAGAGACCACCCTCGGCCCGTCGGATGACAACTGGACTGTCCTGGCGAGGAGCGGGAACGCCTCGACGAGGATATCCTTGGAGCCGCCGCAACCGGTGCCGAGGGAGAGCACGAGGAGGCCGATGGCACGGTAGGCTAGGGCGGCCTCCCTGGCGGAGCCCTTCTTGAGAGATACGCCGCAGCCGGTGAAGACGGTCATGTAGCAGTAGTCGACGTCGTCGATGGGCACGAAGCCCTCGAGCACACCGATGAGCCCCACCAAGGCCGCCTCGCGCATGGTGCAGCGCTTCTCGTGGAGCGCGATGATGCACTTGTCGACGAGGTCGAAGCGATCTTCCTCTTCCTCGTCCTCAATGGCGGATTTAGGATTTTATGAATGGGTGTTCACTAATTACATTGTGTTATATTTTTTTAATATATACTTATATTGGTTTATAAAAACTAAAGATAAAAGTCATATTTCTAAGTCTATTAAAAGTCAATAACACTAAAAATTTGAAATAATAAACTAATACTAACACTTTATTTGGTGGCAGCACAATTACAACTTTTTAGAGTAAAACTATTACAACTTTAGTTCACAACACAAGTGTACACTTTGCTTTTAAATAGATATTAACTCAAACCCACTTCTCTTTTCTTATTTTTCGTGTTAGCATATTAAATGGTGTTTTTTCACACGCATAGATAAAAAGTAGTACATGTTTTTGTTTTTGATATATGTTGTCTCTATTTATGATTTACCTCTCTGTAAAAATAACAATTAACATAGGTATTTTGATGAACATATTGCTTCCCAAAAATAAAATATAAATATTTATAAACCAAAACCAACTCTCCCAAATGATGTATATTTTAGATTGAAATGATTATATAGATTCTTACGACCACTAGATTTATGACAATTGGCACCATCAAATTCCTTCGAGTAAAACATCAAAAATATCTAGATATTTCTAGGAAACTATATAGGTTTTAGAAAGATTTTCAAATATTTTAATTGGACCCTTTTGAGGAAAAATATCTCTATCATTTATAATAAAGTTGTTGAGTGCATGTGCTTGATAAAGTAAGCTAGCATTGCACTTTGATAATCACATTTTTCTAAATTGGGTATTAACTAAATAAATGCTTCCTTTAGTCACAAATACATGTTGTTTTGAGATGTTTGTAGTCAAACTTGTGAAACTTTAACTATCGATATATTTTTATAAATTTACATTAAATACAAGAAAATCATATGTATAGATTTGTCTTGAAATGTACTTTCATAATATTATAATTTTATTGGGTTTTACAAACATATTAGAATACAAATTAGTGGTTGAAGTTATATTTTGTAGACCATATCAATGTCCAAAATGGTAGGTATTTGTAACTAGAGGGAGTATATTTTGAAATATACATCTTAAAACATTTGATCATTATTGCAACTGAGCCACTGATAAATCGTATTAAATCAGTACATCGGGCCACTGATAAATCGTATTAAATCAGTACATCGAGCCGCTATTATATGGATGTAGTTAACTGTACATTAAAAAGAAATCATGTGTATGATAGAAAAAGTGAAAAACTAAGAGATCCAGAATGTGTAGCTCTTTACCTCCAATCAATGCATGCGGTGATTATGGCACAGTGCAAGATTATTCATTATATAATAAAAGGCAAAGTGATTCAAGCAAGGATGGAAAAGCATGCAAACAAATTGATTTTGTTCTAACAAGCTAATTCTGTATGGACGTAGACCCACAAGGAGAAAAAAGTAAAGAAATCAATAAGCATAGTGTGAAAGCAAACCAGAAGCCATCTGCAAATCAAACATAATTGGTGGTCAAAATCCAGCATAAGTCATCCATGGTTCAAAACCATCATGATCGAAACCCATCGGAAGATGGCCATGGTCGAAGTCCATCACGGTCAAAATCTATCGGAAGATGTCCGTGCTCGAAAACCATCATAGTCGAAACTCATCGGAAGATGTCAATGATCGAAAAGCCGTCGACCATCACTCGTAGTCATAAGTCGGGAGCGGTCGACCATTGCTAGTGGTCGTAAGTTGGCAGCTGCCGACCATCCATCGTGATAATAAATCGGAGCCTTCGACCATGGCTCGTGTTCATAAGTCAAAAGCCAACAACCATCACTCGAGGTCGTAAGTCGAAAGCCATCAAACATCGCTCGTGTTCGTAAGTCGAAAGCCATCCACCATCGCTCGTGGTCGTAAGTCGAAAGACCTCAACCATTGTGTGTGGTTATAAGTCGAAAACCATCGACCATCGCTCGGGGTCATACGTCGGATGCCATTGGCATTCGCTTGTGATTGTACATCGGAAGCCCTTGACCATCACTCGTGGTCATAAGTCAGAAGCTGATGACCATCACTCGAGGTCGTAAGTCTGAAGCCGACGACCATCGCTCTAGGTCATATGTTAGAAACTGTTGACCATCGCTCGTGGTCGTACGTCAGAAGCCGTCAACCATCGCTCGTGGTCGTACGTCAGAAACCGTCAACCATCGCTCACGGTCGTACGTCAGAAGCCATCGGTATTCAGTCGTGGTCGTATGTCGACAGCCATCGACCATCGCTCATGTTCATAAGTCGAAAGCTGTCAACCATCACGTGTTGTTGTAAGTCGGAAGCTGTCGACCATCGTGCATGGTCCTAAGTTAGAAGCCATCGATCACACCTTGTTGTCGTAAGTCAGAAGCCATTGATCCAACTCATCATCATAGGTCGGAAGCCACCGATCAAAACTCGTCGTCGTAGGTCAGAAACCGTCAACCATCGTGCGTCGTCGTAAGTTGGAAGCCCTCGACCATTGCCCATGGTCATAAGTCGAAAGCTGCCAACCCTCGCTCGTGGTCATAAGTCAAAAACTGTCAACCATCGCTCAGGTTCATTAGTCAAAAGCACTCGACTTTGATAAGCGATCGGGGACATCCGTCTTCAAGAAGTGGTCAGAGATACCTATCTTTGAGAAGTGGTCGGAGGCACTCAACTTTTGCTAGCAGTCAGAGGCACTCAACTTTGACAAGCGGTCGGAGAGGCCCACCTTCATGAAGCGGTTGGAGGCACATGACTTCAACATGCGGTCGGAGGTGCTCAACTTCGACAAGCAGTCGAAGATGCTCGGCTTTGACAAGCGGTCGGAGGCACTCAACTTTAACAAGCGATCGGAGAAGTCTGAATATTGAAGGCCGTCATAAGAGCCCAAGTGTCACAGGCGATCAAAAGTGCCCGAGTATGGCAAGTAGTCGAAAGCACCCAGGTGTCATAAGCAATTGAAAGCACCCAAGTATGGCAGGTAGTCGAAAGTGCCCAAGGATGGTAGGTAGTCAAAAGTGCCTGTGTTCCAAAGACGGTCGAAGAAGTCTGAATATCAATAGCAGTCCACAACACTCAAGTATGGCAAGCGGTCATGAGCGCCTGAGTATCGCAGGCAATCAAAAATGCTGAGTATGGCAGGGAGTCGAAAGCGCCTTAATATCACAGTCGGTCAAAAGTGCCTGTGTTTCAAAGGCGGTCAATAACGCTCGAGTATAGCGAGCGATCGTGATTGCCTAGGTATCGCAGGCAGTCAAAAGCACCTGAGTTCCGAAGGCGGTCGAAGAAGTCTAAATATCAAAGCGATCAATGGCGGCAGATGCGGTGGCGATCATGAGCACAGGTTTCTAAGTGGTTGAAAGCGCCAATGTTCCGAAGGTTGTCGAAGAAGTTTGAATATCAAAGTCGGTCGATGACACTCGAGTACGGCGAGTGGTCGTGAGCTCCTGAGTAACGCATGTGGTCGAAAGTGCCCAAGTATGGAAAGAGGTCGAAAGCGCCTAAATATCACTGCCAGTCAAAAGCGCCTGTGTTCCAAAGGCGGTCGAAGAAGTCTGAATTCAAAGGCGGTCGACAACGCTAGAGTACGGCGAGTGGTCATGAGTGCCTGGGTATTATAGGCGGTCGAAAGCACCTGTGTTCCCAAGGTAGTCAAAAGAAGTTTGAATATCGAAGGCGGTCGATGATGCTCGAGTACAATGAGTGGTCATGAGTGCCTGAGTATCATAGGCAGTCGAAAGCACATGTCTTTGACACTCATATATGACACGTGGTCGGAGGCAACCATATACCGACGGTAGTCAATAACGATCGAATACAGCAATCAGTCGTAAGTGACCAGGTATTGAGGATGGTCGGCGACGTCCGAGCACTACGAATGGTCGTAAGCTCCCGAGCACGGCAAGCGATCGATAACTTCTAGGTATAGGCGGAGATCATAAGTGACCAAGCACAGTAGGCAATCGTAAGCGACCAAGTATCAAAGGCAGTCGGTGCCGTCCAAGTACGGTGGATGGTCGTAAGCGACCGAATAATCCATGGCAGTTGTGAGCGATTGAGCACAGAAGGCCATTGGTGACATTCGAGCATAGTGAGCGATCCAAGGTGTCAGAGTCGACCAAGTACCACAAGCGGTCGTAGATGTCTGAGCACAATGAGCGATTGGAGACAACCAAGTATCAAAGGTGGTCGATGACACCCAAGATGGCCTCGCTGTTGGTTCCACCGTCATTGTCGTAGGGGATGAAGTCGCAGGTCTCTGACATCTTCACCGTCTTCCTGGCCGCCTCCTTCTCCTTCCCTAGCGAGGAGGCACCTGTCAACACAAGCAATTTCAACCACACTAATCCAACTCAACACAAGCACACGTGCGGGGAAGGAGGCAGAGAGAGACCTATCGAGCCATTGGAGCGAGCTGTGTGATCCTGGTTGCTCTCCTCCTCCATGGATCGCGTTCCCCCAAATTCACCACACCTGCAACCTCCGACCCAAAGTTGCAGCCGGCAGTGACGAGGCCCTTGGTGAGGTGGCGGTAGACAACAACCTCGAAGGAGAAGGGGGTGTTGTCGAGGACCTTGCGGTAGACATGGAGCGCGGAGTCGACGTAGGCGACTTTACAGTGGGCGAGGATGTGGGTGTTATAGGAGATGACGTTGGGGACGATGTTAGAGTGGAGGAGGAGGAAGTGAAGAGGGAGACGATGTCGTCGTAGCACCCGGCGCAGACCATGGATGTGGCGATGGCATTGTAGGTGAAGATGATGGGGCAGACGCGGGAGAAAACGGCAGCGCGGGCGTGAGGGATGCGCCATCAAGGTCGTCGGAGCAAATGAGGGAATGTAAGTGGTTGTGGAGGCTGAGACAGGGGGCGACGAAGGCGGAGGTGGTGTCAAGGAGGAGGGGAGCGTTGGGATCGCGCGGAGGAGGCGGAGAGGAGGGGTCGCGGTGGTGGGCGTGGAGTGGCATGAGGGTGCGGAAGGGGAGGGCGGTTGGGGATCGCGGCGTGGGGAAGAGAAGGAACCTGCGGTTGTGCAGTCGGTTTTGAAAGGAAGGTGATATGCGATGTGAGGCTTGCTGCGAGAGTAGGAAGGAGCGCCTAGATTCTTTCCTGGTAAGATCGGATGGCTACAAAGAGACAAGTGAAGAACGCACCGACGACCATCAACTCATACTTTTAAGAAGTAGAGATTTTCTTAAACAGAAACTCATAAGGTCATATTTGAAATGTACTAATTTTACAAGAATTTCATAAGAAACAATTCAATTTCTGTAAGAATCGATAAAAACTCATATGTTCCAAACGGTGTCTTGAATTCTTAGATTTCTAAGGGTAAGAATAGGAATCCATGTAGTCAAGGGTTCAAATTAATGTGGGACCGACGTGGTCATGTGAATCAGAAACAAATCTGGTTATGCACAGAATGCAGGTGGTGACTGGTGCCGACGAGGATGAAATATTTCCGTTCTCTTATCGATAATATGTTATTCGGTGTTGTGCGCACTTTATAAAAGTGTGGCGCTTTAATAATTGTGTTTTGTCATTAACATCCTAATTGCTAAACACTTAATGCGCACCTAGCTGAGTGTATTCTCGTAGCTTAAGTGCTTAACACATTCGATTTCGCGAGTTCGTTGTTCAAAGACTTTCGAGTTCAGAAAGTTCAAAATGCAGATCCAAAGTCACTTGAAGAGCCTGATAATGGTACTGTAATAGACTTAGGCTCTTTCCCCGATTAAGGTGTACCCTTAAGTACTGAAGTCATATTAATCTCAAAGCCTATAAGGTCCTCCGACGTGATGCCATAATCAGCAAGAGGAAAGTGATCTATAAAAAAAACTATAATCCAAAAATTACACTGTTATTTATTTCACCTTACTACAAATAATAAGAAATTAAGAACAACAAAAATCTCAAAAAAAATCAATACGGGTACCTCTTTTGTTGAATGCGGCCGGATTACAAAATTTCAAATATTTGGCAAAAATATTTCAAAATTTGCCAAATATTCACAAATTGGATCTCAACTTTCATTATACAAACGAGATAAGAGATTGAGGAAAGAGTTGTGGTTGGATGAGGGGTGGGTGCCTATTTATAGAAAAAAAATGACGTTTTTTAGATTATTTGATTTGTTTTAAATTTTTAAGCCTCCAATCTCTACCCCTCTATAATACACCAAAATTTTCTTTACTAAATCCACCCCCCTCAACCACCCCCACAGTCATGCCTAATCTAAGTCCACCCAAATTTGTGTACCAAAGTAATCCAACTTCATACAAATGAATTGTCTGGATCTCTCCTCAAGCCTTCTTCTCTTACTCATTGAAGATCCTAAGGCCAAAATCATCCGGATCATGCACATCATTGAACCCAGAACCCCACCCCACGCCCACGCCCCCGATGCTACCTCCACCCCGCGATACCCGTCTCCACCCGAGCGTGTAGATTCCCAGCACTCACCACGGCCACCACCTCGATCGGCGATCGAAGAAGTCGGCGCGGTGAGAGCCTCGGCCGACCTCGAAGGAGACGAAGGCGTCGATGCGGCGTCTTGGATCTGCTCCTCGGAGGCGATGGCGTCCAGCGGCTCATGGTCACCCTCGCGGCTTCACGAGGTCGGCGCCCATGGCGGTGCGCACCACGCCTTCACCCGGCTGGTGGAGATCCGGCATGCCCATCCCCTCCGCCGCGAGGCAACGCAGGTCCACCGTGGTGGCCACCTTGAAGCCGTGATCCCTCCTGCGAGATCTAGAGGAGGAGGAGCGCGACGCCGGGAGAAGAGATCGAAGAAATTTAAGGATGCGACGACGAGGCGGGCGGCGGAGGCGCAGCGAGAAGGAGGCGGCAACGCCGCCACCAAAACTCTTCCTCGAGACGGCCGTCGGCCACTACACCGCGGTGCCGGCCTCGACCACGCGATATCTCCTTCCTCACCAACCGCGCCGCCTACCTCCTCATGGGCAAGGTCAGCCACCTCACCCCGGTCCCCCAAAAAAAACCTCGCCGCTCGCCTAGGCGCTGGCCATTTCACTTCGCCGCTTGCTCTTGGTTTGTTTCAGTACAAGGAGTGCGTGAGGGACTGCGACGAGGCGGTGGAGAGGGCGAGGAGCTCGCGCCGACAACAAGCTGGTCGCGCGAACGCTTCTCGCGGAAGCGTCGTGCGCTCAAGCTCGCGGGCTGCGCCGGGGACTCTGCGCCGGCGATCGGTATTCGCAGCGATCGCCGGCCGAGCACTACTGATGAGAGACGCACGCCAAGCTGGACGAGGCGAGAGCGCGAGGAAGGAGTTGGAAGAGCGAGCGGTGGATCGAGAAGCCGCCACCACCACCGTGAGAAGGTTTGGATGTTTTTCCCCTATCTGTACGTTGATTAGGCCATGTAAGATGCAAAGGAGGAAATTGTTGCTGTCGACCGATCATCTAATGTTGTTGGTCTCATGTAGGATCCTTATTCTCATCTTGGATTATCAAGAAATTTCCCCAAAAACATGGTCATAAAGTCTCAACTATCAAGTGTTCTAACATTGAGAGAAATTTCAAATTTTAACTTGATATCTGCAAGAAAAGCAAAAGTATTAAATTGCAATATATTTCTCGAGAAGTTACAACTGGTTACTTCTCATATCGGTGGCGGGACAGAGCACTTATAGAACGGGATAACTGGATAAGTGAATAGGGCTCCTAGCAATCTATGTTCTTTCTTCAAGCATGAAAAATTTTGTCATGCATCGATCGTGATCTTCATCAAGGAATGGCCGTTGATTCTCTACATGGGATGCCATGGGAATGGTTTCCTATTATCTTGAGCATGTCTTTATGTTATATTGTCTCAAGGTAGGTATCAACAAAACTTTGTTTCATGTGTTGTTCCATTTGTTCATGAATTTTTCATTGCTATTTATTGTTTAGATAGAAATGTTCCATGTTAGCTTTGGACTAGAGTAGCTACAGCTCTGATTCAAAGCTAACTCCCTTGTTGTGTTCTGATTCACATAATTCCAATGTAAGTAATAAACTTGTGAAGATATTGAAACCACATAAGCTCGGCTTATTGTGCTCCCTTGTATGTCCTACCAGTTGGATATATCAATGTTGGTTTCATATGTTTGAGAAAGAAAATGGACATTAGGGATTAAGTGAGTTCAAAGAACTGAAACTACACACACACAAAAAATGGTGGTGATAACCATTCATCTGCGGCTAAATGTTTATTTTGTGTACATGAACAGTTACACTACAAGTCTTGTAGGAATAAACATTCTTTACCTTGAGTACAGTTGGTCTTCATCTTAATTATATGGTCTTTCAATCAGTAGAGTAATCATTGAGAGATACCAGTAAGAAGTGATCAATTTCAGGCTTAGTTGCTAATGAAAGAGCATATAAACGAATTTCTCAAAGTTGGCAAGGACAAGCTTGCATGGAATGTGTCAACCAAATTTGTGTATAATATGAATTTCTCAACAGTCCATACCATAGTTTCTCAACATTGTTAGACTGATGCAATATTGGTTAATTTGTATAATTTCAGCAAGCATGTAAGTTCTATTTCAGCATTAGGATGCAGATGCATCCACCAGTGGAGGATGATACAATCCCAAGCCAAGGGACTCCACCTTAGGGTCGTGATCTCTGGCACCGAGCGTGCCTTGACGTTGCCATCTACACCGAGCCATGATCGCCTCACCACGCTACTCTCCAAGGAGCTCCTCTCACTCGACCGTGCCAGCCAGCGATTATGCGCCAACACCAGCAGCTCCACCTTAGCCAGAGCTACATACTGTTGAATTACAGATTGCAGCCATGTGAGTCTCGTGCCAGCCTACATTAACTATCAAAAATTCATCTGTGTTTTGTTCACTTCATGTTCAAATTGGATGCTTAATAAGGTTGCATGTGCACTTTCTGAAGGTTCTTGAATTTTTCTATTTCTACATATGTGTTCTGCAACAAGCTACTTATCTGGATACAACTGTTTTTGACTTTGCGCTACAGATTTTCTTAGAAGATTCCTCATATTAAACGTGGTGCAAGTAGGTTACTTGTTCATTTTCCTAGATGAATTGTTTCAACCCAGAAACTTCATTGCAACCAAATTTGAATGATCCTTCTCATATTCTGGTAAAAGAAAGAAATTATGCAGCCTTACTGTGTGTATCACCGTTAGACATTTTACTCCGTTGATCAAATTTTTCTCAGCTTGCAAAAATTATGAAATGCGTTGCATAAGCATAATTAGACTAATTATACATTTTATATGCAGAGGAAACATATAAAACTATTATATATATTATTAGCCTTGGATATCCTTTTTGAGCCCGTCACAACGCACCGGCAATTGGAATCAGCTAAAAAGATAATTGTTGACTCCTATGTGTCTTATGCACTAACTAAAATGTTACCTTTGTATTCATGTTGGACAAGAAACAAGATCAACAACTAAATATACACATGTATGTTTGGCTTGATATGTAAGAGACTTTTAATGTTCATTGTATGATTTGGGTGACGTTTGATGATATTTATTTTTTTAGATCTTCATCATAACTCACGGGTACCTTCCTTTCAAGTTCAAGCGGAAACAATTCCCGATCCGCTTGAGTTTTGCAATGACCATAAACAAAGCGCAGGGCCAAACCATCCCAAATGTTGGCATCTACCTTCCAGAGCCTGTTTTCTCACATGGACAGCTTTATGTCGCGCTATCAAGGGGTGTATCAAGACAAACGACAAGAATTTTGGCCAAACCAAAGAAAGAAGTAGATGCCTCAGGGAAGAGCACCAAAAATATTATGTATAAAGACGTCCTAGCATGGTGATGTGGTAAGTAAATAGTCCACAAACACCTATTTCCTTACTGTGTTTCATATTTCTTTATGTGACAAAAATATTTGTTTTCTTTGTAGCCTCAAGTTTAAACAATGTGGGGATGGAGAAAGTCGTCGGTGGGTGAGTCCAATGATGTTGTCGCCTCCTCAAAGGATCAGTCGTTATGTGACATTCATTATGTGACAAAACTATTTGGTTATACAATATATGAGACGTGAATCTTAATGAATCTGATTGTTCGTTTTATTTTTTACAAATTTTATCTTGTTTTGTATTTTACCGTAGCGTTAGTACAGGCACACTACTAGTAGCTAGAAAACGGTCAAAAATTTCTAATGTCTCACCATTATAGTGCCTTAATAGTCCTTAATGGGCCAAACGGTAATAATCAGGCCCTACCATGCCATGTCAATCAGGCCTTAACATGTCGGCCGTTGGCCCGTTAGGCATAGCCCCGATCTAGCCACCTCCTCCCTCCGCTCTGCTCACCCCGGCCCCCCACCTCCTCCTGCGCTCCGCCCCGCCCCCCCGCGCAAACACACACACGCACCCCTCCTCCCTGCTTCGTCCACCCCTGACCAGCCTACCTCCTCTCCTGCTCCCTCTATCGGTCCCTTCATCCCTCCTTCTCCAGCATTTTGCCCATCTCCTTGGCTCCTCCGTCATTACCACCTACTAGATCCACTGTCAACTCGGCTCCCACACCATCAGCCTAATGGGCCATGCCTGGGCTGTGCCTAGCACAGCACGATACTATGTGTACCTTGCCGGGCCAACCCACTGGGCTCAGGTTGCGACAAGCACAGCACGTCGTGTTGAGCCAGGCCAACACAGCCTGTTTAGACGTGGGACATGTCGTGCCTGAACCGGATCAACAGTACCGTACTTCGGATATGTAATGATTAGTGCAACTATTTGGCCACCTCTATCATTCATTTCCTAGTTGTTAAACTCTTACTGTGCACCTTGCTGAGTGTATTCTCCTAGCTTAAGTTCTTAACACATTGGATTTCGCGAGTTAGCTGCTCAAAGACTTTCAAGTTCAAAATGCATACTGCTAGCGCAGATTGCAGACGGTGCGGCGTTGTTTAGCTCTGTTTGGCTCGTGCTGCTAACCAAAGCCCATGTGTATTCTCACAGCTACTGCTTTGGCGAATTGGGCGAATTGGCGCCAGACTTTCTTGATTCTGTTCTGTTTCTGAATATAAAATCTATTGCAAAAATGAAGGTCGCACAGTGCTTTGCGTATCTTGTGCAGCTGTGCTCTGATCACCAGCCAGGCCAGAACCTCCAATGGATTCCAGCACCCACATTTCAGTTTAGACGCGTTGATGAACAGTGCCTCGCACCTTTTCATAAATGCCATCTGTGTCAGATTTGCATTGGGCAGATACAAGCACTGTATAGCTGTGAAACCTCAGCGGTGGGGAAATTTAACTTTTTGCCACCTTTATCGTTGCCACCTATCCAAATGCCACCCTTATCGTTGCATTCAACAATTTGCCACTCTTAACATGTGCTTGACTAATTTTTGCCACTTTCGAGCCCACGGCGCCATGTCGGCGCTCCCGCCCGCTGCCCGCCATGTCGGCGCCTCCCGCCCGCTCGCGGCGCCGGCGCCTGCGCGCGCGCGCGCGCCTCCCTTCGCGGCGCCGCCACGCGCCTCCCCGCCGCCTCCGTCCCGCGCCTCCCGCTCGCCGCTCGCCTCCGTCCCGCGCCTCCCGCGCGCGCGCCCGCCTCGCCTCGGCTTCGCGCAGAGCGCACTCAGCTTCAGCGCCGGCGGAGGCGAGGCGGCGCCGCGCACGGACGGAGGCGGAGGCGGCGCGGCGCGAGGAAGCGCGGGAGGCGCGGACGGAGGCGGCGGGGAGGCGCGCGCGCGCGCGCGGCGAGCGGGCGGGAGGCGCGGGACGGGCGGCGGCGCGGCGAGGGAGGCGGCGGCGCAGCGCAGCAGCGCGCGCGCGGGCGAGCGAAGCGCGGGAGGCGCCGACATGGCGGACCAGCGGGCGGAGCGCGACATGGCGCTTCGTGGGCTCGAAAGTGGCAAAAAATTAGTCAAGCACATGTTAAGAGTGGCAAATTGTTGAATGCAACGATAAGGGTGGCATTGGATAGGTGGCAACTATAAGGGTGGCAAAAAGTTAAATTTCCCTCAGCGGTAGCCTGCCTAACCTTGGTTATCATTTCTACATTTGGTCCTGACCTTAGTAGTGCCTACCCTAGCTGCCGCTTTTGGCCATAAGTGACTCTGCTCTGAAATCTCATCAGTAACCCGCATCTTGAACTTGAAATTCTTAGAGCAGTACAATAAGACTTAGTCAACAGGCTATAGCAAATATAATATCAACTAAATTTTACGTGGCAGAGAGAGAAAGGAAGAGAGAGAAGGAAACTGGCTACTAAATTACAGCTAGCTATAGCACGTAAAAATATGCATTTCACTCTCTTACACGTGGGACCAAATAGTTATTGTAATAGCTACCTTATTGTATGAACTATTTTTTTGAAGGCTATAGATGAAATGGACAAGTGTTATAGCCACTAGTTGGCTATACTATTGTACTTGCTCTTAAAGGTCTGTTCTTTTTCTCTGAAGTTAGCGGTTTTTAATTTTTATTATAATACCTAACTTTCAAACATAATATTTTCTCAAGACAAAATCTACAAATTAAACGATCTACATATTAAAAGCCCAACATCTGTACTAGCCAAAATCGCACCTTAAACAACTAAAATTTAAAATTTTCAGCCAAAAGCTATAAGCCGTTGCCAAACAGGCCCAAAATAACACAACCGTAGCACAAAGATCTGGGCCATGGAGTAAGAAGCTATATTAGCCTTCCATAAATCACACTGGATCGATCAATGTTCGCATTTACAACCAGAAATGCTGCAAATGCAGTGCTGTAAAAAGTATTTCTGAGTCATGGAAACAAATAGTTGAATTGATTGTCTGATCACTCGCTGGAAGCGTGTGCCGGTGGCCAGTGCAGCAGCCGCTCCTGCAGCCGCACTGATGGCCAGACAACGACTTCTCCACTCTCCAATAACTACGATCCCTCCTCTTCCTCCTGATGCTGCTGCTCTTCTACCTGTAGCCTGTTGCTGTGTGTGTACGTACGGTGTTGTGTGTATAAATACCGTCGACCAATACTGCGTGACCAGTTTTCTCCCGGGCCCGCTCGGAAAAATTATTCACACGTAGTAGTATGTATGAGCTGTTATCTCTTTCTGCTGTTCTTGGTCATGTCGTTCTTGTCGCCAGAGTGACGCCGGCGAGGTCGCCGCCGTACTCCTCCAGCACCACCAGCAGGTTCCCGCCCGGCTTCAGCCACGACCGCGGCACGTGGTACCTGCACATTTTTTTCGCCGTAAGGAAAAAGCCTATATTACCACCGCATTCTCTAGGAAAAAAACATCGTTAGTTGGTATTGCAAAATTCTGTAAATGAAAGCTAGTTCGTTGGTACGCGTAGCAGTGCTCCTACGTTAATCGAAACTTACCATCTCTGGGATAGGTCGCCGCAGTTGGACCGGCACTTGTCCTCGTGGTACGTCCCGGCGTAGCTGCACCCGCCGCAGCCGCCGGAGGCCTTGTACGACCAGTACCGGCCGACATCGTGGCCGTTCACCCAGATCTGGCCTTTCCCCATGCTCCCCATGTCCAGCGCCACCGGGTCGTTCCCCGCCGGCGCGTTGAAGAAGGCCTGACGGTCACAAAGAATTCAGCAGCATATGACAAGGAATCAGAAGATGCAACCGACATCTGCAACCATTTTTTTTTGTCAGGATTAATGTGCACTGCAACAGTTTGTGCAATGCAGCTGATGAACTGCAACCATTTTTTGTTAGGATTAATGTGCAGTGCAACACACTTTACCAATCAGCACTAACCTTGTGCCAAGTCAGTGGCTGCTTGCCACCAGGACCGCCCCATTCGACGGCAGAGCTTCCGGTGACGGTGTGGAGGCCCAGCGATTCGCCTTTCAGGCCAACCTGCGACGCGAGATTCAGAAGTCGGCACTGTTCTGTCTGAACTTGAGCAAAGGAGAAGACGATTTTTGCGAATGTTAGATGTACCTGATAAGTCCATTTCTGGTGGCTGAGGTCTCTCGTCCCCTCGTTTAGGCCGGAGAGGGTCACCGGTCCGAGGACGCCCACATTCCACGTCTCAAAATGGTTCCCAACATTCTACAACAAAGCCACATACCAGTGTTATAAACAGTGCCAAATAAGATAACTCAAGGGCATATAGTTAAGCTGTATGATGAACTTACAGGAAGACCAACTGCTGAACTCAAGATGGAGATCTTATTGCTGCCTTGCCACATCTTCACATGTCCATTGTATGTCAGTTTGGGGTTGTCGTAACCGCCATAAACAGAACCTGCAACACAAACACAATCATAAAAGGCCATTATATTTTGGATCTTGATTTGATCTGTAACTAAATGTAGCTCTGGAAAATTGTTGGTACCATATGATTTCCCATTGACGAACACCTGCATCGAGTGCCCAGCGGAGTAGACAGTGATCTGAGGCCACTGGCCATTCTTCAAGAACTGCTCATTGGGACCAATATTCACACTGCAACAAGCATAAATCAGAGTTAAGGAGGATTCATATGGTTTAAGATAGAAATGGTCCAGATTGACCCATATCGATCAAGGTCAGTCACTCACTAGGTGGTGTACCACAGGTAGTCCGACTTGTCCCATGTCATGCTCAGCTGCTCAACCAGGCCATCCTTTGTGAACGCACTGTCGTCCAACGAGTTTGTGTCCTCGCTGTATGACTGCCAAGCGAACCGTACCACCGGATTCATCTTCGGCAGCAGTGTTGGCTCCTTCACCTACATGATTATCACATTTGTTCGTTAGACCATATGCTCCTGCCTAGTCAACAGAAATATTCAGACTTCAGCGCTCCCTCACCGTCGCGGTGTTGAAGACGGCGGTTTTGCAGTCTGGCAGAATGCTGATGGACCAAGCAGGGAGGTCATAGTGCTGCCCATTGAACATTACTTTCACGGCAGAATTCGAGTGGTAGTTCGACAGGAACGCGGCGCAAGCTCCATTCTTCGACTTGAAGACATATGCCTGAAGAAATTGATAAATCCATGAATATCTATTGATGTTCTTTGCATTTCGAGACCATTGTCATATTGTTCAAGCTCGTAGCGACATTAACCTTCTCGTAGTTTCCCAGTGACTGGATCGTCGGATCGCCAGAAACCAGCGCAGGCTCAGCCTGCTTGATGGCCTTGTGCAGGTCCCTCAAGTGACCCCATTTCGGTTGCCTAAGCAAACCTGAGGTGTACATGTCACGATTTGTCAGATGAACTCGATCTATGCCAATCAAATCAAGATGACGAACAGAAGATAAAAAACCACGCGGTAAATTTCTGAAAATATCTCTAGACAGCTGACAGGAATTCAAGTTCGTCAAAATATGGCAATCGCTGCATACCGAATTCGTCGATGGGGGCGTCATAGTCGTAGCTGGTCGCGATGAATGGACCACCGGCCGTGCGGCCAAAGTTGGTTCCTCCATGGTACTGCATAAGAACATGTAAATGTGGTCAGAACAAGTAAAAGCATTCACTGGAACGCCAGTGCCGGTGTGACCACTGCGCCTGCATGCCCTCCTCACCATGTAATAGTTCACGAAGGAGCCACCCTTCTGTATGAACCTCGCCACGGCGAAGGCCAGGTCCTCCACCGGCCGGTGCGGCACCGCACCTCCGAACGACGTAAACCTTAGTTTGAGACAGAAACAATGAAAAATGAGGCACTCTGAAATTTCACAGGATTGGTAAAAAAAAGGGGGCATGGTTTGGATCAAGAAAATTCAAAATTACCATCCGGTCCAGGCCTCGGTCCACATGGCTGGCTTGTACTTCTTGTTTGGGGTGAAGTAGTCGCAGTAAAAGCCATTGCAGGTGTTGATCTGCCATGGTTGAATCGCACAAGGTAAGATTTGGAACAGTGAGCTGCATTGCATGCATTGCGTAACTAACTCATTTATTTGACACCAGCCACACCACCAAGGAAGGTGGAGCAGTGTGTGTTAGTACTGCTATGTACCATGGGGTCGGGTGCGTCGTCCTGCTTGCACATCACCCACGGCACGCCGGTGTTGGTCCCGACGGCCATCTTGGCGGCCCAGTAGGCGTACGGCTTGGCGGCGGAGCCGCCGACGGACTCCATCGGCCCGAACTCGTTCTCCACCTGCGCAAAATCGGCAAGAGAAACCTCTCAGTTCGGCTCAAAATCTTAGCTGCGCTGCAGATTGCAATGGCACTGGGAGCTTGTCTTTTCAGGGACTTCACCTGAGACAGGATGATTGGGCCGCCCTGCCACTCGAACAGCCCCTCCGATTTCATCATGGACACGATCTTCTCGACGAACTTCTGCATCGCGGCCTGCGAGCCCGAAACAACAACGCTAAATCAGACACATCGTATCGCCCAAGTGCTGAACAATGGAGGGGATCAAAATCAAAACTGTTCTTTTGGTGACAGTACCTTGAATGGCCCATTGTCCGTCCTGAAGCTGATGCCGGGCACATACTTGAGCCAAACAGGAAAGCCACTGCAGCAAAAACACACAGGAAAACAAAAGAAATGCAGTCATGTCTGTAACAATAGCGCACAAACAAATGGAGCCTAATTTGTGGCTGCTACATGTAAGCCAAAATCTACACAAGGGGTTAAATTAGTACCCAAAGTTCCACTCGGCGCAGACGTAGGGCCCGATGCGGAGGTGGACGTAGAGGCCGGCCTGCTTCACCAGCTTCAAGAACCGGACGAGATCGTACCGGTCGCTGAAGTAGTACTGCGCAAAAATCGATTCATAGAGCACAACCAACTCATCAGCCAAGAACTCGTAACAACAGCAACAGCAAAAACAAAGCAAGTAGAAAATGCAAGTCGATTGCAGCAAGCAAGAGAAGGGAAGAAAGAAGCAAGGATGAAGTACCTGGCCCTGCACCGGCTCGTGTCCGTTCCAGAAGACGTAGGTCTGGATGACGTCGAGGCCGCCGTCCTTGGCCTTCTGGATCAACCCGGGCCACATCTGCAGCGGCGGCGACGGCGAAGCACCGCGTCACAAAACAACACCACCACAAGAATCAGAGCTAGCTAGTAGGAAGCAGCAAAAGCAAGCTGCATTTGGATGCAAGAAGCAAGAGGTGGTGAGCCGGCCACTGATGCGTATCGCAGGTACCTCGGGGGTGCTCCTCGGGTAGTGGATGGAGCCGGAGATGAGGATGCGGCGGCGGCCGTTGATGACGAGGGAGCGGTGGTCGTAGGAGACGGCGGCATTGGCCGCGCGCGCCGCGAGGGAGACAGCCATGAGGGCGGCGAGCAGGAGGCGGCGGCCGGCGACAGCGGGAAGAGGCGGCGGCGCCATGGAGGATGGCCGGCCTTGGGGCCCACCTCTCCAAGAACGAAGCTACCTCCCCTCCCCTCCCTCCCTTTTTGCGTGCCTTCTTGGCCTCAGCTGCTAGCTGAGCTTGGAGAGAGCGAGCGAGCGAGCAGTGAACTGCTGCTTGAAGCGGAGTGGCCAGCTGGGAATGGGAAGAGCGTGAGCGAGAGAAGAGAGAAAGGTGGTGTTTTATCGAGCGTGGCAATGGCGAATGGCGATGGGGATGTGCGAGCTTAGCTTTCTTTTCCTTTTTTTTTTGTTGCTTTTTTAGCTGCTTTTGTTTGATCTTTCTTTGCCGCCCCTTTTGGATTTGTTGCTGCGAGTGTTACCGTGTGGGGAACGCACGCAAACGAGGTGAGGCGAGGCGATGGAACGAACTACGAGTGTGCACGGGAGTCGTTGGGGGAACTGCGAAGTGGGGATCAACAGAGAGGGCACACTGCCCGCGCCCGGTGTGAGGTTTTTATGGATGCTATAGCTATGTGTGAGCTGAGCTGACTATAGGTGGCCAAATGGGCCGGGCTTAAACGGGCCGCACCACGGCCCGTTACTGTAGACCCGGCCCATTTAGGCACGGCACGGGATTTAAATGGGCGGGCGGCGGCCGACGACGGGCCGGGCGTGCACGGGCGGCGGGCGGCGCAGCACGCCGTTTAGCAATTGGGCCGTCTTGCCGCCGACGCACGGCACGCGCGCCGCGCGGCACGGCAGCACGCACGCGCCCGCCCGGCGGCTAATTCAAAACTAGCCGTTTTGTGACCGTTGGGGTAAAAATTCAAAAATTAGCAAAAATCGGAAAAATCTGAAATTTTTCTATAAATAGGGGCATCCGGCCTCCATTCTCCACACCTCAAACCTCACTCTTCTCTCTCGGTTTAGCTCTGAAAAATTCGAAAGTGTTTGCGCAAATTTGGTGAAAATTCGGGCAAAATTAGAAAATTCAAAAATCTTCAAAGATTTTTGTGAGAGCTACAAAGGAGGTAATAATGTTTGTCTTATACTCTTATTTGGTATTATTTATTGGTTTAATTTTTGCTAATCGTTCTTTATTATTTCAATTTGCGCTGATTTAATGGAGAACTACGATTTTCAACTCTCCGAATCTGACCTCTCGGCGGAGGATATGCAATCGTTTCAACAAGCATATCCATCCGCGGAAGGTCCACATGTACAAACCGGAGATGCCGAAGAACCGACGCGGCCGGTGGCGCAGGTCCAATCGATCCATCTTCTGCGGCTCAACAAGTGCATCCACGACTCAAAGCACGGGTGCAAAAGATCAAGAGCTAGTACATCTACGCTTGGAATGATTTCGACAAGAAGTTCGGGCCGACGATGATGGGACTTCGTGAGGTATCTTGTTTGTAAAATTTGTGGTAATGAATTGAGTGCAAAATCTTGGTGGGACGGGTCATCTACAACGACATGCTTGCAGTCGCAAGAAAAGGCAAGGAATACAAATCGCGGACACAAATGCAATATAACCCCGACGGCTCGATGCGTGCGTGGGAGTACAACCAGGTAGCTCGGGAATCTCTTTGTAGATTAATTGCTTCTCAAGATTTACCTTTAAATTTTGGTGAATCTGATGCTTTCCAAAAATATATTACGACTGCTCATAACCCTCGATTTACTACTGTATCTAGGCAAACAACAACTAGAGATTTAATTAAATATTATAACAATTGTCGTGATAAACTGAAAGAAATGTTTCATACATGTACATTCTCTATTGCTTTGACATCCGACATATGGAGTGGTAGGACAAGAGAGGATTATATTAGCGTTGTTGCTCATTATGTTAATGATGACTGGATAATGGAAAAAAGAATTATAGGAGCACTTTATCTGTTTTCCTTCACACCCAAAGTCATCAATCTCGTATCTCCTCAAGTAGAACCCAAGTTAGAGACCCTGAACTTACTGAGGACGATTGGGATGTTGGTGAAAAAATATTTTCCTTTCTAGAAATTTTTCATAAAGCTACAGTTTGTCTTTACGGAGTATACTACCCTACATCTCCATGATTGTTCATAATATTGTTGAAATTGCCACTCACCTAAAGGCTTTTGAAAATGATCATATACTACGGGATCTTTGTAGGTGCCATGAAATCTAAGTTTTTAAAATATTGGAGCGAAATTCCTATTTTATATGCATTTGCTTTTATTTTGGATCCTAGGGCCAAACTCAAGGATTTATAAATGTTTTACAAGTTTTAAGTGAGGCTCTGGTTTAGACTATTGTTCATACTATACACAAGTTAAGGATAAATTATATGAGATATATAATAAATATGAAAATAAATTTGGATCTGCGTTTACAAAGACCCCTGTAGTCCCTAGCACCTCTAGGGGCTATGCAATGGGGCAAGATTTTTGGTTCTTCGTCTAGTTCTCGTGCAGTGCGGTACACAAGCAGTGCGACAAAGCACTGGAGACCTATCAAGCTATCTCAACGATGATAGCGTCGACTTCGAGCGAGTTGAACATCCTCTCATGGTGGCAAACCTGAAGGTATCATATCCATGCTATCCATATTAGCGCGGGATGTGTTGGCTATTTCTGTCTCTACGATCTCCTCGAGTCGACATTCATCTTTTCCGAAGAATAATCGAGGAGCGACGAACAAGTCTCTCCAACGAGATGGTCGAAGTACTTATGACCGTCAAAGATCGGGAACAGTGAAGCAAGACTCAACATATCTGCAGATAATAAAGATTTAGAAGAATCTTTCGAGAATTTGTATTTAGATAGCAATGAATAGTTTTCAATATTTTTCTTCACATGTGGTCACTAATGAGCTTTATAGGCTGTACTCTTTTTTCTTTACCAAGGTTTTCTCAAATTGAGTTTTTACTTGGTAAAGTTTTTAATGAGGCAGCCATCCCATGTAATTTAATAAGTTAATAAAGCTCATTATGTCATTGGAAATATTTATTTTTGTGATTAACAATGTCTACAATTTTCTACATTTTTTCTGAATTTTTTCTGAATTTTCTACAATTTTTTTACAATTTTTCTTAATTTTTCTTTTTTTGGACTAAACGGGCTAAGCGGTAGTCAAGACGCCCGCTTAGCCGAAATCGTGTTCGGCCGCACGCAAGACGGCCTCGGCCGTGCTCAGGCTCCCATCGCGCCCGCGGGCGACGCAGCGCGGCGTTTAATTCACGGGCCTTAACGGCGCGTGCCTAAACGGCGTCGCGAGCCGAGCCGTCGTCGCGTCGCGTCGGCCAAGACGGCCATTGGCCAGCTATAGAGCTGACCACGGAGAGGAGGGAAAAGCCGAGCTCACTCCTTCGCTGGTACTCGGAGTGGGGCCCACAGCATAGGCCTTGTAGTAGTGGTGGCCAAAATGGGCACCATGGCCTCGTTAGGCACGGTCCACACTAAGGGCATATTTGGTTCATAACAAGAAGTTGTCTAGCCACAAGTTAAGTGTGCCACAGTTTTTAGGTAGCTGTTTGGTTCACTGACGTAACTGTGGCATACCACACTTTCTTAGCACCCGGCCCCACACGTCATAGACTCAGTTTCTTGCCAAACTTTACCACATGTGTGGCTTCGATTTTGTTAGCCACACTTTCTGTGACAGCCACATATTGCCTAAGCTTAGGCATGGCAAGGTTAGGCACCAACCAAACAAGCCCTTAGCCTGTCATCTCAAATGGGTCATGTCATGCTAGTTTGTGGGCTAAGGTATAGATCCAGGCATGGTTCAAAGAGCTGACGAGCTATGCCAGGCCGGCATGGGCCCGTTTAGCCTGACAGGTCAAGTGGTCTGGCTAGCCTGTTTTAACCTGAAAATTCTGAAAAATATAATAATTTCAAAAAATATATAGAATTCAAAAAATACAAAATAAATTATAGAAATATAATAATGAGCTTTATTAATATTTAAATGGTTGTCTCGTTAAAAACTTTACCAAATAAAAAACTCAACTTGGGAAAAACATTTGCAAAGAAAAAAGAGTACAGCCTATAACTCTGAGAAAAAATACAATATACACCGATGCTTTGCGTGTCGTTGTCTAGATAGAAATTGTTGAACTTCTGTGCCAACTACATATTCTCTACGGAGTGTTGGGCTCATGAATAAGCTTGTTCCCAATCTTTCATTGCGAGAAGTACTTCAACCATCCACTCATGAGACTTATTTTTCTCTCCTCCAATATTCTTCCAAAAAGACTGAAAGCAAATTCGAAAGAAACCATCAAGATAAGAACAGTAACACATCCCGTGCTAATATGGATAGTACCAGATATATTATCTTGTGCTTGTGCCACCATTCTAAAATGTTGAAATCCTCTGCCTGGTGATCCACAGGATCACTATCCAGAAAGGCGGATAATTCCCCACTGATCAAATTGCTCCAGCACTTGACAATATTGAACTTGATCTTCCGAAGGAATCTGGTGCACCAAAAATTTTGCCCCTGCATATTTGTCTTCTTACCTGTGGTGGGTGCTAGTTGATGTCATTGTAAGCGAACTCCCTAAATTTTTGTTTGTACTCCTGATAAGCATCGGATAATTTAGTACGAACAACTAAAAATAATTAGAATAATCTATCCATGCGGTGTCACTTAGAAGTGAAAGAATATTAATAAATCCTTCAATTTTAACTCTTGGATCTAAAATAAATACAAATACGTATAAATATGTAATCTCTTTTCAACATTTCAAATATTTAGCTTTCATAGTACACACAGCCTATTGTAACACTATGTTATTTTTATTAGCTTTCAAGTGACATGCAAATCGCAATAATATGATGCACAATTAAAAGAGATGTTGGATAATACACTCTGGATAAAGCAATAATGAAATCATAAAAGAGTTCCAAAAATACTAGTAACTTTTCAACAACATACCCATGATGCTCAATCAATAATGTGTTGTCGTCATGCCTATAATAGTGCATGTGAATAAAAATAGAAAATATGCTCTCATATGGTAAAATGTTTTTTAGCATCAAATAAATTGAGTTCCACCTTACCGGCATGCCCAAATCGAACTTTCTTGGACGTGCACCCATCGTAATGCAGAAGTTCTTATATGTTGCAATTCGTTGGTTAAAATGATTTATAAAAGATATTGCATTGCAAAAAGCTTAAATATACGGATCCAACCTCTTTAAACCGCATTTAATTGTAATATTAATAATATAATAGGCACATCGCTGATGTAGCAAGAAGGATTCGGCGTATGTACTAAATAACTGAGTGAGAATATCCATTGTCCTATAGTTTGTTGCAGCATTGTCCAAAGTAATTGCAAAAAAATTATTTGTGAGACCAAAATCTTTCACAACTTTGTTAATACATTCTGTAATATTCTCACCTGTATGTCTTACGTCAATTAGTTTAAAGTCTATAATTCTCTTTTTCATTACCTAGTCATCATTAACATAATGTGCGACTACACTACGATAATTTTCCCTAGCCCAACCACTCCATATGTCCGAGGTCAAGGCCACTGAAAATGTTCAGGTCTCAATAGTTTAGCACGACCATTATTATAGTATTTAACAAAATCTCGATCTGTTGTTTGTCTAAAAACTGAAGAAATTTTAGGATTATGAGCAGTTCTAATATAGGTTTCGAACGCTTGAGACTCACCAAAGTTTAAAGATAAATCTTGTGTGGCAATTAAATGGCAAAGAGATTCTTGAGTTACCTCGGGATTATAATCCCAATTACGTACTGTACCATTGGGTTGTGTTGCAACTGTGTTTGCCCCATGATTATGCCTTGTTTTTGTTTGTAATTTTGGGCGTGTCTAATCAAGTGCCCAGTTCCACCTGTAAACTTTGCAGAAATTTATGATGACAAATGAATCAAGCTCTTTTGGGCTACAGTTGATAACTGCAACTAATAGGTCTAATAAATAGTACTTAAGCTGAAGCCAAAAGCGGATTGAAAAGCCGAAGAGAATGGAGCTTTCTCTTTCTGTTTTCTTTGGAGAAATGGTGGGAGGTGTAGAGCATTTCTCAATGTGTTGCAGAGAAGTTTTTAGCTATAAAAAGTTTCCCAAATTTATCTCATTTCCTTTTCCCCCTCTTTTACCCATGCATGGTTTTGACCGTTATTGCGTTATAATATTCATACTCTGGTTAGGTCTTTCGGGTTCATTAAAACGCAATGGTTGACTTGGATGAGCAGCGGTGTTGTAGCCAATGTTGGGTGATGGAGTACACGACGGTGCATAGAATATGCAAAGTGCAATTAGTGGGCAGGGTTGGCAATGGTGCCATCTACCGCCGATGGCGATGATTACTAAGAGGACAACAAGATTGACGTGGTGGTGCGTAATGAGGGAAGGTAGTACTGGTAAAGAAGGGTGTTTACAATGCCAATTCGACATAGCCACATAGGCGGCCTCCATGAGGGAGGCTGCAAACACACGCAATCGACACAAGTAAGGAAGGGAGGTAACAAGAAGTTCCATGGATGTGGCACACCGTCGATGAAAATTGTACCATGTAGGATCAAGAACAGTGATTAGACGGGATGAATAGGAGCCAACACTATCAAATGTCTTTTGAAATTTTTTCTAAAGTATACACGAAGCTATAGAGATAAGAGACTAAGCACTCACGAGGAAAGCTCCAAGCAAAACCAAGCCAAATGAGTTTGGACATACCCAAGCGGTCTAACCAGCCTTGGGCGGTCTGACCTCTTGATAAAATTAGCACAACAACTAGAGAAAGAAACTTGCAGAACTTTCGAACTATAGCTCTAAATCACTTGAAATTTGGTATACCTTATCAATATTGCCTTTTTTATTTGAAGAAAGGTTGCACCAAAACTAGAAAATATAGGGACTTGAATCAAAACTTGCCCACGAGGAAAGGATAGCCAAGACAGTGGTAGACCCAGGATTTTTAAGATGTCGATACACCGATCCCGCAACACACCATTTTCCCTTGGAAATGGGCTGCATAAGGAGAGCATAATGGCATGAATTAAATAGCAAATTATAGAGATTAATGACAGTTGTATACCTTACTGATCCTGCCTTTTTTGCTCTTTTGCCGTCAACAAGAGACCCTGTCTAAGAGGAAAGAGTATATTTCTTCCATAGAGCAAAAGATAGCAATAATTAGTATGTAAACATATGTAACAAGGGTCCAACTAATTACCCATTGCCCAAGGCAAAGATTGTATTTTTGCATAGCACCTATTAGAAAGAATGAAGAGAGCAGAGGCTAAACTCCAGAAAGAACTAAAGCCAGAGCAGTGCAGAGTAGAGTAGAGTAGAGCAAGAAAGAAAGAAAATAAGTGGATTCAGTAGAGTACAACTAGATCTGGAAAGAGGACGATGATGGTGAATTGGAGGCGTTGCTCCCTTCCAGATGCCACACTCCCTCCCGGTTGTAATGTTTCTCCCTTCCCACGCGCCCGCTCCCAAACTCCATGTTCGTTGCACCGCCACTCGCTTGCCTGCATTGCCTCTCTACTTGCCCACGCAGCCGCATTCTAGCCTTGTGCCCCTCATGCTTGCTTACCGTCACATCATTGTGTCGCGTCCACTTGTCGCTCGCCTCCGTAGCTCGCGCCTCCACCTGCTCGCCACTTAGAGGCCAGAGCCGCCCCTTGCGCAGATAGCCATAGGATGAGAGAGAGAGAATAGAGGTTAGGGTTTGGTTTGTATCTTTGCCTATTTGGGCCTGTATGAGGAAGGATAAGGTGGGAAGGAAAATGGGTCTGATGTGTTACATGGGCCGCGCGCGAGATATGGGAGGGTGTGGGCTGAATTCATTTGCGAGCACAAATATATAGTTTTGACTCAACTAATATTATATACACCTAATATACCTATTATGTACCTAATATATTGCAAAAAAATATTGGGTGTTCAATTGAACACCCATGACCCACTATGGGTCCTCCCTTGGGTCAAGATGGCCTTGAATCTACTCTCACACGTTCTAGTAAGCCTAATAACAGTAAGAACCCAAGATAAAAGACCTCAAGATCAAAACCTCCACAATCATCATTTCTTGAATCAAAACTGAGTAATCATAAGAACTTACTATGGAAGGTGTCTAGATAGATTGGTTTGGTCTCCAGAAGATATATCCATTACTTACACATCCTTAGCACAAAGCAAAATTAAGATTTCAATACTTGAGCAGAGAGGAGAAAGAGTTGGACGGATTTTAGATATCATTGATACTTAGAGATGAATATTTACAGCCACTCCTTAGCCAACCACTAAACCTAAGGATGACAAAAAGTTCAAGACAAAGAGCCACAACCCATGTCCCAAAGATTCTCTTTAAAAACCCTAACTCTTCTCAACTTGGCTTCTAGAGAACTAACCCTAACTCTCTCCACACACATCCTTATATATTGGAGGCTTACAAGAAACCCTAGCTAGCACCTCTAGTTAGGTTTTATCCAGTTACATGGGTTAACCCGTTAACCTAACACCTTACCAGGTTTTACACTCACACAAGCACGCTTCTCAAAGTGCACAAATCCATTAACTCAATAGTGAATCAATACTTGATCCACTTAATATTTTCAACACATCCTTAACCTAAACCACCTCTCGTGTGTCTCCTTGCGCCGTGGTTTGATCAAGTCTCAACTTTTCAGTTTGGGGCAAAAATACCGTTTTGCTCCCAAACCACCTTCCATTAAGTTTCGCGCTTCCTTTGCCGTAAAGCAGCCATATGATTCATCTTCAACTCCATGTAGCCCTAATTACTTGTCTCTAAGCCTCTCCCAACGAACCGTTCTTACTTGCAAATGGCCCAAGTCATTTGGTGTGCTACATGCCTCTTCATGCACCATGATGACATCCAGCTTCCCTGACTATTCTGGGCCTCAGCTCATCCCTGAGCTTAATTCTGATCAACCTTAATGTTACTTATCATGTCTACCACCGGTAGCTCCCACTTTGATTTCTTATCTTTCTGGTTTGTAACCACTTTGCTAGCATTAGTCATCTTCTGGTGGCATCTTGATCGCTCTAGACCTCAACCTCCCTAGCTTAGTACTGGTCCCTTTCGCCTCACCATGACCTATCTCCGAAGTCCTACAACTAACGACAATAAGCAAATCGTCATGTAGAACCGCATGACATACAAAATCATTAATTGACATAATAAATGAGCCAAGAATCCTTATCTTCACCTTAAAGCATCATCTCTGCATGCTTCGACATGCATCCTGTAGTGCCCAATGACTATCTGTCATGTCTTCACGCATTTGAACTCCTCCGAACCATCTCTACGTGCACCGACCTCATCATTTGGCTTGCCGCATGCACTAACTCGCTTCTTCATGATTCTTGTTTTCTCTGTGCTTCCTGTTTGAGCCACGTGGCTTTACCTGGACTTACATGACTGCTCGAACCTCAGCTTCCTCGCCTAGTCCTGGTCCATTAACGTTAACTACTAACGTCCTCCAAGCCACCTGTATATCCAAAGACCAAGCAATATGTCGAGCACAATTTTTATGCACTTGACTTACATTAGTTAAAACAATACATCATACAACACACCACACAAAACACCGACACTGTAACATCCTAAAAAAATTTAAATTTAAAAATATAAATTTTTTAAAAATTATTTTGCAATAGGTTTTGTTGAAATTTGGAGTCTATGGCGATTTTCTGAATTTTGGGTGGAGAATCCAAATATTTTAGAAAGGCTTCAAAAATAAAACTAATATTAATAATGCCATAAAAAGGAATATGCAAATCATGGGAACCCAAAAATTCTAAATTCAAATCTAAAAGGGAGGGAGAAACTTAAAACTAAAATATAAAATTTCATTTTAAAAACAATAGTATAAAAGAGCAACAAAAATAAATATGCAAATATATACAACAAGTAAAATAAAAAAAGGGAAACCAGGCCGGCCGAGCGGCCCAGCCCAGCTTCCCCTTTTCCCCGCGCCCCCGGCTCTCTGTGCGCGGACCCCGCGCCTCGCCTGCACGCCTCTCTCTCCCCGCGCCCGCCTC
Organism: Dendrocalamus sinicus; assembly: GCA_036346575.1. Taxonomy (NCBI): domain Eukaryota; kingdom Viridiplantae; phylum Streptophyta; class Magnoliopsida; order Poales; family Poaceae; genus Dendrocalamus; species Dendrocalamus sinicus. The sequence continues at coordinate 7,456,461 of CM070645.1, forward strand.
CTTCTTTCTTTTCCCTTCTCCCTCCTTTCTTTCTGTGGCCGAGCCACCGTCCGCGTCGCCCTCCTCTTCTCTCCCCTTTCTCTGCGCGCGCTCAGCTCTCTCTGACAGCGCAGTACGCGTGCATGCCACGTCCCTTCCACCGCACCGAGCCCCGCGCCCCGCCGAGCCCCACGTTGGGTATTGCCCGGCGGATCACCACCCCGCCGCCCAGTCCTCCACATCTCCCCCGCTCCTCTGCAGCCATAAGAAGCCTCCCGGTCTCCCTCATAGCTCTCGCGCCATCTTCTTTTCTTTCCCCACCTCCTCTTCCTCCTCCGCCGTGAACAAGCCACCTCCACGATTTCCGCTGCCAACTCCACCACCAGCGACCACTTTCCAATTCCACGCTCCAGGAGCATCTCCCCGCCGCCACGAACCTCCTCCGACCATCGCCGGCACCTCCCTATTCCCCCAGCTCACCGGCACCGGACTCCACCCCGAACCGCCGCCGCCTCACATCGCTGGCCCACCTCGGCCCCTCTCCGGCCCCGCCACGGCTTCCGGTGAGTTCCCCGTGCCCCCTCCAGCTCATGCCCACCCGAACCCCCCTTCTCCTTCCCCTCCGGCGCTGTCGCCCTGTGCGCACCTCGCCGCCGGCCGCAATGCGCTGCTGCCCGCCTACCTCGCCGCCGCTCCAACCGGTGCGCCGCCTCCCGTGGCTAGAGTAACTTCCCCGCGGCCCATTTTGGCCGGTCCTAGCAACACCCCGGCCACCATCCGCCGCCAGCGACGTCGACCCCGAGCGCCGGTGCGGCTCCTCTGTTTTGACTCCGGCTGTAGTGGTACAACTAGTTTTCTTCGCTTCCCTCAGTCAGCCCAGGCAGTGCGACCATTTGGCTAGCCGAGACAGCGTTCGCATTGCAGGCCATAGGTCCCGAGTTCGATCCTCACCGGCCACACTCCTTTTGCATTTTTCATTTTGTCTTCTTTAATCCTTTTAAGTAAAGGAAAAATTTAGGGAAAATTAAGGAATAAATCCAGTAAGGTTAATAAAATTCAATTAGGGTATAAATAAGAGTATTGAAGGTTTAAATTTGGAATAGTCCATATTTAATTAGTTAATATGGTTTGAAAATTTTTCTAAAAGACTAAATACTAATTGAAGACACTGATAAGGAGAAACAACTTAGAATGAATGACCAAATAAAGATTGCCATAAATTAAAATTTAGATATATGCTTAATATTTAAAATACTGCCATTAAATAAATTCTAATGGTAGATTTTGCTAATTAGCAAATATTGAAATATAACATGGTAAAACAAGCCTTGCTAGGTAAATAAATTTTAATTAAAGCTGAGCCAAATAATGACTAAAGTGTAGGGACTTTCTAAGTAAATGTGTGTGTGTGTGTGTGTGTGTGTATATATATATATATATATATATATATATATATATATATATATATATATATATATATATATATATATATATATATATATATATATATATATATATATATATATATATATATATATATATATATATATATATATATATAAATGGTTAGAGAAATATGGATCACTAGTAAATATAACAGTACAATGTTTGCATTCACCGTAGACCCTATTAACATACCGCCAATCATGAAATCTTACATGGTAGCTTTAGTTAATAATGATAACAAAATATAATCATGGCAGGCTCGAGTTATAAAGGGATAAAATATCAGTATCAGTAATTAACAGAGAGCACTCAATTTAAAGGGTCATAATAATATTGAGCATAATTGTATATATATAACAAGATGGGACCCGTATAAATAGACCCTAATTCAAGTTAAAGTTAGCCGAGTGATGACTTAAGGTACATAAAATGTCGTACCACGAAATGCCATATACCTAGACTATAAGACTAACTCGGTAGGCTAAAAATTATATACATCGTTTATATATCGCATATGCCCTGAACAATAGCACTCAACAAAGTAATGCTAAGTAAACTCGCACACCAATTCATAGGCCTAACCCAACTCATGACACTTCCTTGATAAATACAAAAATAGTAAAAGAGATTATTAAAAGAGATCGAGTCATCGAATTCTACCACCGGCCTTGCCTCAAATCACCTGTATCACCCATTAACTCATAATAAAACTAAATTGAGTTTAATTGGATTTATTTGGATCATTTGAGTTATTTGCTTTTATATGGATTCAGTCGTTTGTCGCATAATTAGAAATTGAAGTCCGAAAGAATCAAGGATCAAGCAGGCCGAGATCGAGGTGAAGATAAAGACCCGAACCTCAAGATCGACAAATGAGAAAGTTTTGAGTGAGCTCAAGACCGCGGTAAACCGCGCAAGGCGAGTCAATACTTTGATCATGTTGAACCTACATTTTCTGCAAATTACTTTGTTTTAAATTATCAAATTGCATGCTGTTATTTTATATGCAAATACATGTTTAATTTAATATTCTAGTTATGTGCCCATTGTTTACCTTGAATAATATTACCCCTTCTTTGGAATATTTGAATGTGTGAACCTGGTCGCCCTAGCAAAAATATAATAGTAACGTTTCGAAAAATAAGTCCCTAATGATATGCTATGCTTAGTACTGCATAGATACTCAGGGGGCGCTGAAATGCCCCAAACATCATTGTCATTTTTAATCATGAGAAGTTGGTTTGGGCAGTCATGGTGGTAATGACTGGTATAGGTTGGTATGATTACTTTATGTTTCCAAAAACCCCAACTTGCTTAATTATCTGGGTGGATTGGTTCGAGGGTGTGAGTGTGATGTAGTGGAAGCACAAAGTGGTTAGTGGTAGACCGCCCAGATACCACTAAGGACTGAATCTTGTCATGACCTCCCAGTGTACAACAAGTACAACCACAAGTTTGTAAAGTACAACTTGGCCTAGTAAATGTAGAAAAATACGGGTTAAGTACATGGCTGCTCAAACGGGACCTAAATATGATGACAAACGGGCATGGAAGGATAATAAACTTGAATCATGTTGTTTTAACTAGGTTGGCATCCCAGGATCAGTGCAAACCTGCCCAAGAAAAAAAAACTCTCAAATCCATCTGGAGTTGAGCGAAACAAAATGCTAATGGGCGCACAGTTCATGTGCATTTCTTTCGTTCTTTTGCTGTTGTTATCGTCGTCGTCTACAATAGGGCTGAATTTCATTAATTCTGAGAATTTGTGAGTGTGCATGACGGTACATGTAGTACATGCGTGATTTTCCTTCACGCTATTCAAACAGTACATACATATATCACTATTCTGCAAGCATGAGCATATGCCCGTATGTTCATCCAAGTATTTGTTTTATGTTATACTTTCTCTAATCACAAAAGAGTTAACATTTTTTATTTTTCAAAAACAACAAGATATTATTTTAATCACTAAATTCTTTTATTATTCTTTTGTATTGTCTTAAAAGATATAGTGATGTTTTAAATTTTTTTTACTTTTTAGCTTAAAAAATTAATAGTTACTACAATACATTTGCAGTAAAAACTACACACACAAAAAGCCAGAAGGCCACTTTTTTAAGTCCTTCGACAAAAGCCACACTATCCAATCTCCACCTCCTAAGAGCAAGTCTTATAATACAGCCTTCAACTGGCTATATGGATACTTACAGTCAACTTATCAGCCTACTCATATAGTAGTTACAGCCAGCTGAAGACTGTATGACCTACCCCTTCCTCTCACAAAGTTTCTTGGTTCTTGTGCTTCAGCTAGCTATAAGCTTACAGCCCACCTCTCTTCTCTCTCCTCCTCTCTCTCTTCCACCTCAGCATACAGCCAGCTTAGAGCATCTCCAATAGTGACTTATGAGCTAGCTCTAAGCATATTATTTCATATTTTAATAGAAGAGAGAGAAAAGCTAGCTCTTGATCAAGAGCTAGTCTCATACACACATTCCAAGATTATGTGAGAGTGTCATGTGAGGCTATTTATGTTATGAGCTATATGCTAAAAGTTAGTACTATTGAAGAAGTTGTCTTAAAGCTAGTAACTAGCTCATACTGTTGGAGATGCTCTTACAGCCTCTTATAATACTTGCTCTAAATAATCAAATGCATCAGAACGCATATGCATGGCTGAATAATCGTGCATGCATGTGTGTGAGTAGGCTCCTCGTACCCCACACACACACATGACGCTGTCACTAGCATGGCGTCAGATCGTAGTTAGTAGGCCACAATGCCCAAAAGGCTATTTTAGTTTTGTTGCTGCGTTTATGGTTTAGAGATATAGGATCTATTCTATTCAGATTTGAAATTGACTTTTGGTGTTTTTAACAGTTTCTAGTTTTTAAACAAAGTATTTTTTTAAGACGGTGTTTACAAGTTAATTATAATATATATTAAAAGTCCATCATCTGCACCAGCAAAAATCGCATATGAGTATATCTCTCTCCGTAATCTCTGTTGTAAACAGTCAAAATTAAAAAATTTAGCAAAAAACCATAAGCCACAGCCACAAAGAACAAGCCCATATTGAGTAATGAAATTGACATTCTTAGACTGTGCTTTTATTCAGTTTGTAGCGGCAATTTAACTTAATAAAAATACGTTGTTTTTTAAAGGGCAAGAGGACTACCTTCTATTGCTTCAAAGAGAGGAGGGAAACATAAACCGAGTTGGATTGAGGGATAAGGGCGGGGAGAAAGACCAGGGACTGGCCCAAGAGAGGAAAGAAAAAGAAAAGGTTTGACGTTAAAGAACGTTACGGAGTTACAGAGAGTAAAGGGAGCTCCTATAGCTGCTTTGCCCCTATTAGGGCTCAAGCGGTCGCCTCCTCCTTGATGGTGGCGATTAAGGACAAAGATGCAGTTGCTATGGAACGGAAAATGCGAGCATTCCATTCCTTCCAGATATGCCAACAGACTAGATAGCATCACAAGTGATGACGTTGTTTTCGTGGTGTACCATATGAGAAAACAATAGACTACCACCAGTCGCGAAGTGAATGGAAAGTCCGCCAGGTTACTAGGTTGATGGAGTCGCATACAGTCCACTACGCTATAAAAGTCCAGATTCTTCTGGCATAGTAGCATACGACCAACAAATGCATGACGGACTCTATCTCACATGAACATAGGGGGCACAGTCTATTTTGTATGGCCAACCAGGTGGAGATTTTGTATTTTAGTGGTGCCCAATTCTTCCAAATTAGTGGGTTTATGGTTGTTTGGACTGACCCTAGGAACTATGCTCTATAAACTGAGGCAGTCGTGTAAAGTCCATGGGGAGTTGGTTTCCATGCTATTGTGTCCTCTGCTGCATCCTGTAGAGTTAGCATAGATGTGTACCCGCATATGGAAACAGTCTCGTGAATGTGCTGTGGTGTGAAGCCGTCTATCCAAGTTAGGTCATGCAACCAGTTATTCCCTGTTAAGGCAGTCCGTATGGTGCTTTTTCCCCTTGGAGACCCTATAGATGGTTAGTGTGATATCACAAAGTCTGGTTCCTTCCGCCCAAGAGGACGTCCATAACGATGTCCTCGTACCATCGCCTATCGTTATGGTAGTGGCTACGGCAAAAAGACGGTGATCTAGGTCATCACACGGGACTTCTATTCCTTTCCAGGGTCTGATTTGGGTTCCCCATTCTTACCAGAGCCATCTAAGTCTAAGGGCCCTACAGAAGCACTCCAAATCAAGGATACCCAGGGCTCCCAGCTGTGTAGGCCTACAGACTCCATCCCAATTGATCTTGCAGCTTCTACCTGTTAGTTGCTAGTCAGACCTAGCCCAAAGGAATTTTCTCATCCATCTATTGAGGCTTTTGATCACACATATTGGCAATGTCGATGGGGATGGATGTCACGAGGCTGTGGCAATGTCGAAGGTTGTGCCAAAGCTGATGCCAGAGGAGCGATCATTGTCGAAGAAGACGCTCCGAGGGTGAACTACCGTGTAGCAACTCCAAGGGTGGCCGGCCGAACAACACCGGGGGTGGTACGCCTTATCGCCCAGCATTTGGCTTCTGTGGGGGAGACAACCAACCCGGACGGATGAGTAGCCGAATGGCAGTGCGCTGCCTTGTGGCCAAGACGCAGGCAGTGTAAGCACTTGGTTGGGGTCTTTGCAAGATGCAGCAAGGTGATTGCGGCCAAGACAGTTGAAGCAACGACCTTTTGTGCGCTCGAGGAAGAGGTGGTTGTTGTCGCGTGAAGGCACTTTGGCAAAGGTCTTGGGAAGACAGTGTGAGTAGTCACTTGCTTTATGCCACAAATATTTCGGTTTGACGAGCTCCCATTGTTGTCGGTGGTGGAGGTGGTTGTGGGGACTTGAATGCAGCGAGCTGTTGAAAGCAGAGGAGGCTGGCCATAGCGAAGGTCTCTGACATAGGGAGTGTGCGTCTCAGGGAAGATTGTGGAATATCTACATTGCCTTGAATGTCGTCAGACTAAGGAAGTGTGGAGGGGCAACCACCAGCGACTTGATGTGGCGTGGAGCTTGAGGCCGACTTGAAAGCCGTCTGCGAAGAAGACCCGATGCGATGAAGACTTGATCTGCGGCGGCTTTTGCGGGATTTGGGAGAGATCTTCTAGGCTGTAGAGGGGGCAATAGGAGCTATGCTTGAGGCCAGTTGTTGGGGCATTTTAAAGCAACTCTTGAGGGGCCATTCTTCACTTGATCCGGCTGTGACCTGCTTCATCAATGCAAAGAGGAGGGGGTAGGTGGTTGAACATGGGAGGGGGTTTGGTGGTGTAAAATTTTTGCTTTTTAGCCCAAAATTTGAAAGTTTTTTACATATGGACCCCTGGAGAAAAGATTTGCAAAAATAGACCCTTTACTCAGCGCCAAAGCATATGGCGCCCAGGGTACATGGCACGGCGCCATATGCTTTGGCGCCGTAAATGGCCACGTAGGATCCACGGTGGCATAGAACGGCGCCAAATCACATGGCGCCATGACGTGTAAGTTGGGCGCTAAAGGCCGTGGCGCCGTGCTTTGGGACTTAAGCCCGCGCGCCCCCGCCCCACCCCTCTCTGCTCGCCCAAGCCGGCAACCGCCGCCGCCACTCCCTTCCTCAAAATCAACTCAAATCCATCCGTTTTCTCGCGATTTTACTTCCAAATCGAGTAAACAAGGTGAACCCCCTCCTTTCCCTTGATTTTTTACAATAAATATGGATTATTTGAGGTACATTTCGTATGGAAAGATTGCAAACCCTAGATGAAATTACTTCAATTTGGCTCGGTTTTAGGTTGGATTTTCAATAGATATGCGTAATGTAAGAGTAGTAATGTGTATAGATTCGTTTTTAGGGTTGGATTTTTAGAAATACATATGTTTTTAGGGTTTGATTTAGAAATACATATATTTTTAGGGTTTGATTTGAGCGAGATTGATGAATGTTTAGATTTAGGGTTTGATTTAGAAATACACATGTTTTTAGGGTTTGGTTTGTGCGAGATTTCTAAATTTTTAGAAATACATATGTTTTTAGGGTCCATTTTATAAATACATATGTTTTTAGGGTTTGATATAGAAATACATATATTTTGAGGGTTTGATTTAATAATAGATATGTTTTTAGGGTTTGATTTAGAAATACATATGTTTTTAGGGTTTGATTATTATTTATACATGGTTGTGTTCGGTTTTAGGTTTTTAGGGTTTCATATAGCAAATAGGATGATTTCATGTCAACATGGGCAAGATTGTATGTCCACCTAACCCTTAGTAGCTTTGGTTATTGTTTATACTTACAAAATTATATTTTTACCACCCCTAATTTAGATTTGCATTCTAATTCAAGTGGCAAAGACAACTTATTGTCAATTACACCAAGTTATATATATATATATATATATATATATATCATGTTTTATAAATTTCTTATTTGAATATTTCTTAACCATTGAATTCTAAAATTTATCACAGGATGGCGAGATACCGGCTGCTAGATGAGTACTACGAGAGGAGCACCGCGGCAGCTCACGGAGGACGGCGGTGCGTGTGTGGTCGAAATGTACATGTGTTCAACTTGATGGTCACGCACTAACTTTATAGCAATTTTCAGGAGATACCCATACCGTCCTCGAACCCATGATGGGTTCCAGTTGATGCGCTTCGACGACCGCTATACCCCATCGCTGCGCCGTCTTTGGGCTTCACACGGTCGCTAACCTATTACTGGCGGGCATGCCGGTCTTCAACCCCGCAGCTTTGACCGCACTTGTCGACAGGTGCATTTTCTCTATCGGGTCTATTTGTTTTCGCTTCTATATTCTTACGCACGTAACTAATTCTTTTCTCCTTGTACTACTAACAGGTGGAGGCCAGAGACACACACGTTCCACCTTCCCTGTGGGGAGATGACCGTCACGCTGCAGGACGTGGCGATGATACTTGGACTTCCCATCGTGGGCAACGGTGATCGGCTGGCGGTGTCCGAGGGTGGAGGGCACATGTGGAGGCCTTCTGGCACGCCATTGCCTCCCGCCCCGAGATAATGCCAGCGAGGCCGCGTCTCGGGTCCACCTTAGATGGTTGCGAGTACCTTTGGCGAATGCCTGCTGCCGCGACGACGCCACGATGACCTACCACCGCCGCGCTGGTCCCGCACATGTTCGGGCGATCTTGCTCCCGACGCCACGGGGGATGTCGCTTCGTGGATGTACATCCACTGCCTCCAGGACTGGGGGGACGTTGGACAGTTCAGCTAGGGCTCGGCGGTCCTCGCATTCCTCTACCGCCAGCTTTGCGAGGCCTGCAGACGCAAGGCCCCCGCGTCGACGCTCGGTGGCTGCGTCTTCCTCCTGCAGGTGTGGTAATGCATTTATTTTTCCTACAGTTCTTTGTTTTTGTGCGTGGCTAATCGTGTGTCTGCCCGTATGTTCGCTTGGTAGGTGTGGATGTGGACACGCATTCCAGTGGGGCGCCCTCGAGTGTTGCAGGCGCAGCCTTGGCATCCACTGGGTGTGGATGACCTCAGCCCCACTGTTGCGTACCTGTGGGATACAATGTCAGTCCCGTTCGCGACTACTCAGTGGGCGTACGTGGATTTCAGCAACGAGTTTGACACTTTGTCTCCCACGATGGTAAGAAATTGGTACTGCATTTATTTATTCTACAGTTCTTGGTTTTTGTACACGGTTAATCGTGTGTTCTCTTACTAGGTGTCCTGGGAGCCTTACTCCGAGCCACAGGTTCTAGCGCTACCGCTCAGCACCATGTGCCGCAGGGACTCCCATATTTGGAGGATGAGGTGTCCGCTGATCTGCTTCTATGCCGTGGAGATTCACCTCCCCCGCAGAGTTGCGTGGCAGTTCGGCCTCGTGCAGTTCTTCCCCCCCAGAGGGGATGTCGACTTCTGTTGAGTTGCACAAGTAAGTAACAATTTAAAATTCTTTTGGTTCGTACTAACAACTATTGTTGACATCTGCTATATGTACAGGTTCGACAGGGTCCGCCAACGAAAGGTGACGGACTTCGCTGATCACCACCGAAGCGATGACGTGCGGTGGTGGAGGAAGATGGAGGACAATCGCGAGCGGACGGACTTCCCAATGCGCGCCGGCTTCCGGGTTACTTGTCCTGGTACCACACTGCCACGCGCTACAGGTTGAGGCAGCAGTGGACCGATGTCGACTACGTGGACCTCGCTTCGTCCGAGGACGAGGACACTGCGTACGACAGGCGTGCGAGGGAGGGCACAGTGGTTGAGGCCGCTCCGATTCTCGACAAAGTGGTACGGAAAGCATGATATTTGCAATACTTTGGTTCCATACGTTTATCTTGCACTTATGTTTACTTATTTCTTTAGGGGACTTCTCTCCAAACCTCGGTGCGTGAGATCGACGAGGTTCTCGGCCACCTGGACAGCGAGAGCCACCCCCTGAGGGACTTCCTACAGGTACGAAGATAATTCGCTAGGTTAGATCGATTCAGCATGTATGCAATTATGACATATCATTACTTGCAGAGACTTCGACGTCGCCTCGGTCGGGCGGCAGGTCGGTGTGGTTGCCGCGCACGCACGGACGTCGCATCACCACCGGCGGCCTCCCAGCGCTCGGGTGCCGCTGCAGCCTCGTCGTCACACGTCGGCACGCGCCAGTCCACGAGGAGCTCGTCACGCACTCCGACTTTCAGTCAGGGCGATGACGACGACGACGACGACGAGGCAGAGCAGGATGACGAGGAGGCGGAGCACAAGGACGAGGAGGCATCTACCCACGACGAGATTGGGATGTCGCAGATGCCCGACGCACCATCTACTCAGGCTTCCCAGCGGCCTCGTCGTTCGGCCCGTCCCCCGAGCACGTATACTCTAGGGTCTGATGCTTTGGCCAAGGGCAAGGGAAAGGCCAAGAGGCAGTGAGAGTGACTATTTTGTGCGCTGAGATGTGTTATGTAATGTTTTGAGACTTTTGATAGTTATATGATGTTATGTGATATTTTGAGACTTTCGATAATTATGCGATGTTGTCATTTGAGTTGTTCAGATGTTTTATGTGTGAATGTATATGTATGTGTGTATGTGCATATGTTTTGCGGAAAAAACAGCAAGGTTACAGGTGAAGCTAGCACGGCGCCAGAGTCTTTGGCGCCGAGAGGTTTATATACGGCGCCAGGGTCTTTGGCGCCTTTTGCGGCGCCAAAGAATATTGCGCCGTATGTAAACCATTCGGCGCCAAAGACTCTGGCGCCGTGATAGCTAAATATGACGCTAGAAGATTTGGCGCCGTGATAGCTGGGCTTGCACTGCAAAATTCGGGCTAAGTCCCAGAGCACGGCGCCACGACCTTTAACGCCCAACTTACACGGCACGGCGCGATGTGATTTGGCGCCGTGCTATGCCACCGTGGATCCTACGTGGCCTTTTACGGCGCCAAATCATATGGCGCCGTGATATGTACCCTGGGCGCCATATGCTTTGGCGCCCAGTGAAGGGTCCATTTTTGCAAATCTTTTCTCCAGGGGCCTATATGTAAAAAACTTTTAAATTTTGGACTAAAAAGCAAAAATTTTACTTTGGTGGTGGAGGGCGTGGATCGACATCAGAGGATGTAGATCCAGCAGGCTGGCGATAAAGAGTGCAAATCCGTCTGGGTGTCACTGAGCGGCTGGCGACTGGGTTGATATTTGGGGTGACCGCTCAAATGAAGTTGGGGTGGGGATCGGGGGTGAGCCGTTGGGTACGGGGCGGAGGTGTGGGATGGAGATGGACACCGTGGCCGGAGTGGCCGGCGGTGGGCAGCAGGCTGGGTTTGGGGGGTCGCCCAATTGTCGCGGGAGCCACTCGATGGCGTTCCTGTTTCTAGGTTTATAAAAATACGTTGTTATACTAGAAATAGAATCCAAAACTTCAGGCACTCTCATTGGAAGCAAGTTTGGGAGAGGTTTTCTATTTCAGGGTGCCTTTGGTTGAGCTTTTGGGAGCTGCTTTTGCTTCCAAAAAGCCAAAAGCTAACCAAAGGGTGGAAACAGTTCGCTTTTGAAGCACTACTTTTAGGTAGTCTGATTTGAAAGCACCTTGGACCTCGCTTTTGGCTTTTGGCTTTACTTTTTGAAATGGTGAAAATAGAGAGCTGTTTCACATTGTTTCAAGGAAAATAGAGATAGGAGGTAAGTTTTATACTTGTTTGAACCAAACAACTTACAACTTTTCCACATTTCCACAACCTGCAGCAGCTTTTCCACAGCCCACAGCTCACAGCAGCTTTTTCAGAAACCACAGCTCAACCAAACACACCCTCAGTAAACTCCTGAGACAAATACGGGAGAGATTTTCTATTTCAGTAAACTCCTGAAACAAATACCCATGATTCCAAACGGGATTTACGTTTTGCGTCAAACTCCTTGATAAACTGGGCGACAGCAGAGTACAAAGCTGGCATAACATAGCAGCCTAGTCACTCGGAAAAGATGGGAACGCATTGTTTAGAACGCGCTCGTGATTCCTACGAGAATTGAACCATCTCATACGAAAGTTTCACGTTCCAACTTCCAAACATGGCCTGGAATACGAGAACACGGCGGCACTCGAGCTGTCGGATGAATAGGACCCGGATCACGTAGATCAGAGGCGATAAACCTAGTCGCAGCACGTGAGATGAGATGATTATTCTCCGGCGCCGCACGAGCCGCTTCACGGGCCGGCCAGTGATTGCTCGGCACGACATTACCGCATCTCGGAGCTCGAAAAGGAGAAATAACCCGACGAAGCGCACCGAGCGCGCGGTTGATCGTTCCATCATCCAGGCCAGGGGCGGATCCAAAGAGGACCCAGTGAGGGCACAGGCCGCCACTTAATTCGCAGGTCGCGATATAGCCCAAGATTTAATCTTAGTCCCACTCACCCCAACTAAAAGGCCTCACTCATCCGTGATTTATCAAATTGATGAAGGAAGCCTTCATTTTGCCCTTTACTAAAAGGCCCAGGTATACTTGGCTTTGTGGGTGTGCCCCCTCTCAGATTTTGTCCTGGATCCGCCCCTAATCCAGGCACCGTGTATGTGTACGGTCGTGGCGTGATTAGTTCGGTTTCGTCGTCTTAATCAGGGGATACTTGCTTCAATGAGACGCGGCTCGATCGCTAGCTTATTATTGCTGTCCTAAGCTAAACTAAGACGGCCTTTAATCGAATGTAAGTACGTTGCCGATGGCTGCGAAGCTACCGATTCCGGCGAACAAAGGGCCGGCCAGATTAAGCTCCGCTCATTTTAACTCAAACTTTTGATTTTTGACTTAATTTTCACTATTTTTAAATTTTATCTTTTTCTTGTTTTTTTAACTTTTTTGAGTTTTTTGCCAGTTTTTTCCATATTTGTTTGTGTTGTTTGTGATGGGCTAACTTATTTTTTTTATTTTTAAATTTTTTAAAATTTAGTTACACCAAATAAGTCACATCAGCTACAGTGTAATTTTAACCAGCTAAAGTATAATTTTAGTTATAAATTAATTAATTTTAATTATAAATTAATTTATTTTAGCTCAACCGAGCGGTACCTAAATATGTTTGCACCGAACATAAGCCTTTTTTTATGACATTGCCAGCACCGACATTTCAGAGGGGGGGTTGAGAGCGTAGCGTGCGTTTTAGCTTTTAGAGGTGTGTTTCGTTTTGTGTCCCATGGATACCGTACCGATTATAGTTGGCATGACCATGAGTGCTGGATGCCAATTGGGACGCTAAAAATGTGCGGATTTTTTTTCCAGTTCCATTTTTTTCCGCTAAGAATTTACAGGAGAGCTGCTTATCATATCATTAAGAACTTTCAATTCTACTAACAAACCTAATATAAACACGGAGAAGATGGTGCTTAATTATGATTGTCATGACACGTTGGCATGGCACATCTTATTGAACGCAAATCGGGCAGAGCACACCCCCACAGAACGGCAATGTAGGCCATCAAAATCTTCAACGGCTCGAGCTGCTTATTACTTGTTAGTTTGGTTCCGCAACTTTAGTGATCTGTCGCTCTACAACCCTCTGCTTTAGCTATCCATCATCATTGAGAAGTCTAAGGTGGTGATCGGTTTGGCTGAAAGCCTCATGACTTATGGCTGAAAACACTGTGAATTTGGTAAAAAAACATCAGAATGATGTGAGCTTATTTACCATAATTAAATTTAAAAAAATTTAAAAATAGAAAAAACATATTAGCCCATCACGTATAATGTAAACAAATACGAGGAAAAAAGAACCGGTAAAAAAACTCAAAAAAAGTCAAAAATTCAGAAAAAGATGAAATTTATGAATAGTGCAAAAATAAGCTGAAGCCAGAAGCTGAAGCCATATTGATCAGGGCCGAAGCAAGGACAGGTGATGGGGAGAGAGAGAGTGAGAGAATCAAGATAAAACAAATCATCAAAGCTAGACTTTTAACACATATATGTTCCATCTGAAAGGGAAAGAAGAGACTCAAGTTCACATCAAGCATACTGTTCGTTGCTTCCTTCGTGCAAATTCCAATGTTCTCGAATAGCATGTTACAGTGTTCCGGTGCTCTCGTGTGCAGTTCGTTTTTTTGTGTGTGGGTTGTTTGGTTTGGGGTGCCTTGATGTTTGGGAGATGGACAAAGGAACGGAGGACCCGCTACAGCCAAGGCCAGCGCGGAGGTGATGTACTGATACGATGAAGATATTTGTAGGTACTTGCCGTGTGACACTTGGAGCGGCTTCAACTTTAAGCATGGCTTGGTCCCGTTTATTTTTTTTCTTTTTCGGCTGACTTTTAGCATTAGCTTTTTCAGCGATCGCTATTCATTAAACCAATAAATTACAGTTAAAAATTATAAATCGTAATCTATAAAATAGGCTCAACGATGCATCAAGAACGAACCAATGCCTTCTAGATCATAATAGTTGAAGCTTTCAACCCAGGGGTCATGGTACCTCTATGCTTATGATAGTCGGTTGTGACACGAAAGATACGCTTCAGCTTATGGTTTTTGACTGTTTATGAGTGACAAGTACAAAGGAAGAGAAACTCGCGTACAGTTTTGATCGATATAAATAAAGTTGCTATAACATGTAATACAATAAACTTGTAAACCTTGTCTTAAAAAGACGTTCTATTTGAAAATTAGTTAATGTAGAAAAACTAAAAAAACAGCTTTTTAAATTTAAAAAGAAGAGACCTCCATGGAGCTCGGCTCATCTCCACTCTATAGACCTGTAGGTTTCCTTCACCTTATCAGATGCACAATGTACTTAGATTGAGCCTATGCTTGTACTCACCTATGAGGTTGTCCTACTTATAGATTATAGAAGCCTTTACATTGTGTTTTTCTAGGAAAACAGGCTCTTACTTATCTAGTCCCAAATCCCCCAAAAAACGAAAACAAGTGTTGATGAAGGGAATGCTTGAGACACAAGCCGGACAGGGGCCACATAAAAGAACGGTTTTGTAGATGATGTGCCTATGAATGATACGACATGATGCTGTTGTTTGGTAGATAAATGGCCAAAAATGGAATTATGGGAGATTTGTGGATTCGACAACTCCAGTGCGTATGAATGATACTACAGCAGCAGAAAGTGCAAGTTGCTTGCTTGGTCAATAAGCTTGCTAGATGATCACTGGGCTAGGAAAAGAAGACCACTTGCAGCATATTCGTTTTTTATATAAAAAAAATTGCTCTGGTCGATCAAGATAAGAGATGAGCAGAATTTCGGCAATGCCGAGTAATTGTCAAACAAATTAAGGTGCTGCTCCAATAGGCTTCAAGCTGAAATTATATTATAGCGGCTATTAGTAAAAATTGATTAAAAAAATAGAAAAAAACATCATTATATCTTTGCGAGTGAACGATACAAAAGAATAAAAGAAAAAAGTCAAAAAAAACCGAAAGTAAGAAATCGATGATTCCAGAAACCAGAAGCCGTTTAGAGCAGGGCTTAACTCGCCGTGAGAACACCACTTCCTAGACACCTGATTGTTTGGTGGCATTGATGACAGTGCAGGAAAGCTAGCACACCAAACAAAAGCACTATACCAACTCCAAATCGCGTTCTATTTAATCATTTATTTGAGACCAGCTGGATATCTTTGCTAGCCAACCATTATCACTTAGATCTTAAGCAAGTGTTTTTGATATCCATATCCTTGTTTTATGTTAATGTCTCTGGGGAACCTTTTTTCTTTTTCACTGGATCAGTATATAGAGTTAAGGAAAACATAGATATGTGGAATGTGGTAACTAGAATAGCATGAATTTTTGGTGTTCTTCTTGTTTTGAGTCCTCCCGAGTCACAACCCAACAAAACCTACAATGAAACGAGCGTCGATCCAACCTAGTTGCCAACTTGGATCCTAGGATCTAGAGGAGCTCAACTTAAAAAACTGTTGCTCACAAGATGATGGGCATATATCGTACTATAACACGTAGGTGCCAAAAAGAGATAATGCAAAATGTAAGCCTAATCATAAGGAACTCACCCTATCGCTTAAACAATTTAAACTTGTAGCATGGACCAGGAGAATCATACTCTTTTGCACGATATTTCAAACAATCAGGGCAGAAGAACCGAGCCGCGTGTAGAGTTAAGAGCAAGTACAATAGTATAGCCAACTAGTAGCTATAACATTTGTCTATTTCATCTATAGCCTTCAAAAAACTAGTTCATACAATAAGGTAGCTATTAAAATAACTATTTGGCCCCACGTGTAAGAGAGTGATATGCATATTTTTTACGTGCTATAGCTAGCTGTAATTTAGTAACTAGCTTCCTTCTATCTCTTTCTTTCTCTCTCTACTACGTAAAATTTTGTTGATATTATATTTGCTATAGCCTGCTGACTAAGAGCAGGTACAATAAGACTTAGTCAGCAGGCTATAACAAATATAATATCAACCAAATCTTACGTGGCAGAGAGAGAAAGGAAGAGAGAGAAGAAGTCTACTACTAAATTACAAATAGCTATAGCACGTAAAAATATGCATTTCACTGTCTTACATGTGGGGCCAAATAGTTATTGTAATAGCTACCTTATTGTATGAACTATTTTTTTGAAGGCTATAGATGAAATGGACAAGTGTTATAGCCACTAGTTGACTATACTATTGTACTTGCTCTAAGCCTTATTGTACCTGCTCTAACAAATATACCTTGTTAGCGCATGGGTTTGAGCAACCAAAAGTTGAGTATTGAACTAGTATCCCTTTATTCCTGTGTTCCTCTCTAGCTATGACTCCTCCCTCACGTGCCCTTTTTGCCTAACTTCAGCTTGCGCAGAGTTACATATTCACTGTAGTCTTCGATCAGCTATTCAGATCACGTTTATTATCAATAGATTTACCCCATAGTCCTCCGTCGACAGAATTCAACCCCTATATACCTCTCATTCCTTTCCAGAGAAAGCCCAAGACAGCATGCAAGGATACCAGGAAACAAAGGATATTGGTGACCAAAGAATATGTCCCAGTGCTGGCTCTGGATAAGGCAATTATCTCATGTAGCTGTACTCCGTTTGCAAGCAACTTGCCTCACGCTATAGCCTTTCCAATCTTCACTGACTTCCTCATAGTTAATCCTTTAGGCAATTCTTATCCCCCAGGTAAGCATTGTACAATTCCACAAACCCATCTTTGATAAGGCAACTTATGACCTCACTGGCAGAAATTGAAAGAGTAAATATGAACAACCAGTTCTTGGCATTTCCAGCATCCAACTTCCAGACAAGGATCCTGAACGTCATGTCCAGATGTCAACATATTCCCCAAAACGCACGGCACACCGACGCCCAGGATGCAGTAGGCAGTTGACATAACCGACAGTTGGTACGGTGGTGATTCGGATGAAGTCCCATCAATACACCCTAATGCAAACAATTCAAGTTTCGGCATCAATTACCGATTCCAAAGGGATCTGGTGTGCCAGTCTTTCATAGCTATCACATATAGCCAATAAGTCAGCGTCTGAATCCAGAAAAATGTGGCATATCCATGCTCAGGTAGCTCATCCACTGCTTTCCATGCAGGGTTTTCATTATGTCATTTTGATTGCCTTCGCGGCAGCTCGTCCACACCATTATTTATCTGCCTGTGACACACCGCCAACTGTTCAGCCAGTAGAAAGAACAAATTCAGACATGGCACAGCAGCATTGCAGCAATGCAGACAAGGCATTACAACTGAAAGACAGCCCATAGATTTTTTTCCATCTAACCATTAACAGTTATTACTGAACAATGGGGCATCCAACAAAGAAGATATCTGACAAAGTAGCATGCAGACAATTGTTGGTTAAGGGTAGATCCTTGGGACCATACCTTAATGGAGAACAGCTGAGACAGCAAACACGCTTTTCCTCTGCTGTTCTATCGCAACAACTCTGGCAATGACTTGCACCCCACTGATCTGATTTTTAGAAAGTATTATGCAACAATGCATTCAAAACCGCGCATCTAAAGCATCCACTACATTGTACAATAAGCATCGTAGCTGTCTTGAACACTGATTGCTCTGAAATCTGAATAAATCAAGCATAACAGATCTGGTAAATGCAATCAGCACTCTTATCTTTGCTTTGCTTCAGTACTCTTCTAGGTTTATGAAACTCCCAAGAAAGCATGACAATATTGATGGATGACATGGACACTTGGCTACTACCACAATGGACCACCATCCCAACTTTGTCACAACAGATAATAGGGCCAGACACCAGGACTAGAATAGGGTCAATAATAATAAATCCACTTCAGTTCCTCAGGACCCACGAACAGGGAAAATGGCAGAACCAAGTTTCAAAAACCCGGAAACGGAGGGAATCCCGGCCAGTGGGCGGTACCGGTAATTGGCAGTTACCGGAACACCCGGAAAAAAACCGTTCAAAATTCGTGAATCAAATTTTGAATTTGGGTGATTTGAAAACCGGTAATCGTTCTAGTAACCGGAAAAACCGCTTAAAAACCGGGAAAACCGCTAACTAACCGGAAAAACCGTTAAAAAAAGAAAAAACCAAGTTGGGAGTATAATAATTCAAGCATATGTAGTTCATATAATAGGTAATCTAGCACTAAAAGGCCTAAAAGGTTCTAAACCAACCTGAAAAATGCATTAGACCTGGAAGTAACCCGGCCGGTTTTTTTTATCGGTTCCCACTAGTAAATCCAGTTACCAGCGGTTACGGCCGGTAACCACTGGTTTTTTGAACCCTGGGCAAAACTACATGGAAACAAGCTTTTTATTATTGATTACCCATGCACTCTTTTTCTTGGAAGAGCTCAATATAGAGGGCAGAACATTTCAGTGATATTTAAGAGCTTTCCCCTCTTCATCCCACTCTTACAGAGGATGCAGCCACAGCCCACAAGCAGTCAGCTCAGCTTTCTTAAGAAGAACAGGGAAAAAAGAAGAAAAACTTCCCCAATCTTATAGGAAATTTTGCATGATCTTCATCCATTTAAACACTGCCAATGAGTTTACTTCAAAAGTTTAACAACTGCATATAGTTTGCAACGAGTTTACTTCAAAAGTTTAACAAGTATATAATTGTTAACTCAAAACAGACAAAACAGAATGAAATGAGCACCCTGATATTACACAACTATAACAATTTGAAGACTGTAGCAGATGACTGGGATGATTATTAGGAATGCACAGAAAGCAACAGGCAGAGTCAGCATTCAGGAACTAATAGAGAACCACAAGAGTGAACATTGTAGCACAGAACTGCATGTTATATTTTTTTTATTTCAATGCTATGGGCAAAATGACAAATAAAAATGAGTAACACACAAACACCGCATGCAAAATGCAGGTATTGATGCCAGTGATCACATGCAGGTGGGCAATGTTCCCTAAGTGAAACAGAATATTGGCTCATTTCATTTGCCATCGCAGCATTGCTACACCTCTGTTGGCTGGTCAGCTTGAGCACAGATCATGAGGCCCATGATCTGCATACACATACCAAACACACCTTTCTGTTACTATCATATCAACAATGAAAAAATGGCTGCACCTCACAAGTAGAACATGCCCAATAAAAATCATATATTCAAAAAAAAACTTCATACGGAAATAGTAAAACTGTAATGTAAGGCAGTAAGAAAAACACCCAACATTTTACTTTAAGTAACCTCTTACAGACACAAATACACAATAAAAAAGAAGTTATTGCAAGATATCTAGTCCATAATAAAAGATGAACTGTAAGTGCTAAACATTTAACATTGAACGAAGAAAGCAAGTGTATTATAAGCTGCAACTTCAGTGTGGTAATGTTGCGCAAAATTATGTCAAAAGTATACATGATTTCTGTAATAATTAAACTAAAACTACACTATGGTAGTATGGCATATGAAACATAGGAAAATATTGCCTCTAAAGCCAAAGCTAATCCGTTTATGTGGTAATGTACTTATGTATAGTACAATGTGTGCCGTTAAACTTTTGACCTGATACTTCCGCAATTAACTGTATCTTTGTGTGTAAGAAATAAGGATTGATGCACATGTAAACATTAGGTCTTCAATTCAAAAATCTCATCATGCTACAAGCCTCCAGAAATTCAATATTTTGACCTTTTTATTCTTTTATCCTTAGACCTAGATAGGGATAGCCAGAGAGATCAAAATTCCATATGTTACATGGGAAAAGTTATCAACTAGTTGTGAAATAATCTGATTGATGAGATATGTGATGCAGGAGCTGTAACACAAATGCATAAAAATGTTCCAACAGAAAAGCGTGCTAGAATTATTAGCTACCCTGCCAAAAAGTAGAATGTAGCATACGAAGACTACATACAACAATCATGTTTCATATTGAATGAACACTAATGAAGTAAAAGAGAAAAAATATACAAAATGTTGACCTCTAAAGTGTTTTTTTATCCCAGTCTGTGGGGGTTAGTATGATTCAATTTTCTCTGGAAGAGGATGATGCGTGAACAGCACAAACCATACTGCCTACATTGACAACTAGGTTGAGATTGCCAACAATATACCCATAGTTCCCAAACCATACATCACAACAGCGTCAGCATTCTTGCCCTCCAGCTGTTCCAGCAGAACCTCTGTCCATCCGTGGGACCTCAATTGTGCCTCCTGCATGTTGCAAATTTCAAGGCATTAGCTTCTCAAAACAAAACAAAACAAAAAACTTACACAGAGTCTCAAACTCACTTTCATATCTTCTATGTTTGATCCAGTGGCGGACCCGGAACAAAAATTTAGAGAGGGCTAGTGGAAAAAAGACAACACCTGTCATTAACAACTACACACAATAAAACTATCACACATCGTTGAAGAATAAAAGTTAGTGAAAGCTCAGCATTTTTTACACATACGAGCGCATGGCATGCAAAGGCGTGTGCAGCAGAAGCTAGCCCCACTCGTGGACACCGCCGTCACGGACCTGCCAGGAGATTCACTGACCTACACCACTACACCAAACAAAAATTAAGGAGTGCACAGCAAGAATGCATTGTTGTGTGCATTGATGCGGGGGATTGCCCGATCTTTACGGTGTAGGATTGATGAAGTAGTTTAAATTCATGCAACCTGACGAATCGATGGCGCCAACCACTGTTAGAACAGCAACCTGCGATAAAAGAATTCGCCCAACCACACGCTCGTGATCCCATCTACCCGACCACCAAGTAGACGCGTCGTCGCTCCGGCTAATCACAAGGAAACACAAGAACGATGGGGAAGAACGTCCGATTCCCCTCTAGGTTGCAATCATATGCCAAACCCTAAGAGAACAAGTGTATAGCTCTCTTAAAAAATAGTAGATTCATTTTCTATGGTCTGTCCTTTACAGAAGGGTACACAAGTCTAAATAAACCAGTCTCGACAGGACGGAAAAATCCGACTCGTACGCAACAAGACAACAAAAATGAAAAAACAAAACGACTCGGAAGGAAATCGGCCAATCCAACCGAAACTGAGTCACAGTCGGTCAAGTAACCGAGACTTAAGCCTGTTGGCCGAACTAACATGTAGCTAAACGTGCCAAAACGTGGCTTGAAGTCTTCACGTCCAGATACATGCATGACTAGATAAATTTTCCATGGCTTTCTTCATGAGATAGCTCCACGTTGCATGCATTCCTCTGATGGCTAGATACTCCTTTCATTGCTTCATGACTTTGTACATAACTTTTGCATTTGGAATAGTGTTTCTCCAAGCTTTATCCTGCCACGTGCGCATGCGACTAGATAACTTCCTTGGCTAGAAGGTGCTCCATGGAGTGTGCACTAGATTCTCTCTCCAAAGCTTCATGGTTCATGGTTCACACGTCTCTTAGTGCTTCATGGTTTGCACATAAATTTGATGTTTGGAATAATATTTCTCCAAAACTTTAATCCCGTACAAACCAAAGAACAGTTAAAATACTAACATTAGATAGTAGCTAGTTCTCATATAAATAATTTAAAAGCATCAGCCACCTAGTCAAATGCTATTGGAAGATGGCAACCAAACATGCACCTGAAATGGCAAACTCTTTCAAAAGGAGCCGTCGTTAATACAATTTAACAGATGTGCATATGTTCAGACCAAAATGTTTGTCAAACAAGACGCTCCTTTTAAGTTGAAACTGAACTATTCTAATCCATCATTCTTATCCTGACACCACGAGATAGAGAAAGGAAGCACTCGAATCAAATTACACCCACTAAGACTCCAAGCCATAACGACAAAGATCAAAGTAGGCCTGTGGTATTGGTAACAGCCAATGCAGTCAAACGAGTAAAGCACTAATAGAAAAGATCCAGAATCTCATAATCTACCCTACCTTCTCTAAACCTCTCTCTCTCTCTCTCTCTCTCTCTCTCTCTCTCTCTCTCTCTCTCTCTCTCTCGCGCGCGCGCGCGGCTTCGTTCCGCACGGAGAACCTGCGTACGTTTGCTTCCACTCCACTACGATCGGATCCCTAGGCAGTGGTGGGCCAAGCAAGCAGCGGCCGCGCGGCGAGGTGAGGTTTGGTGCGGAGGATGTATAGGAGAGGGCTCACCAGAAGC
Organism: Dendrocalamus sinicus; assembly: GCA_036346575.1. Classification (NCBI taxonomy): domain Eukaryota; kingdom Viridiplantae; phylum Streptophyta; class Magnoliopsida; order Poales; family Poaceae; genus Dendrocalamus; species Dendrocalamus sinicus. The sequence continues at coordinate 7,478,900 of CM070645.1, forward strand.
GGGAGGTGCAGACGAGCACGGCCCAGTTGTTGATGTGCATCGCGGCGGGCGCCGCCGCCGCCTGGGGCTCGGCGGCTGAGGAGAAGGCGAGCAGCACGAGCAGCGGCAGCGCTGGGAGGAGGATCCGGCGGCCGAACGCCATGCCCGGCGTCAGCGACGCGCAGGATCGGGGCGGTCGGCGGTTGGGAATCGGGGGAAGGGAGAGAGAGACAGAGAAACGAAGACGCGGAGGTGAGCTCGTCGTCGCAGGCCGGGCGCACGCGACGCTCGACCGAACGGCGGCGCGCGGAGGGTGGGAGGGGACTGGGCTGGGGAGGCGTGAATACCCGGGCCGTTGAACTTGGGAGGAGGACTGGGCTATAGGCCTTGCGGGAGCAGGCCGCCATTGCGTGGAGGCGCGGATTTTAAATGGGCCGACGCGGTGGGCTCCATTCACCTGCATGTGTCCCGCGCTTACGCAGACCATTTCACATCTCCCTCCCTGGCTCGCGAAGCTCCGTGAGCGAAACATTTTTTGTGGTGGTTGTTTTGTCTATTTTTTTTAAATATACAATAGCGGAGGACGAAAATACAATATCCATGTAAATAGCACATATAATTTTAGATTTAAAAAGCCATTTTAGAGAATCTATGTTAAAAAGACGTCAAGTTTATTTAGATCTTTTTAAAAAATCAAGCCACAAATCCAAAAAAGATCTTTTAAGAAGTCAAAAGAAATCCAAAAAAGACCTGGTGTAACGGTAGGACGTCGGCTTCACTTGTAGAAAACCTTGTACCCACGAAGGTATACAGTTGAAGCATCCATCTGCCAGCGATGGAGACTAGCACGTGTCCTCACTCCTGGAGACTAGACTCGGCGGCGTGCAGTGGGACCTTCGTTCGATTACACCATCGTGAATTGTGATCCACTGTTACACATAGCATCGATCCATCTTTTTTATACTTTAAAATTTATATAAATTATTATTTAAAAAATATAGAAACACCTCCCTTAAAATAGAGATATCTATTACAAAGCACAGAGGAAAAATTAAGATAGAGATAACATATTTGTATCACATCAGGAGTGGAAGCAGTCACTGTTCAAGCCTTAGGCTAAACCAGCTGTTCTTATGCCGAAGCTATTTTTTGTGATTTTTTTCACTAATGCTTCATGGGCTTTTATTTCTAGGCATTGGGCTAGATTTTAGCTAGCCCGAGATCTAGTTCCATCGTTGCATCATATCAAAGACTTTTATTTCTAGATTTCAGACTAGAGATTAGGTAACTTGTGATCTGATTCCACCACTGCATTACATCAAGGCTACTAGCAAACCAAACAGTCGCAGATCACCTGGAGCACCATGTATCCATCGATCAGGATGGGAGTCACACCATCCCTGTATAGCATGATACTATAGTACTAGTACTAACCTTGTTTCCTCGTACATGGGGCATGTACAAGCAAAGCAGCAATGGCAATACCGCAATGTCCATCGGATCAAAGGTTGGTTCTTTCATACTGATGATTTATGACTTATAATTTAAATATTTGAATTATGTCTATTCATAAAAAATAGTACGTAGAGAGAAATAGTCGTATATGATTTTGATCTGTATAACTAAACTCAGCATATTTTTTACTATAATTTTCTATTAGCCCATCTTAAAAAACACATTATTTAAAAGTTAGTTACTACAGACAATACAAATATAAACTAACTTTAAACTTAAAAGAACCTGCCCAAAGTCTCCCCCCATAAGGTAAACTGGTCGTAGGGCGCTCGCAAACGTCGGCAGGGGAGGGGCAAACAATTTCTAACTTTTTAGATGCCGAGTAATTTTTAAAGTGGTTTCTATAAATTATTTATAAAAATTATTATAAAAACTGTTTTAAATAAAATGACTTTTTGCCATAAGTAATTTTTAATTTTATAAAGTTAAAAGATACCTAAAAAAGTAAGATTTTGAGCAAGGCAAAAACCGCAGTGATGGTTTTTATCACGCCATCATCAACCATCCCCTACCCACGACCAAAGCCACCCCGCGCCGCGTCAAAAACACAGCGCGCAGAGAGAGAGAGAGAGAGAGAGAGTGCAGCTGCACAGCACGCGCACGCGCACACAGTGACGCGCCTACGCTCAGCTCGAGCCATGGCGGTGAGCAACAACATCACGGCGTGCGTGACCCTCATGGCGCTCATCTGCGCCGTACCCGTCATTGCCTCGGGGGTCTGGTTCGCGTCCGCGCAGGGGGAGGAGTGCGCGCGCCTGGCGCGGTGGCCCGTGGCCATCCTGGGTGGGCTCCTCCTCCTGGCCGCCCTCGCCGGCTTCGTCGGCGCCTACTGGAACCGCCGCCGCCTCCTCGCCTTCTACCTCTTCGCCATGGGGGCGCTCATCGTGCTCCTCGTCGCGCTCCTCGTCTTCGCCTTCGCCGTCACCCGCGGCTCCGGGGCGTACCCGGTGCTCGGCCGCGCCTACGACGAGTACCGCCTCGACGGCTTCTCCATGTGGCTGCGGGGCTACGTCTCCGACGACCCCGGCCGGTGGGAGCGCATCAAGGCCTGCCTCGCCGTCTCCAACACCTGCAAGAAGCTCGCGCGCCAGGGCTCCTTCGTCACCGCCGACCAGTTCTACCAGTCCAACCTCTCGCCGCTCCAGGTAATTTTATTTTTATCCATCACCTGAATCTTTTCTTGCTACTTCTAATACTAGCTAGTATAGCCTAGTACTATTAACCGAATTGATAATCTTTTTAGCTTTTTAATATAATTGGGAATTTTTGTTCCTTTATAAATGTAGATTTAACATCTAAGCGCTAAGCATTAGGGCGACCATCCATTTTGCCACTTTGAACAAACACATTTTTTTTAGGGATTGAACAAACACATTGGTGGTGAAACTTGTAGCTAAAACGAATTAACAAAAAGGATGTAGAGATGTACACATGCTTTACAAGCTGGGATCAATCTCTCTAGGCCTCTAGAGGTTCTACTAGAAGAGGAGAGAGGAATCAAATGGCAACTTCCATTCCAGTAGGAGGGCACAAGGAAAAGCAGGAGTGCGTTATCGGCATCGTTCACGGCAACTGTGGTGTGGGCCATCTCGCTTTTCCCCAGGACGCAAATGCCAAGTGGTCTAAAGGGGGAATCCATGTAATTAAGCTTTTTTATGGAACAAATTAGACACTGATATAGACCGGGAATATAATTGCGTAATGGGCGATTTCTTGGTCAGATATGCTCTGCGTATCCCCGAAAGAGAGTTTTACGCCCCCCTTTGCAACATGGGAATTAATGCCATGTCAATCCTACCGAAATTGCACAGTTTTCTACAATTTCTCTGCCAAAAAAACCATGTGGAATGGCCTCCTACAGTTTGTATTCTTGGGAATATAAAGTTTTCTTCTATGAAGGGGTAGAAGCGCTGTACTGCTGTTCGTAGGAACAGGATTGGAGACAAGGGTCGCATGGGCCGGTGCGTGGGGGCGTGTGATTGCTCTTGTTAATTGTAGAGTGCTTTGTTAATTTCTGCTGAGTATCACGTAGTTTAGGGCACTACTTCAGAGTCTGGTTCTTGGATTAGAGCGACTGCATGCAGCTAGCGTGGGTAATCATCTCGGTGTCCTCATCTGCACAGAGTTTGTCTGCGTGCGTGCGTGTGCGTGGTGCAGCCGCGTATTCCGGCTTGGTCTCAGATGTTCATACATCTCTATTTGGCGCGATCTTCATAACGCTGACGCGGTAAAGAAATGATTTTTTTTGTGAAAAGTAAAGGAACTGTTTCAGATCCAGCTACAGGCACTGCTGCAAAAATGACTAAATTTCTGTTGATTTTCTTAGTATAGCTAAGTTGATGGCTTCAGTTAACTGAACTGTACATGCACTGGTCTGAATCTCTGGTTCGCCTGTCACTGAAAAATGACAGCTTTATTACGTTGTTGTGCATGGATGCAGTCCGGCTGCTGCAAGCCGCCGTCGGTGTGCGGGCACAGCTACGTGAGCCCGACGGTGTGGACGAACCCGGCGCACCCGGCGGCCGACCCGGACTGCGGCCTGTGGAGCAACGACCCTGCGCAGCTCTGCTACGAGTGCGAGTCCTGCCGCGCCGGCCTCCTCGAAGCGCTGCGCGACCAGTGGCACAAGGCCAACATCGCCCTCGTCGTCGCCACCGTCGCGCTCATCTTCCTCTACCTCGTCGGCTGCAGCGCCTACAAGAACGCGCAGGCCGAGGCCCTCTTCCGCCGCTACAAGTGGTGAGATCGCAAGAACGCCATGCCATGCTATGCGAATTGTGTTGTTGTAGGCACTGTTTTCACTTTTCAGAATTCGGTTGTAGTAGTTTCGGGTAAAGTAGGGGAGAAGAGAACTTCAGGGTTCTCAGATGGGCCGGTTGGCGATGCATATTTTGTGGAGATTCCAGTGAGAGATGCATGCACTATTGTTGTAGAGATGTACTTAAGGTCCATGGTCAGATTGTGATTAGAATTTCATCATGTTTTTCGTGATTTGGCTGGTTCCTGAACGAGCCACCCAGCAGATACTGAAGCAGTGATCAGGTGAGATGGATGGACGGTGCTTTTCTGCATTATTGGTTGGGTGTCATCACCTGTAGGCTGTAGACGAGTTGGACAATGCATGTTACTTGGGCACATGACCAGAAGCTTTACTCACCTGGACCAGATCCTGAAGGTCAGCTGGTTTCATTCTCTGCCACAAGCCTGGAAACCAGAAAAAGAAGGGTGTTGATAAATATCATCTGGATGTTTTTTTTCCTATCATCTATCCAACGGCCACAAATTCTCCCCTCCAAAAAAATCTTCTCTAAAAAAGGGCCAATGCATCTCTTATCCAACAGTTCTAAATTTAGATAATTGTAGGAAGAAAATATCTGAGTGATGCTTAGATACACAAAAAAAAAGAAAGGGAAAAACGTTTTCTAAGCTTATTTCTCAACATTTTCCCCTCCAGAATCCAATTTACCCTGGCCCGCGTGTCAATGACCGTCCCGTTTGTACATTTCATCAATCCCTTCAGAAAGAGCTAATGCCCAGCTGCTGTATCCAGTGCCACTGATAAGCATCAACACATGAAGACGACAGGTAGTTAAGTAGCTAAGTGCAAATTAAGGATCCATTAACCTAGTGCAATCCAATCTACTTCCCCTGCTCCTCTGCATGCTTGGGTCCAGAGCAATCAGCGGCAGCGCCGGGGGCGTCGCACCTGCTGAACACCCTGAAGGCGGAGATGAGGGAGAGCGCCACGAAGCAGAGCAGCGCCGCGGCGTGCAGCGCCACGGACACGGTGGTCCTGCGGCAGAAGCGCCCGAAGTAGGAACACACCTCGCCCCAGGACACCTCCCGATCGCCCTCCCGCGCCAGGTACAGCACCTCCGCCGCCGCAGAGCCCGAGGTCACAAGCAGGTATGCCGCGGCCTGCATCCTCCGGCGAGGCCAAGCTTTTAGTTAAATAGCTCGCCATGATTTTTCATTGTTCAACAGTCAAGGGCATATCAAATCCTTATGTGATATAGTACATTCCTTGACGAACACTTGATTTGTTGTTACATCTAGTGTTGAAGTATGAGTATATTGCCTATTTTTCATCGTCAGCTTAAGCTTTTCGGTTAACTGGGTAATGTTGGATTGATCTCTTTCCCGATTAGCCTAACGGCTAATCGGGGCCTTGATCCGCGCCCTGATCGGGGGCGCCCAGCCCATCTATTGGCTGGTGGGCCCCCGTCGCGCTATGCAATAAATAAAGGGGTGGGGGCCGGCGGCTCAAGTTACGAGGTTCGCCTGAGACGCAAAACCCCACCGACACAAACTCTAGACCGATCTAGAGGGACGCGCAGTCGGCGGCGGGAAGCTCCATCACCGTCCCCTTCACCGGATCTACGCCGCCGCCACCGCACTCCTCTTCCCCGACCGTCGCTGCCCGTGCGCAGACTTCACCGACGAACCAGCGATGGCCAGCTCCTCCTCCAATGCATCGGACGGTCGGTACTTCCCTCTCCCTCTCCCCTTGTCTCTCGAATCCAATCAAGAGCACCCTCTGATCTACACCTAGGTGATCCTAGGGTTCTAACATTGGTATCAGAGCACCTAATCTAAGCGTAGATCTAGATGGGGAAAGATAATCGACCGCCGTCGGTTGACCGGCGTGCGGAAAAAGAAAGAAAGAAAGAAAGAGAGGGGAAGGACTCGATCCATCTGAACCCTAACCCTAACCCTAGATCAGAAAGGGCTGGGTCATACACGCCATCGTCGGCCGTGGCTCGCCGGCGCTCCAAAGCTCGTCGTGCGGGCCACCGCCGACGCCAGGACGAGACCGCGCGCTCGGACCGGGCGTATGCGTGCTAAGGCGCCGACACGGAGCCGCTCGACGGCGACGCACTCACCTCTCAGGGAGCGCGCGCGGCGAGGGGCCGCGGTGGCGCCGTTTCCTCCTTCTCCGGCGGCTGGGCGAGGTCGCCGCCGCCGCTGCGTTTCCACTCGAGTGCGACGCTTGGAGAGGGGAGAGAGAATGAAGCTAGGGTTTTTGGGGGAGACCGCAGATGGCGGGCTTTTGATCCGCCGAAATCGCCGCTCCGTTGGATTCGAGTGGGCCACCGAGATCGCGCCGAGGACAGCGGCCGCTGCCCAGCGCGGCGAGCTTTCGGCCAGCCCGTGTTGCGGCTGCGCGCGCGTGGGAGCTCGAGGCCGCGCTTCGGTGGGCCGAGCGAGCCGCCATGGGCGCATTATGCGAAGAATGGGCCAAAATGGCCATTTGCACAGTAAATCCGTTAAATGAATTTTATTTATTTTCAGAAGCAATTTTGAATGAATTTGAATCAAATTTGCATCAAATCTCTGTAAATTTTGCACCAACGTGTTACTTTTCCAGAGATTAGATGAGTACAGTAATAATGCTTCTGAGTAAGAGTTAATTTTAGAATTATTTCATGTTTCCGCTGCAAAAGTTAAAGTTGATTACTCTTTCAATTAAATTCGAACCAACGGGAGAATTTAATTTTTGAGAATTGTTGAGAATTATGATATTGTTATTTTCTGACCAACGTTGATAATAACAGTATTATAATTTTAATTGATGAGTTTCATGCATTATCTCTATTTCTGCCCAACGGTGATGTAGATTTAATGTGTAAACAACTGTATGTTTTAATTTTAACCAACGTTGGAACCAAGGCATGCAGTTGTTGTTATTATGTTTAAATGTTCTCACTGTATATGAATTGTGTTTTCAGGAGGATACTCTTTGATGGGCTACATCAGGGATATCCCGGTTCTCAAAGGAGACAACTACGCTGAATGGAAAAAAAGATTGATCTAGCTTTCATCTTGGCTGAGGTGGACTGGGTAGTCACCACACCGTGTCCCACAGAGCCTGTGGCACCGGTGAGGGATGAAAATGAGGCCGATCTTTGCTTAGCGCACTGATGCAGGGACTATGCTCCCATAAAAATGTCATATGATCTTGATCATAAAAAGTGGGTCACTGCCAACAAGAAATGTTTGGCTGTGATAAAGAACACAATTGAGCCTGCAATTGTGGGCTCAATCGCAGAGTGTGGCACTGTCACAGAGTATCTTGAGAAAATAAAGAGTCAGTTTACTGGCTCTTCAAAGACTTATGCTACACAGCTGATTAAGCAGCTTGTAACAGAAAGGTACTCTGGTGGTGGCAGTGGCATAAGAGAGCACATACTAAGGATGAGCAACTTGGCATCCAAGCTTAAACCAATGGATTTGGCTCTCAAGGATGAGTTCCTTATTCATTTGATTTTTGCTTCCTTGCCGAAAGAGTTTGACACCTTTGTTGTCAACTACAACATGCAGCCCGAGAAATGGGACTTAGAAAAGTGCATAACTATGTGTGTGCAAGAGGAGGAAAGAATTAAATCCTCACATGGTGGTTCTATCAACTATTTGAAGGACAACAAGAAAAAGAACTTTAATCATTCCTCCTCAAAGACAGGAAAGCCTCAGCAACAAAATTTAACAGTGGAGAAAGATCAGTGCCTTCATTGCAAGAAAAAGGGACATTACAAGAAAGATTGTCCCGATTTCTTGAAAATGATTATGTCAAAGAAAGGTGAGAACATCATTACGTTCATAAATGAGTCCCTGTATGTACAATATTCAAAATCTACTTGGTGGATTGATTCAGGTGCAACTGTTCATGTTGCTAATAATTTGCAGGGATTCCGTTCGACGAGGACTACACAAAGAAAAGAAAGATGCGTTAAAGTCGCAAATGGGGTCCAAGCTGAAGTTGAAGCCGTTGGTGATCTTTCATTAGAGCTAGCTGATGGCTTCACTCTTTTACTTAGAGATGTTCTTTATGTTCCCTCTTTACAGAGGAATTTGATTAGTGTTTCATGTTTGAACAATGATGGTTATGATTGTCATTTTGGAAATGGCAAATGTGAAATAATGTTTAATAAAGAATGTGTTGGTCTTGCCATCTTACAAAATGAGCTTTATTTGTTATCATTACGTGATGATGTGAATGTCGTATGCGATAATGGGAACGTCGCGTGCGAGAAAGTGAATGAATCCTCGTCTACGAATGTAAACAGGAAACGAAAGAGAACTCTAGATGCGTCGTCGAAATTATGGCACTGTCGTTTAGGCCATATTTCGAGGGGGAGAATAGAAAGACTAGTTAAGAATGATATTCTTCCTTCATTAGAGTTCTCAGACTTAGAACAATGCAGAGAATGCATTAAAGGAAAATATGTAAAGAAAATTAAGAAAGACGCCAAAAAAAGCACAGGAGTTCTACAAATTATTCACACAGACATTTGTGGTCCTTTTCCTGTGAAAAGTGTGGATGGTTATGACTCGTTCATAACATTCACGGATGATTACTTCCGTTATGGATATATTTATCCAATCAAAGAAAGAAATGAAGCCTTCGATAAATTCAAGATATTTAAGGCTGAAGTTGAAAACCAACACGATTTAAAGATTAAGATAGTCCGTTCTGACCGTGGGGGGAGTACTACGGTCGACATACCCCATATGGACAAGTTCCTGGACCTTTTGCAAAGTTTTTACAGGAAAATGATATAGTGGCCCAGTATTCTACACCGGGCGAACCTCAGCAAAATGGAGTAGCTCAAAGACGCAACCGTACCCTGATGGATATGGTGCGAAGCATGATGAGCTATTCCACACTGCCATTGAGTTTATGGATGGAGGCGTTGAAAACCGCCTTTCATATTCTCAACAGAGTGCCTAGTAAGTCGGTGCCCAAAACACCGCGAGTTGTGGGACGGAAGAGTTCCTCACTAAACCACTTACGTGTGTGGGGAGTCTGCTGAGGCTAAAGTATTTAACCCAAACCTTGGGAAGCTTGATCCCAAAGCGATGAAGTTGTCATTTCATTGGCTACCCGAAAAGTCAAAAGGTTTTCGTTTCTCTTGTCGACATGATATACAAAGTTTGTAGAAACGAGACACGCTGTCTTCTTAGAGGATGAAATGATGAGGGGAAGCATGGTAGCTCGAGAGATTGACCTTGAAGAGAAGCGGGCGTATGCGCCCACTCCAATGATTCAAGAGCCATTTTTCACACTACCTGCTGTCGCTGCACCGACGGTGCAAGACACTGTGGTGCCAACACCTGTTATTGTTCCTCCTGTGGCAACAATGAATGAGAATGAGGAACCTGTTCTTCAGGATCCTATAGAACTCATTGCCACAGATGAGGGGGAGCAACAGCAGCCTCAAACAGAAGATGTACCAAATGAGAAGGCCCCGAGGAGGTCTCAAAGAGTAAGAAGATCAGCTATTTCTGATGATTATCAGATTTATCATACAGAGGAATTTCAAATGGAGGATGATCCCATCTCATTTGAAGAAGCCATGAGAAGCGAAAATTCTTCAAAATGGCTTGAGGCCATGGAAGAGGAAATGAGGTCCATGAAGGCTAATAAAGTCAGGACTTGAAATTATTCCTAAAGGAGCCAAAACAAGAGGGTCAGAAATGGGTCTACAAGACAAAGCTTGACTCCCAAGGGAATGTAGAAAGATACAAAGCGCGACTTGTGGCAAAAGGCTTTACGCAAAGAGAAGGGATTGATTACAATGAGACTTTTCTCCGGTCTCATGTAAAGATTCCTTCGAATCATAATGGCATTAGTAGCACATTATGATTTAGAGTTACATCGATGGATGTAAAGACGGCATTTCTTAATGGGGATTTGGAGGAAAATGTTTACATGGCACAACCGAAAGGTTTTGTCGTGGAAGGAAATGAAAGAATGGGATGCCGCCTAAAGAAATCGATTTATGGGTTAAAGCAAGCTTCAAGACAGTGGTACTTGAAGTTTGACAAGACAATAAGAAAATTTGGGTTTAAAGAGAATGTAGAGGACAAGCTGTGTTTATGCAAAGTTTAAAGATGGGAAGTTTATCTTCCTAATCTCGTATGTGGATGATATCCTCTTGACTAGTAGTGATGTCGATCACTCTCGAGACAAAGAAGTTTTGTCCTCAAACTTTGATATGAAAGATCTTGGTGAAGCTTCGTTCGTTCTAGGGATCGAAATTCAGGGATAGAAACAAAGGGATATTGGGACTGTCACAAAAGGCATACATAGAGAAAGTCTTAAAGAAATTTGGTATGCATAAATGTAGTCCTTCACCGCACCTATAGTCAAGGGCGGCGGATATGGGGATTTTCAATGCCCGGAACGATCTGAGCTCGATCAAATGAAATCGGTTTCATATGCTTGGTGTCGGAAGCTTGCGGTATGCTCAAGTGTGTACGCGCATACGACTTAGCGTTTGTTACCGGTTACTTGGCGATTCGAGCAATCTGGAATAGAACATTGGAAATTGGTAAAGAAAGTCGTGCGTTATTTGCAAGGAACAAAAGGCCTCATGATGACATACAGAAGATCAGATTCACTCCATATAGTGGGGTATACAGATTCTGATTATGCGGGAGATGATAGAAAGTCGACATCCGGATATGTGTTCACTCTCGCTAGAGGAGCTATATCGTGGAAAAGCTCAAAGCAAACCGTCACTACATCGTCCACAATGTATGCCGAGTTTGTAGCATGTTATGAGGCTACGGGGCAGGTGAACTGGCTAAAGAAATTCATACCCGGTTTAAACGTGGTTGACGACATCAATAGACCACTTAAGTTGTACTGCGATAATGAACCCGTAGTAACGTATGCCCACAACAATAAGTCAAGTGGTGCTGCCAAACACATTGACATAAAGTACTATGTTGTGAAAGATAAAGTTCAGGATCAAATTATAAGTCTTGAGCATATAAGTACCGCAAAGATGTTAGCGGATCCGCTTACAAAAGGCTTACCACCCAACGTGTTCAGAGAACATGTAGCCGGCATGGGTTTAAGGGAAAGCCTATGATTCCTGGACTATAAAGGGCCCAAAATTAAAGTATCTGTTTCAGAACAGAGATGTGTATTGTAGCTGTTAAATCTATCGGCGATTGACCGTGACGATGAAGCTTGCTCTATGTACTAATCTGTGATGAAATGGGAAAAGAAGAAAAGGTATGATATGAGAGGAGATCAAGGGGGAGAATGTTGGATTGATCTCTTTCCCGATTAGCCCAACGGCTAATCGGGGCCTTGATCTGCATACGATCGGGCGCCCGGCCATCTATTGGTGGTGGGCCCCGTCATGTGCGCAATAAATAAAGGGGTGGGGGCGGCTCAAATTACGAGTTACTTTGAGACGCAAAACCCCACCGACACAAACCCTAGACCGATCTAGAGGGACGCGCAGTCGGCGGTGGGAAGCTCCATCACCGTCCCCTTCACCCGATCTACGCCGCCGCCACCGCCCTCCTCTTCCCCGACCGTCGCTGCCCGTGCGCAGACTTCACCGACGAACCGGCGATGGCCAGCTCCTCCTCCAATGCATCGAACGGTCGGTACTTCCCTCTCCCTCTCCCCTTCTCTCTTGAATCCAATCAAGAGCACCCTCTGATCTACACCTAGGTGATCCTAGGGTTCTAACAGGTAATGCATGAAACTCAATATCTAGGTTGCATGTTCTTGTTACATTTTTACAATGTTAGTTAGCATCATGAAGAGCATATGTGATAGGTGCATGAATGTGCTGACTTGTTGAGGTTATGAAATGCAGGGAAATGCTTATGTACTTTGCTAAAGAAAGAAATGTAATGCAATTTTCAGAACAATGGAAGAACTGCTCTAGGATGCATTTTCTTCATCATAAATCAAGTTGATGGAACAGCCTACTTATTCGAAATTTCGTAAAGTTGCCCCTCCTTTGAATTGAATCCACAACATTCTTTTGTTCTGGTTTCAAAATTAGATGAAGACTCAGTTTCTTGATGAACAATTGTCGCCACCAATTACCATCATCTAGTTACAACTGATTAGTGATTAGTACTATATTATTTACAAAGTATAGATGGAATAAAAAGAAAGAAAATACCAAGATGTTGGGTCAGACCTGATCCATGAGGAAAATCATCCAATCGTAGTGACTAAGGGACTTGAAGAATGAGAGCAAGATGGAGGCCACCGAGTAGGCAGCTGTGATGGCGTTGATGCAAACCAAATACCTGAAAACAAGAACAGTTTCAGCATAAAAATAATTTATAATTAATGTATAAATGGGAGAACAAGTTGATACAAATTGGAGTCATCAAGATGCACAGATAACCATTCGAACTCCATACACTACTAGCCAAAGAACCAAGAAACAACATGGGGAAAGCTAAGGCTAGGTAACCAGTTAAAGATTTTCTTTTTGAGAGGCTAACCAATTGAAGATTTTATCGGAGACAATTCAACTTGGTGCTTGCTAGTTTACATAATCCAAAGATATGGCCAGTCAAATTAAACAGAAAACTAAGCAGAACACAGCTAGGAACAAGACAAGTTGATGCCTGCTTACTTGAAGCCGGAGAGGATGGAGAAGCTGACCTCCCCATAGGTGTCGTCGGCTTGCTTGTTGGTGGCCATCTCCCAGAGGGAGGCCAAGGTGAGGGGGATCACACACAGCCTGAGCGCCATTTCAGGGTGCTTGAACGGCATCGTCGTCTTCTTCGCTGCAGCCTCACTACTCCCTCCGCTGCTCATCTCCTACCTAGATTTTTCCCTAATCACTCCCTCTCCCTCTCCCTCTCCCTCTCTCTCTCTCTCTCTCTCTCTCTCGTGAAGCCGTGAAGGGAAGGGAAGAAGATGACTTTGAGCACTAGTGTCCAACGACCACAGCACCAAAGGATCTAGTGCAATGGATGTGCTAGAGCTTGTTAGCAAATAATCTAGACTTGGTTTTATCTTAGCATTTTGTTTCATGAGTAGTATGCATGGTACAATAGGCGGTGTGTCTAAAATTGTACCAACTAGTGTAGTATTGCACATAGTTGTGGTTGATGCAGGAGAACCGGAGAGTCCGGAGTAGCGGTGTGCCACTAGAACCTGCGGATTCAAGGCAACAAGTGCAAGGTAGAAAATTTGCAGACGGCGGAGTGGCCGGGACGGCCGGATTGTCGCTGCATGCATGCAGTAGAGTGGCTGAGTTAACTAGTTGAGTCATTAGCGTAGTGGCCGGATCATTAGGATCTTGGCTAATCACAATTTGTGGGTATGCAGGAAACGTAGACCACTTCTTGCATGAGATGCCCGTTATGTGCATGGATGGCTTGGTCGTGTGGCCGAGCGTGGCTTGCGGGATTGTAGCTGCTAGTGGCGCACGTACGCTGGCCTGTAACTTGTTTATTTAAGCATGTACTTAGCACCTTTTTTATTGAGGAAAATAACAGAGGAAACGCTGCGGTTTGCAGCACCAAATCTTTGCCTCTCGTGCGTGTGTGTGTTTACCAGGAGTGTGTGCATGCGTGTGTAGATCTCTGATTTCTAACATTTGGTATCAGAGCCGAGGTTGAGTTCTTGAGCGGTGTATGCCCAAGTACTTGCGGCTTGAGAAGATGTCGATCGTTGAGGCGGCGCCGACGGCAAGCAAGGAGGGAGGGATGTCTCTCCAGTACCCGGTGCTGAACAAGACGAACTACACAGCTTGGGCAACGAGGATGAAATTCCTCATGAAGGCGCAAGGCGTGTGGGAAGCAATTGAGCCCACGGGGAATGTTGCTGTTGATGTGAAGAAAGAAGAAAAGGCCATGGCTATCATCTCCCAGGCGTTGAGCGATGTGACGCTCATGCAAGTTGCGGCCAAGAACACTGCCTTGGAGGTGTGGACAGCTCTCCGCACCATGCACATGGGGGCTGATCGAGTCAAGGAAGCGAAGATCCAGACGCTACGCTGGGAGTTTGAAAATCTCAGCATGGGCAATACGGAATCGGTGGACGATTTCGCAACGAAGGTAACATTGCTTGTTGGCCAGATGCAAGCACTTGGAGAAAAGATAGAAGAGAAGAATGTCGTCAAGAGGTTTCTGCGAGCCGTCTCCGACAAGTTCATCCATATTGCGACGACGATCGAGTATTTTGGCGACGTCAACAACATGGCTCTTGAGGAGGTCGTTGGCTCCCTCAAGGCGTATGAGGAGCGCACCCAGCACCGTCATCGCAGCAACGGGGATGAGGAGCATCTCCTTCTCACGAAAGCCCAGTGGGAAGCTCGATCATCAGGACAAGGCGGTGGTCGCGATTCCAAGACGAAGCGTGACAAGAGCCACATCAAGTGTTTCAATTGCAGTGACTACGGGCACTATGCATCCGAGTGCCGCAAGCCAAAGCGTGACCGTGGGGATCAGGTGAACCTCATGTGTGCACAAGAAGATGAACCAACGTTGCTTTAAGTTAGTTGAGTCTAGACTAGGGGGGAGATTGTTAGCAAATAATCTAGACTTGGTTTTATCTTAGCATTTTGTTTCATGAGTAGTATGCATGGTACAATAGGCGGTGTGTCTAAAATTGTACCAACTAGTGTAGTATTGCACATAGTTGTGGTTGATGCAGGAGAACCGGAGAGTCCGGAGTAGCGGTGTGCCACTAGAACCTGCGGATTCAAGGCAACAAGTGCAAGGTAGAAAATTTGCAGACGGCGGAGTGGCGGGACGGCGGATTGTCGCCGCATGCATGCGATAAGTGGTGAGTTAACTAGTTGAGTCATTAGCGTAGTGGCGGATCATTAGGATCTTGGCTAATCACAATTTGTGGGTATGCAGGAAACGTAGACCACTTCTTGCATGAGATGCCCGTTATGTGCATGGATGGCTTGGTCGTCTGGCCGAGCGTGGCTTGCGGGATTGCAGCTGCTAGTGGCGCACGTACGCTGGCCTGTAACTTGTTTATTTAAGCATGTACTTAGCACCTTGTTTATTGAGGAAAATAACAGAGGAAACGCTGCGGTTTGCAGCACCAAATCTTTGCCTCTCGTGCGTGTGTGTGTTTACCAGGAGTGTGTGCATGCGTGTGTAGATCTCTGATTTCTAACAGAGCTGGCCCGCAGAATGTCTCGTGCAAGAACTGGTTTTAAAACGGGAGGATAAATACAAGGGCGTGTAATTTTAGCCGTCGATCGACTACTAGACGGCGCAGATCGAGTGTGTCAGTGCCACTAATGAACTGTAGTAACAGCAGGACATGCTTGACTTGGACTCAGGGGTGGTGGGTGTGGACAAGCCATCTCATTAGTGGGGGAAGCTGGCCGCCTTTCTATTGTTGCCTTTGCTAGAAGGTTGATGATCTCCACTGAGGATTACATGTGCCAGCAACTACCGAGCTCGAGGATACACGCGCATGATGAGGCCACCGTACCGCCACTAAAACGGCTAGCTAATGCTTCCACCGACGACAGGGAGGCTTGGACTTTATCTCGCTCGCACGGACGATGCCCGACATGATTGAGGGCCGGATCTAGACGGCGACGAAGATTAGGGAGTCTAGGACCAGACCCCGACAGTGCCAAAGAGGGGCGAGCTCCAAATCCGGTCGGCGGTGAGGATGTTGAACTATTTTGGATGATGGTGGTGCATATCAGGGGGTGGCCGGGCATAGGGAAGGAGTGGGGGTGGGCCGATGGGGAGGGGAAGCGATGGTTGAGAGAGGGAGGGGAAGGGCGACAGCCAGCTGGGATGGCTAGGTACAGGGGAGGGGGTGGGCCGATGGGGAGGGGAAAGCTAGCAGAGAGAGGGGAGGGGTGGTAGCCTACGGCGATGGCAGGGATAGCTATGCACGGGGGATGGGGTGGCGACTGAGAGAGGGAGGGGAGGGGTGGTGGCCTACATGGACAGGGGAGGGGCGGCTGTGCACAGTGGAGAGGGGATAGGCCAATGGGGGAGGGAGGGGGAGTGGTGGTAGTCGGCAGGCACAGCTGGGCACCGGGAATGGGACAATCAAATGGGGGGAGGGGAGCGACAATCGGGAGAGGGAGGGGATGGGATGACTAGGCATAGGGAAGGGGGAGGGGAGCGGTGGCCAAGAGAGGAAGGGAAGGGGGCGGCTGACGGGGACAACAAAGCATGGGGAAGGGGGACCGTCGATGGGGAAAGGGTGCGGTAGCCGAGAGAGGGAGGGGAGGGGGCGCCGGGCACAGCTAAGAGAGGGAGGGGGCAGTTGGGTCATGTTATGCCCTGAGCCATGCTCAGCTGGGCACGGTACTATTCGTGTCATGTTAGGTTGATCCATCGTGCCGAGGTATCAGCTCAAACACAATATGGTTGGTTGGGCTAGACCAACACAGTCGGTTTAGACATGCACCATACTATGCCTAAATTAGATTAATAATACCGTATTTTAGACCAGCACGGTTGGCCAGCGGACATCTCTATGAAAGGGCATGGCCTACTGATCCCAAATGTTGAAGTTCGAGTAGTGCTCGTGATTCAGTCTGTCAAGTGCGTGGTTAGCTGAAAAAACCTGCAGAACGCAGGGTATGGGATGACAAATCAGGCTAAAGCCTACCTCGTATGTTAGTCTACCATCATCTTCGACGTTATTACACCAATTTCGCACTTGGATCCGCACAAAACACTATCATCCTTTCGTGGGCTGTTTGGAACACATTTTTTCTGGAATTTTGTAAGAATTGAGTTGTTTCCTATGTAAATTCTGCTAAATTTACATCAAATTACTGTATTCAAAATGGGCCCTTAACAGCACTAGAACCAAACGGGCCTATAAGGTTGTGTTTGGTTTAGGGACTAGGTGGGATGGGATGGTCCTGTCCCTGGTTTTGGGATGGGATGATCCCATTTTTTGTTTGGTTGGGGGGATAGAGTCATCCCTGTTTTTTGTTTGGTTGGAAGGATTGTTTGGATGGAAGGATGAAGGTGGGACATGTGTGTATGATTACTCTCCTATCAAGCAAGGTGAGGTTACCTACTCCTCCTACCATACTTCCTATTATTGATATATTTGTACACATAAGCCTTTGAGTTTTTTTAAAAAAATTAAACAAAACAGTACTTAAAAAAACAAACCAAGGAACATAGCAAGATAATGACGTTCATATATAAATGCAAGGCTTAAACATAATTGTCCATATGCAAATCCAAGGCTTACACATAATTTGACATCCAACACTTACAAGCAAGTCATGGCTTACACTTCAGCTAATGCCAAGTTCTAGCTTACACACAAAAGTTGCATTAAATAGTAGCCTTACACATTTCAAGGCTAACATAGAGGCATACAAATAGTTAGACCACAGTTAAATTGTTTCATGTGGTGCAATCAAAAGGACCATCCACTACACCCTTTCACTGTCCTGGAAACTTGTTAGCAATAAACATAGCAAGCCAATTTAACTTATGCTCAAAGGAAGCTTGTAAATGCTCTACCCATGCGAGGTTGGCCACCAAATACGCATAATAAATAGATATGTCAGTGGAATCAAATCCTGGAAGGCTATTCACAATATCAAATAGATCTTCTGGCAAGTCATCATTGGGAGGGGGTTGAGTAGCAACCTTCTCTATAGCACAAGCAAGTTTGTCACCAACACGATTGATTGCACCAATCAGCCCCTCCTCTTCATCTACACTAGTCTTGGCTTTCTTTGACTTGCTTGCCGATGATGTAGCCCCATGATTAGTAGGAGATCCAGTGGCATCACTTTCACCATTTCCATTCATCTCACTCACACCATTTCCATTCATCTCACCCCCACTTTCATTGTCAACATCTTCTGTACCTAATGCAGAATTGGAATCCTTAGCAAACTTTTTTGTAGCCATGCTGTTCCCAAAGATGGTTTGCATCTCAGCATAGTGGAGAAGAGGCTTGTTCAAAAATTCAGCATCAGCCTTGTGATCCTATAATGGCACATAAGTTATATAGTGGGCAAAAAATGAGAAGACAACATATTGCTAAAGTTGTTGCAATTATACCTGAACATAGCTATTATAGTGCTCATCACCAAGAGTGATTATGCAATTGTTTTCATCCCAACCAGTAGCACTCAATCTCCTAAGCCTTGATATCTTTGCAAACCTTCTTTGCCATGTCTTCAAATGATTTTTGACTTGCTCACCAGTTTTCATTGTATTGAACTTTTCATTGATAGCTCTAGCACATGTGTTCAAATGGACTTTCTTAAAGCTAGAAGATGTCCTAGTGCCACCAGCCACTAGATTGGCTAGGTGAGTGAGCATGAAAGCAGACTGTGGTGCTGTCCATGTAGCATGACCATTTGTTCCCCCCACTACCTCATATGGTTCAGCCATGGCCTACCAAAAAATGAATTTTAGCAACCAATATCTCCATACAACTTAATTTCAACACATTATATGTCCATACAAATTAATTCCAGCAACAAACATGTCCATACAAATGAATTTTAGCAACCAATATCTCCATACAACTTAATTTCAACAACAAATGTGTCCATACAAATGAATTTCAACACATTATATGTCCATACAAATTAATTCCAGCAACAAACATGTCCATACAAATGAATTTCAGTACATAATATGTTCATACAAATTAATTCCAGCAACATACAAATACATAGAAGTAGTACATATTAATTGGCATAATGGTTTTGACGATCTACCCACATCTGATCAGCAATTTCTTGCCTAAAACCAACCATTGCAGCATGCTCAATTGCTTGGCCAGTTGACGAGGTAGCATGGTTTTGAATTGGCCAATTAGAATCTTGTATAATGAACTCATCATTCCCATCTTTTATGAAAAAATTATGAATTATGCAGCAAGCTACAACAATATCTACTTGAGTCGGGAAAGGGAAGAAAGGAGTGGCATCATCAAGAATTTTGAATCTCCTCTTAAGTGACCCAAATGCACGCTCTACCGTCACACGAAGAGATGAGTGCCTAAGGTTGAACAACTCCTTCTCATTTTGCACCGGATTATTCCCCCACTCATTCAAATGGTACCGTACTCCACGAAAGGGAGGCAAGAATCCCGGTTTGGCTCCATATCCGGCATCAACTAGGTAGAATTTGCCTAACATATTATGGACAAGGTGATCACATTTCAAGATATCAACAATTGCCATGACAAAATTGAGTTAGTGATTATTCTATTTACCTTGTGGCACATGAAGGCCATTTTCACGTTCTAAAGCATCCCGTAAAACTAGAGCATCATGTGCAGTGCCTTCCCAACCAGCCAAAATATAAGTAAACCATAGATCAAAATCTACGGCTGCCATTACATTTTGAGTTGGATAGGACTTTCTACCACGAAAGGAATGCTCCATATCCTTAGGAACAGATACTCTTACATGTGTGCCATCAATAGCTCCAACACAATCCTAATTTATGTTCAGTACAATCATAAAAAGATTAGGGACTAAGACAAGGTTACATAATTTAAATGTGAAAAGGTAGGGATGAACCTCACACCTTAAAATAAGGATCCCACCGGGGGTTTCCTGCTATTTTGGCTGGAGTTTGCAATGACGGGGGCCTAATTAGTTCCACTCGTAGCTCACCAATTGCACGAAGTACCTTGTTGAAATAGCGACTTCTTGTTTCTCGACCTATCATAATTAGTGCCAACTAACCTATTCCTAAGGTTGTGCCCCACTGTATTTAGAAACATAGCAACTTGTTGCTCAACACACATATGAATGGTATCTTGAAGCAACCCACGATCCCTAAAAAGGTTACAAAACCGAAAGAAACATGCTCTATTAAGTCTAAGCATGTTCACACAAGTTGTATCATCTCTCCAAATTTTTGTGTTTAGGTATTCTAGTCTTATTCTATCTCTTTCCTCAATTGGCCCATAAGTAATACCGACTCTACTAGCACATCTTTTTCTTTTTCTAGACTCAATAATCATGGCCACCATCGACAAAAACATATACGCAGCAGCAGAACAAATTAGAACCTTGGTCTTCTGATCCATCTACAATACAACATTCAAATCAAGAAATCATATCCACAGATCATGCTCAACCACAATAATCATATCCACAGATCATGCTAAACCACAATAATCATATCCACAGATCATGCTCAACCACAATATTGCCATGGAGCTAGGGTTTCCTTACCTTGGGCAAACCACAGATCTGGACCCGTCGGAGGAGAATGGTAGGGGGAGAATGGTGTCAGCCGGAGGAGAAGATGGCCTTTGCTGTAACCTGTGATACGAGTCAACAAAAGAGAATAGTAGTCAATCAGTTGCTGGTGAGATGAGGGTGTCAGCCGGAGGAGGAGGGAGGGGGTGTGAGGATGATCTGGACCCATCGGCTTGCCGCGCAGCCCGCCGTGAAACCCGCCGCGCCGCCCTCTGGGAAGACCCGCCGCGCCGCATGGAAGACCCGTCGCGCCGCCGCCGTGAAGATCCGCCGCGCGCCGCTTGGAAGATCCGCCGCGCGGCCCGCCGTGAAGATCCGCCGCGCCGCCGCTTGGAAGATCCGAGCGCCGCCCGCCAGATCCGAGAGGCGCGGGATTTTTTTCGCTGGCGCGCGCGAGAGAGAGCGCTGACAGAGAGGCGCGCGCGGAGCTGAGAGAGAGGCGAGCGGTGATTTTTTTCGGTGGGGAGTGAGAGGATGGCTCGCGCGCGTGATTTTTTCGGTGGGATGACTCTGTCCCGTGAAAAAAAGAAGATCGCTCCATCCTAGATCTACAAAGAATATTCATAGTGGGATGTCCTTGACTCTACTTGTCTCCCATCCAAACACCTACAAAAATGGGTCCATCCCATCCCATCCCACCTTGTCCTTGCAACCAAACACAGCCTAACAGCACCAAAGTAGTGATGCAACATGCATTCTAGAAGTCAGTCTGAAAATAGACTCATAGCCACTTTTTTCAATTTTAGCATTTGAATATCTGTTTTTCAAAAAAAAGCCCTCTGCGTGAACTTACCATGATCTGCAGCACCTACCGAGCCGGGGGAGCTCAGCAAGTCCTTGCTCGGCAGATGCTCCCAGGCACAGTAAGTCTATATAGGCAACATATCCTATACACTCAAGCTTGTGGTGCACTTACCGTGCACCCTAACTAAAAAATCATAAAAATTTCTAAAATTTTTTACATGTATTCTATGGTTTAATCCACCTATCTGTAAAATTTCAAGTTCAAATTCATTTTATTTTAAGAGCATCAAAAAATATAAAATTCTGACAAATTTAAACTCTTAACTGTTGTCAGATTTTCTCTTTTTTATTATTGAATCTGAACTTGAAATTTTATGCATAATTAAAGTAAGTTCATTAGTACATGTAGAATTTTTTCGAATTTTTTTCATGATTTTTTAGTTAAGGTGCACTATAAGTGCACCATAAGTTTAAGTTATAGGATATATTGCCGTCTATATAGAGGGGGTAATTTTTGAAAATATGGATGATCACGTGTCAAATTTTTTTTAAAAAAAGTGACTAAGAGGCTATTTGCGTGCTCAGTCCTGCATTCTGCCCCAAAAGAAAAGGTAATGCAGCATGCATGTCAGCATCATAGATCTGGACCTACTCGCCCGAAGGAAAAAAGAAAAAAGGTGCGCTGCATCTGACGTCCGAGCCCATTGACCATGACATCACACCGGCCAGTCGGCAAGGACCGGTTGTTGTGCAGGGACTTTGTGTTGAATATATGCTTAATATTTTAATTTTAGATTTTATTAGAGATAAATATCATGAATAATTATTGATGTATAAATCAATAATAATAGTAGACAATATATTGCACTTCAAACTATGCTAAAAAATATTATATAATAGAGTCAATTGGTCACACAAAAGACACAGTTGGGTCTGATGAAAAATATAAAGCAGCGCAAGTTCGATGAGTACAAAACATAGATGAAACAATAAAGCGAGCGGTCACGCAAGTGTATACTGTCCAGAAACCTTATTGCCGCCTTGTACAGGTGTCCTCTGCGGAAATGGTTCGGAGATTCCACCCACCTTCCTTCCCAGTGCACGTCGAGAAAAAAGGTCGATAAAGTTTGGCGGCTCGACACTCCAACACAACTTACCAAAGGAGAAAGAAGGTGTGGAAGAAGAATGAAGAATTCGGTTGGTGAACCTAGACGTCTCTAGTTCTTTTTAAGGATACACGACAATTACTCTCTAATAACTGAAGTCATTAACACAAATTAAATTAAATAATCCAGTGATTTGAAAATCGCATTCAAATAGAATAAAGAAAGATAATGCATGATTCAATAAAATGAAAGGTAGATTTATAATACATGATTCAACAAAATAAAAGGTATATTTAATATATCAGAAGACACGCTATAACATGAAAATGCACGAATACATGCGCACGTGTATATATTTAGTCAAAGTTCTCATGCCATCTCCTACCAATTACCACATATTTCAAGGAGTGATAAAGAACCCATCTTATAAATTACCTTTTCTCTATTTAGTTAGGTAATATGATACTAAACCATGAATACTTTAAACTTATTAAAGGAAATAGGCCTCGGCTCATGGCCAATTCCCAACACTTTGTTGATCAGCCAACCTGGGTTGGGCCTCTCCTGTTAAGATTCAGACCGGGGAGAGCTCCTACTGCTACACAAGTGCAGCAATGGCCGTCTACCAACCAGTTCATCTTTTTGTTTCCTCTCTCTCTCTCTCTAAAAAAAACAGTTCATCTTTTTGGGCAACTCAGCCTACTCATGTATTGACCAGTTTATGGTTTTCATGAATGTAGTAAGTAATTCTTCAATATTCAGTTCAAAACTTTCGGTTTCTGAAACTTAAAAGCCAGAAGCTAAAAACTGTTATGAACATTTATGCACCCTGCCAATCTGTAATACTATATTCATCTATCTTGCTTATAGTTTACATGACCTGCCGTCTCAGGGAATTTTACGTCTCCAGTAAAAATTCCCAGTCTGACCGTGCATGAACTCAAAACTGATCTATTGTGCTTGCATTCCGGACAATCCATTGTTTGTTTGTGCCGGGCACCAGCTAACCGGAGGGTCAACGGCTGAGGTCACGCTCGTTTCGGCTTCAGCTTCTGGCTTATTTTTCACTATTTATAAAATTCATTTTTTTTGAACTTTTAGCTTTTTTGAGCTTTTTTGCGGTTCTTTTTTCTCGTATTCGTTTGCGTTGTCCGTGATGAGCTAACATATTTTTATTTTTAGTTTTTTTTAAATTTAATTACGCTAAATAAGACACCTTTAACTACAGTAAAATTTCAGTCGCTATAGTGTAATTTTAACTATAAACCGTACATAGCCCTGATGTATTAGAAATTCAGAGTCAAATTCTAGTTTAACTGCCTATATCATTTATTGCGAGCAAGGGTAGTTGACAGTCTCCTACCTTCGATGCAACAGCCGACCTGTGTGGAGTGGCCCATGTAGTCGAAGTTGAAGTTGAGTTGTGATGGTTGGTTTAGTCCCACAGTAGTTGTTTACAGTGAGTTGCATTTGCTAGTATATAGTGTCCGTTGGATCCAAAAGACTCCTCCGAGTTAATCATTTTTATATGAAGTGAAGATGAAAGTGTAAACATGATCCTATATACGGATAGGCTCGCCCCACAGTAGCCTAAGCATGGAGGAAATTTTGGACTGTGTGGTGTTACAACCAGTTGATCTTTAAGCTAAGGTCAGTTGTTTTCACGTTAAATTACTGTGAAATTCGTGTGTTTCGAATGCGTCCTACATTTTTAAGTGGATTTATCCATTCAATTTTATTAAGCTTATTTTATTAAGCGTTGTGTGGGAATGCGCATAGTTGGATATTATTCGGTGATGAAAAGAAAAAAGAGGTGACCAAATTGACATAACCTTAATTTTTTGCCACTATGTTCATAAATTTATGTATGGCGTGCATGATCTTAGATAGAGAGAGGGGGAGCTGTCTCTAACCAATCATCGTTAAGTACTCTCCACAAGTCAAAACCACGAGATGGAAACCAATTAAGTTTCGTTTTTCTCAACCATGTTTCAGGCACCTTAGTTATTTTTCCCTCAAAAGTTAAAGAGTCCTTCGCATATTTTTTTTTCAAATTTGACCCCTCGACACTCATTTTTACAAATCTAGCCCTCTTCCTAAACTCAGTAGCTATAGCAGGTGTAACCATGCATCAGTGTCACATTCGCCGCCGTGCGTGCCATTGACTGGTGGGTCTCGCATGTCAGGATTGTCGTCTTTGGCTTAGTCTCTTCTCCGTGTCCGAGCCGAACACTACAGAACCGCTATGCCACCTCTCATGTGCATAAATAGGAGCCCAAACCATTGACTTTTGCACCTGAGTCACCTTTTCCTCGCCATGCACCGCCGTCACCAGATTTGTGCTCTGCATCGTTGTCACACCACCCAAGTATGACAAGCAACTGTTGTTGCACCTGAGTACCTTTGATCTTGGCGATTGCAATGGAAGCTTTGTCGAGACTAGAGAAACGCTTGAGGACCATCGCCCTCGATGAAGCATCGTCGAAGCCCATCGCCACCATAAAGTTGATCTATTTTGCTGCCTCGAGTTCGCTGTAGGTGAAGTCCGTTGACCATTGGTCCCTGTGCCCAACTAGAGTAGTGTCGCATTGCTCCTAGAAACACTTTGTGTGCATCGCTGAGCTCCGCCGAGGTCTCCTCACTAAAATCCACCGTCGCCCATGTAGCGCAATCACCTACCTCGTTGCCGACCACCATGCTGTGCCCCAACGCCAGATCCAAGCTGAAAGATCGCTTCGCTATGATGGGAGGATGCTAGATCTGACCTCGTTGACCCACCAATCGCCTCCAATCTCCATCGCTGGAGATGACCACCATGACCGTCGATCTGGTCCTGGAGGCTTTTGACACGGAGGTTGATGATGTGAGATGGAACTACGGGAGGTGTGTTCTTGGAGGCTTCATCACGTGATGAGATTGGAAACGTTATGGAAGGAGTTCATAACAGGAAGGTTTAGAGATATGTTAAAACTCATGTTAGGAAGGGTTTCTGGTTCCTTCATTTGAGGAAGAGATAGTATTTCATGTTGTGTTTAAGTCAAACATGGTTTAGGGCTCTAGCATATAAAAACAGAGGTAGGCTAAGGGTTTTAGGAGTGGTTTTTGGAGAAGTGGCTTTGAGAGGCTTTTTGTGCTAGGGTTTTTAGGGGTGCTGTAAGAGCGCTTTGTAACCACAAATATGATACAGAGATAATAGATCAGATCTATTCTAAGAAAAGTTCATCGCCTGCGTGTTTTCCTAAGCATTGTTTTCCTGTGTTCTTAGCGATGTGCTAACGCATCATGATCCGGTGTGCTATGAGCACGGTGTTGTCTTCGGCTTGTACTCGTTTGAGCGGTTGAAACATTCGAGCGATAGAGCGTTCAGGCAGTCGTAGTGTTCGAGCAGAGGAATATTTTGACTACATGCAAAGCTAGTTGAGTTAGCGATCGAACAACATGTGGTCGAAATCTACATCTCGTAATTTAGATTGTTTTTCTAGTTTGAGTTTTTGGTTTCAGGTTTCAAAAAGAGGAGGCAATCATTCACGCCATATGATCCTACATATACGCTCGACAATGACCTCTTCCATATGTTATTCCCTAATTAACATAAACCATGTGATTCTCTTATTTAACTTTTAATCACCATCTAAATAATGGGCTATAATACTATGGTAGACAATTCTCTAGTACGATGATATCCAAATATCTGAAGTTACATCAAAAGAGAACCAAATTTGTACGAATATTTCTTTTAATTCTACTAGCTCCCTATGATGATCCGTAAAATATCAGATGTGGTAGTTTTCCTACTAACATATTGTTATTGTGGGCAAAAGCTACATTGGATCATTCTTTCGAACATGAGATTTCACCAATCCTAATCAGTTAATCTTCGAAAACAATATATTTAGTAATTTTCTCATAAGCAGAAAGGGGGTTTTATACCAAGTACTCATAGAGCCATCGACCTCAAAGTTTAGTGGTGTCTGTACTCCTCCCCCTCGTCTGTGCATCTCCATCTTGCTCTAGCATACTTTGTAGTGCCAGTTCAAATGCCCCATCCCTCCACCTGTACGAGCAGTTAATTGAGATTCACAATAATTACGAGTTGCAATCTCTACCATTTGGTCATCACGGATATCTTGACTTCAAGTCATGTGCTTCTAACGCGACGCTCTTTATCTAGTGGTGCCAGTGCCGGACCCAGACCCACCAATGTTGCTGTTTGTGGATAGGGGAGAGAAGTCTGGTGTCTCCATTGGCTCTGGACTGCCTTGGTATTCCTTGTAGCCCTCTGTACTATCCATATGATGATCCTTTATGCCATAGTCTCTCATGCTTGGTAAGAGCTGACAAGCATCAATGAGAGTCAGAACTGGAGAACTAGGGGAGCGGTGCGAGAGCTTCTAGCAAGGTGCCCCATTGTTGCCTTCGTGCTGCGAGTCCTCAATAGCATACCTCTACCGAGCTTGGTTGCTCCTGCCACCACCTGTGTGCTGTGACTCCTTGGTAGCATACCACCACCGAGCTTTCAGTTGTACTGACTATTGAGACTACTGAGTAGAGCAAAAAGAGAAGAGAAACTTGATGCTTCGATGGTGAATAAATGAGTAAAGTTGGGTTTTATAGTCACGGAGGAGGAGAATGTTGCATCTTCTCGTTGTCTCTCAACCCCACCACCGCTCTGCCTTCTTCGTCTGCTCCATCTTGTAATTGCTTCCCGACCGTTGCTCCTCTCCCTTCCCGCCCATTACTTCTCTGATCTCTTCTCTGTCTTATCATCGGTACCATGCTAGCTGCTAAGTGTCCTAGGCAACCGTTGGCTGGCCGACGCCCCTACCGTGTTAACTGCTGTTGTTCCCTCAGCCCTCAGACCTCTACTCCACTAGTAGGCCTCCTTCTTACAAAAATTTTCACCGTTTCACTATCCTCACTCACTACGTTCTCTCTCTCTTCCCATCGAACAAAGAGGTCGAAAGGTGGAGAGGAGTGGCTGGTGGTGGGTCTTGGCATCGCAAGAGGCGTCCTGGAAGTGGAGGCGTGCGGAGAATTGAACCTAGGATGCGACGGTGAAGGAGCGGCCGAGTGGGAAGGCGGTGAGTGTGTGAGGGGGTTGCGACCAGAGGCGCGACGCCGGATGTGGGCAGGCACCACGGGTGAGTAGATCGTGCCAGCACCATTCCCGGGCACCCTGCATGCTTTTTCCTCGACGCCAGCACCAACGCATCTCGCCCTCACCAATCACGCCGACGCCGGATCCGATTGTCCTCAGACACAACGCTAGCTAGACCCAGCATTCGAGGACAACACCACCATTGTCCCCGGCCACTCTACACGCTTCTTCTCTAGCACCGGCGCCGCCGCTAGATCCAACGGTCCCTGGCCACACCGTTGCCGGTTCCGACCTTCCCAAACTGCACAACAGGTACTCCCACGTCCTTGCTCTCCCTCCCCCTCTCCAGCTACTCCCACGTCCCACCATCCCTTGGCATCCAGGACATAGGCCCAGCCGCGTTGCTTCCCATCGCTATGCAGCTGTCGTGCCTCCGTGCTGTCCGGCCTGCCGTGTCACTTTTATGCCGAACCGGCCCAAGCACAGTCTGACAGGCCGGGCCATGTCGTGTCACCCAACAAGCCTTCTTTTCTAGGCCTGGCATGGTCTATCGTTCGTGTTGTTCTAGCCTGGCTCGCCACGTATCATGGTTGTGCACCTATGCCGTACTTAGGTCGTGCCGTGCCAGTTGGGCTGGCCTAGAAAAGCCCGGTCTGACACCTATGTCTAGTTCCAAGAAGTATGCTGATTCATTCGGCTTTATGCATGGTCTGATTATATGTCAATGAAATGAGCATTTTGTGTAAGTTTTCTGTGAAGGAATCGGAACATTATGTTTTTTCTCATCATGGTGCTCACGTTTCCATGTAACGTGTCCTTTTTTCTTTTTCTTTTTTTGGCGAGTGTGCCTTTTTTCTTAAAATAAGAAGTTCCCTCTTATCTTTTCTTGCATTCAAGTAGTTTCTCCCGCTCAATGTTCTTAGGGACATTTTGTGAATGGTGTCCCACAATATTTATTCCATTCATGTGACCGTACGTGATGTGTTAAAAGTGTATACGTCTTGCATATCTTTACTATTTAAAGAAATATTATGTAAGTTTTAAGATTTTTACGAAAGTTCTGGTTAACAGAGTGGCAGGGGTGGCGAATAGGGTGGTACGGCCTTCACAAACAGCTTTTATGCCGGGAAGAAACATAATGGAGGGTGTTGTTATTTTGCATGAAGTGATTCATGAAATGCATAAACGAAAAAAAGAAGGGCTTATTCTCAAACTAGATTTTGAGAAAGCCTATGATAAGGTTGATTGGTCCTTCTTGCAGCAGGCACTAAGGATGAAAGGGTTTTCTCCGACTTGGTGCAGATGGATTGAGATTGTGGTTACGGGTAGGAGTGTGGGGGTTAGTGTGAATGATAGGATTGGTCATTATTTTCAGACTAGGAAAGGTTTGAGGCAAGGGGATCCTCTCTCGCCAATCCTTTTTAATATAGCAGCGGATATGTTAGCCATCCTCATCTCCAGAGCAAAATCAAATGGACAAGTTAGGGGTTTGGTACCAAACTTGGTGGATGAAGGTCTTTCCATTCTTCAGTATGCAGATGGCACTATTCTTTTTATGGAAAATGATTTAGAAGAGGCGAAAAACTTGAAGTTGGTATTATGTACCTTTGAAAAGTTGTCAGGCCTGAAAATTAATTTCCATAAAAGTGAGTTTTTTTGCTTTGGGGCCGCCAAGGCTTTAAGTAAGGAGTACAGCATCTTGTTTGGGTGTAAGGAGGGGAGTTTTCCTTTTTAGATATTTGGGTATTCCAATGCACTATCGTAAGATCTTGAACAAGGATTGGATGCTAGTTGAAGAGAGATTTCAGAAAAAGCTCAATAGTTGGAAAGGGAAGTGGTTGTCAGTGGGGGGTAGGCTGGTTTTAATCAACTCAGTTTTATCGAGTCTCTCGATGTTCATGTTGTCCTTCTTTGCTATTCCTAAAGGAGTCCTTAAAAAGCTGGATTATTATAGATCCAGATTTTTTTGGCAAAGCGAAGAACATAAGAAGAAGTATAGGCTTGCGAGGTGGAGTATTTTGTGTAAACCGAAATGTGTGGGGGGGGGGTGGGTATTTTGAACTTAGAATTGCAGAATAAGTGTCTTCTGAGCAAATGGCTCTTTAAGCTTCTAAACGAAAATGGACTGTGGCAAGATGTTCTCAAAAGAAAATATCTGAAGAATAAGACCTTATCGCAAGTGGTAAAGCAACCGGGCGATTCACACTTTTGGGCGGGTCTTATGGATGTTAAAGATCAGTTTCTGGAAAAAGGCAAATTCAAAGTCAACAATGGTCACCAAACTAGATTTTGGGAAGACTATTGGTTAGGAAATGAACCTCTGATGAAGAAATTCCCCTCATTATATAGAATAGTGAGAAGAAAAAATGCCACGGTCGAGCAGGTATGAGAGACCATGTGGTCGTGACTCCATGAGAGTGATGAGTAATTGACAAGGGTTTAGGTCAGTCGAGTTTGGTTTGAGTGGTTCGGAGTCGAGTCGTTGCGTGGCGCAATCGGGCTCGGTCGGGCTCTGGTCAAACCTGGTCATTTGGGCTTAGTATGTATATTCTAATGTTTCGACAGGTTTGGACTTCATCTGTGGTAAGTGTGATGGTATTTACGCTTTCATGTGTCGAGCGGTGCTATTTGACGTGTTTCTTGTCTGTGTGATCGCGGGGCGTCGAGTTGGAGTCGTGGCGAGACACGATGGACGGACTAGGCGCGGTGGCGCCGAGGTCGAAGCGGTCGGGATGTGTCGAGACGCAGCGTGGACTCGAGGTGGTTGCGGCGTGCGAGGCAGGGGCGCGGAAGCTTCCGGAAGGTGCGGGAGGCGAATCGGGAAATTCGCAAGGCTGCACAGCGGGAGCGAGCTCCGTTGGACGTAGCGGGCGTAACGGGCCGGAGACCCGTTAGCCAATCGCTATAAAAGGAGAGGAGGGGCTGCATGCCCTCCTTGAGCACTTGAGAGAGTATTAGGGTTTACTCTAGTCAAAAGAGGCTTTGGAGAGGTTGTTTGCTTTGGGGTCTTTAGTGGTTGGGAGAGACAGAGTTTGTTAGTGTGTGCTCCTCTGTCCCTTCGATGGTTTCTGGTAGAGCAGTGTTGTTCATCCCCTCCAAGCATTCATGGTTGAGGATTGAGAGGTTGGAGAGGGATTGAGGGTCATGTAATCATTCATCTTGATCTAATGTCCATGCGTATCGTGACTCCTTGTATTTCCTTTTGATCCAATGAATGAAATCTGAAGTTTTTATTCTGCTCTGTGCTCTCTGTTCTTCGATGCCTCCATTTGGTGATTTTTGAGTTTTCGTGGTTTTGAGTTCTTGATTGCTGAGGAGTGCCAAAATGGGTTGCTCTATGATGGGATAGTACTTCAAGGTCATTTGATCGATTAAAATCCCAGAGATAAGGTTTTAATTTCAGGTTTGGCACTTTGAACCTCTCTGTTCTTCATTTGCCTGTTTCTAGGGTTTTGAGTTAAACCTTGATTCCTTTCTTGGCTTGAGGTGATATTTGGTCTGGGAGGTCCCCTTGCTATTGCTAATATATGCCCAGATTTTCAGTGCCAAAGGATCAAGGGTTTGGGAGGAGTTTGAGTTTTTATTTTCAGCTCCCTGTAATTTTCAGTCTTTAGGCATAATCTGAATTTCTAAGCCTTCAGTTGATTTCCCATGTTATTTGGTCTCTCAAATGTGTTTGGAATAGATCCTTGAAGTTTTCCCTTGAAGTGATTTACTTCTTTTATCTCCTCCACTTGTTTTTGACAAAATCTCCTTGCTTCAAATCTGAAAATCTGCTTGTCTGTTGTCTAATTTTCAGTCTGCAGAATTCCTGTTTTCAGCAGCAAGTTTAAGCAGTTTTCAGCCCTTGTTGTTTGCTGTTTTCAGCATCAAGTTCTAGCTATTTTCAGCTTCTTCCACCTGCAGTTTTCAGCAGTAAATTTCAGCAACTTGAGTGCAGTTTTCAGCAGAAAAATTCAGCAACTTGAGTGCAGTTTTCAGCAGAAAAATTCAGCAACTTGAGTGCAGTTTTCAGCAGTAAAATTCAGCATTTTGAGTGCAGTTTTCAGCAGTCAAAATCAGCAATTTGAGTGCTGTTTTCAGCAGTCAAAATCAGCTTTTTGGGTGCAGTGTTGCCTTTTAATGTCATGCAGTTTTCGGCCAACAAGTAGCTACTGTTTGCAGTCTTTTTGCTCCATTTTAGTTGCTCCTTCTTGATAGCTTTGTAGCTATTGGAGAGGAATCGTTTCGTGAGTATCTTGGGGGAGCAATTTTTAAAGTCGACATTCACCCCCCCTCTGTCGCCATTTCGGTCCAACAAGGTACTAAGTACAATACCTCTGAATATCTCGTTTAGACGGGCATTGTCGAGCACTAGACAGGCAGATTGGCTTAATTCGGTAGCATTAGTAGTGCCTCTTTCCTTGAACGATAAGAAGGATGAGTTAGTATGGAGTTTGACTAAAAGTGGATCGTTTTCGGTTCAGTCATTATACAAAGATTTAATGAATGATGGTAGAGTGTCGAGAAGAATTTTATTCTGGAAGGTGAAGGTGCCTTTAAAGATTAAAATTTTCCTTTGGTATCTTTACAAAGGTGTTATCCTGACTAAAGATAACTTGGTTAAAAGAGGATGGAAAGGAGTACTAAGTGCGGTTTTGTAATGCCGAGAATCCATTCAACACCTCTTTTTGATTGTCACGTGGCTAGGTCTATTTGGAATGCGGTTTATGTTGCTTTTAATATTCACAACCTTTGCTAGTGTAAACCATTTGTTTGGTTCTTGGTTGGCGAGCTTATCGTCAAGTCCGAGAATGCAAATTTTACTAGGAGCGGCACCATGTACTGGGCATTGTGGTTATGCGAAATGATGTTGTTTTTAGGAGGATCGCGCTAACTCTTTCGTGCGAGTTATTTTCGGGGACTTCTTGGATCGAGCGGTGGTCCGTGCTATCTAAAGAGGACGAGAGAACACCATTAAGAGAAGGTTGTCGTGCGATGGAGATTTTGATGCTGGAAATCTTCAACAATTTCGGTTGGCGAAGCAGGAATAGGGTAGAGGCCTAATTTCTGTTTCGAGCTTTTGATGTTGGCTTTTTGTATCGCTTTATAGCGAGTTACAGTCTAAGTGCTGTGTGTATGGTTGAACGACTATACTCATTCATGCGTGAGTGTGGAAGGCCGGAATATTTCAATATTCCTTCATCTAAAAAATCACTCCGTACTTCATCTGCCACTCCTCCTATCTCCTCGTATAAAACATTATGCCGACGTGCAGGCCTCGCCCCTACCTTGCCACCCGCGCCTGCTCCTCCATCTCGAGAAAATTGCTATAATAGGACTCTCAAATAACGTGTTTCGCTATAATAGGACTTCTAACGTTGACATCGCTAAAATGACACCCGAAACATTGGCTTCTCGTAATACATGACATTTGGCTAATGTTTCGAAATACCCGAACATTGGAATTAAAAGAGCCAAATGTCATGTATTACGAGAAGCCAATGTTTCGGGTGTTATTTTAGCGATGTCAATGTTAGAAGTCCTATTATAGCGAAACACATTGTTTGAGAGTCCCATTATAGCAATTTTCTCCTCCATCTCCGCTCCGCCGCACAAATCGCTCGAGCTTCAACCTTTTGCCCCCACATCTGCACCCGCCGCCGCCAGTCCTCCCTTTTCCCCTCCCATCTATGCCGCCGCCACCGTTCCTCCCTCCTCCCCTCGCATCCGCGCCTGCCACCGCCGCCTTCCCCCTCTCCCCACCTGCTGCTCCTCCTTCGTCCCCTCTCCCCTACCTTCCCTCTCTCCCCGCCTGCTGCTCTTCCCCTTCGTCGCCCCCTCCTACACCGACGTCGCCGCCGCTCTGTCCACCACTGCGTCCGCCTCCGCCACCACATCTTGCTCCTCCCCATCGCTTTCCTCCTCTTCCTCACGTCTCTCCTCGGGTGGCCTCCGCGCGACGCGAACGAAACTGAAACCCAAGTCTATTTCGATTCGAATCCTCTCGAGATGCTCGCGTCGCCTTCCTCCCCACGCCGCGCAATCCGCCTCTCCAAATCTGCCATCTCCCATCACCTGGTCGCAGCAGGCACGGAGCCGCACGGGGTTCTCGACGAGGCGGTTGTTGGTGGTGGAGGCGGCCGCGGCGGCTTCTTCGGCGCTGAACGGCGCGGTGGATTTGTGGAAAGATGTGAACGAGTCGCCGCAGTGGCAGGACCGCATCTTCCACGCCCGCACCGTGCTCTACGGCCTCGTTTTCGCGTCGCGCTTGTAAGGTCCCCCCCCCCCCCCCCCTTAAAAAAAAATCCGATTACGCGATCATATCTGTTTTGGCTGGTTTTGCCTCGATTGCGCGCGTTGGCTTGATCCGTGGGTGCTTGATTTCAAACTTGGGGATTGTGCAAGGAATCGAGGGGCTGAGGCTGAGTCATGAGGTGAGCTCCACTGGCTTCTGTTGTATCTTCAAAAATCTGGCTTCTGAGACAGATGAAGAAGTCAATCGTTTAGCCAATTCAGGTGGAAATGCTACTGTGAACACAAGATATGAGGCCTTTTTTACCCGAAAGCTTCAAAAAAAACACCAAGACAAGATTGTGCTACAGAGGTGTGTGCTGATTTCATCAGGTACACATCGGGTTAATTTTTTATCATTACTTTTTTTGTTGACTCTGACAAAGCTATGCTTTCTGTCCGTCTATATATATGCAGGAAAAAAACGAGCTTCAATAATTTGTTTTTGATCCACATTTTTCATGCCCTTTACCATACAGATACAATAGCAAACATGCGGTAGATAAACATCATCACCAACAACACACCAGCATCCGACATGGTTTTGGTCATCCTTTCTGGAATAGCTAGAGGAGTAAGGACTCAGATCACAAACGACTAAAGAAAATGGTGCGATGAACTCTCATGTTCAGTTTTTCAAGTGTATACTGCAATTTATACACTACCTTTATTGTAAAACTGTCTACTTTGTTTTAGATGGATGTCGGCATGGTAGAATTTGTTGGATTAATTAAGGTCGATATCATAAGGGGCACAAATCTAGCTGTTCGTGATGTTCTGTCAAGTGATCCATAAGTCATGCCCGATCCGGTGCCGCCTCTTAAACCGGTATGCTTTCTTTTGTATGGAGAGTTGAAGTTTAATCGAAACTAAATGTCTAGCTTTATTTTTTTACCTTGGTCATGTCAATGGAATGTTGTGGCTATTATCTTTACCCAATATCATAGTTTTCTTGTGCAATGTGTGTGCACATTGATACTCTTATCTTTGGTGTCTAAGACTATTGGTTGTTCTATATTGAAGTATGTATTTATTTAGTGTCTAAATTATACTCAGATATTAAAATATATATATTTAGTGCCTAAACTGATCTTGATTATTGGCATATGTATAGGTACACCTTCATTATCTAATAGTCTAAATTTATGGAGAAGTGGTAGGCTGCATTTTTGTTTTGGTTGGCACTGAAGTACGAGTTCTTTGATGAGACCTAAACATTTGTTATAGAAAGGATGGGAATAGGGAATAGCCATTGGGCTTCAAATGTTTTATGTCTCTATTTAAGACCTCAAATTTTGCCAGTAAGTTCTTGTTGTATGAAAAAGTCTAAAAAAACTCAATTCTGACAATCTGCTTTCTACTTCCTAACAGCAAGTATTCGACAAGGACACATTCAGCCCTGACTATCGAATGGGGGTGGAGGGCTGAGGTTAACATCTAGACTCTGATATCTGCAGCAAAAGAGTATGAGAATTCGACAATCACCGACTCGATGCATATCTGCAAATTGTTGGCAAGAGATGACAGCATGCTCGCTAAGGACAGCATCATCTCAATCGTCGATGGCAAGGTGAAACAAGAGATCACATTGAGGCTTCAGAACGTCAAAGCATGGTGAGCTTGAGATCGAGCTTGAGTGCCCGTGAGTCAGTAGCTTCTGTATTTACTGGGACGAAATTCCATTGCTGTGACACGAACATTGCTTTGCAGTACCCAGAGACATTTGCTTGTGTGTTTATTCCATGCTTGTAATTATCATGTTGAGTCACTTCTATAATGCAAGATAACGATTTTAAGCTGCTCTACGTTTTTTGGAGATCCTGCAATATCAATATTCAACTCCTGATGTGTGTATATATATAAGACGCTGAAATACGACACCATGGTGTCTGGACATCAAGATTCCTTGCCTTTGGATTACCTTTAGATATGCGCTAGTGCAATGGTATGAAAAGAAAGTCATTGA
The DNA here is from genome assembly GCA_036346575.1 of Dendrocalamus sinicus. Taxonomy (NCBI): domain Eukaryota; kingdom Viridiplantae; phylum Streptophyta; class Magnoliopsida; order Poales; family Poaceae; genus Dendrocalamus; species Dendrocalamus sinicus. Next base: position 7,514,555 of record CM070645.1, read on the forward strand.
CATGGATGGAAAGTCTTAATTATGGATGGAAAGTTTCACTCATAGATGGAAAATCTCACTCATAGAGACTAGGCTATATATATATATATATATATATATATATATATATATATATATATATATATATATATATATATATATATATATATATATATATATATATATATATATATATATATATATATATATATATATATATATATATATATATATATATATATATATATATATATATATATATATATATAGGAAAAATACTTTTACTATAAGGCACCCACATCCGATACGCGTGTATGATTGATGATTTTTTTGAGTTTGGGTATGAAAATGTTTTATACCCTTGATATATTTATGGTAAGTAAGTTTTGAATTCAGTTCAAACTAGTTTGAACTACTTTTGAGTTCAATGCGACTACATTGAGTATATACCATAAAAATAGTTCAAACTAATTAAACTGAAGTCGAATTTAATTTTTTTCGGAGTTTGACATCTCAAATATACTTTTTTATGGGTATATGAAGACACCTACATCAAACGTTGCGAATCTCAAAGCAAATCAACGGGTATTGATATGGGTGCCTAGGCACCAGGGTGCATGAAACACTCGTCCTATATATATATATATATATATATATATATATATATATATATATATATATATATATATATAGGAAAATTACATAAGGCACCCACATCAAGAACCGTCAGATACACGTGTATGATTGATAATTTTTTGAGTTTGGGTATGGAAATGTTTTATACCCTTGATATATTTATGGTAAGTAAGTTTTGAACTCGGTTCAAACTAGTTTGAACTACTTTTGAGTTCAATGCGACTACAATGAGTATATACCATAAAAATAGTTCAAACTAATTAAATTGAAGTTGAATTTAATTTTTTAGGAGTTTGACATCTCAAATATACTTTTTATGGGTATATAAAGATACCCACATCAAACGTTATAATCTCAAAGCAAATCAACGGGTATTGATATAGGTGCCTAGGCACCAATGTGCATGAAACACTCGTTATATATATATATATATATATATATATATATATATATATATATATATATATATATATATATATATATATATATATATATATATATATATATATATATATATATATATATATATATATATATATATATATATATATATATATATATATATATATATATATATATATATATATATATATATATATTACATAAGGCACCATGGTGCCTAGGCACCAACATCCGATACACGTGTATGATTGATAATTTTTTGAGTTTGGGTATGAAAATGTTTTATACCCTTGATATATTTATGGTAAGTAAGTTTTGAACTCAGTTCAAATTAGTTTGAACTACTTTTGAGTTCAATGCAACTACAATGAGTATATACCATAAAAATAGTTCAAACTAATTAAACTGAAGTTGAATTTAATTTTTTTGAGTTTGACATCTCAAATATACTTTTTATGGGTATATGAAGATACCCACATCAAACGTTAGAATCTCAAAGCAAATCAACGGTATTGATATTGGTGCCTAGGCACCATGGTGCATGAAACACTGTCCTATATATATATATATATATATATATATATATATATATATATATATATATATATATATATATATATATATATATATATATATATATATATATATATATATATATATATATATATATATATATATATATATTATGAGCACCTTATATTAATCGCTATCAGTTCTGTTATGATAGTATTTGATAATATTCTGCATTTGATGTTAGAAGTATGTCATATAGTCATATAGAAACAAATTTCTATTCCTTTGAACAAGAATATGTTACTATAGTATAATATTTAGTCCCAAGTTTTGTTCTTCATTGTAACGCATAGACACAGAACTTGTACTTTTTTTTAATAAAAAGATAGTTGACCGTGGTGCTGTCAGGGCCGCAACGTTAGCTAGTTCTAACAAATTGGCTACATGTTCTGTTCTCTGTATCGTGCTAATTTTAGGTCTTACTTCAAACAACTTCATTTTCTGATATTTTTTTGCTCCTGATTTATTTAAGCTAAAGCCATTTGAAAAACGGCAGTTTTTAATTTTGGTTTTTTTTTTCTTTTTTGCATTTTATTTTTTCTCTTATTTATTTGCATTGCCCGATACAATATAACGTTTTTTTCTATTTTTTTCTTGTTTTTCCTCAGAAAAAACTAATAGCGACTACAGTGTAATTTCAGACAAAAACTAAAAGCTATAATCAGAAATTTAAGCCAAAAGCTAATTGAAACAAACGTTTATTGTGTGTGCTTGAAGAGAGGTAGATATATGTTCTATTGCACTTTGCGAAAACTGAGCGAAAAAGGGTAAAGTTATGGAACGAAGCTTTTACAACCAAAGATTGAAATGCCACACATATAATATATCTTCAAGACTGTCGAAGACCAGACTTCAAAAAAGAAAATAAAAAAAAGGATCTTTCGAGACCATCTCCTGCCAAACGTGTGGTGTTAGTGCACAGAGTACAAATCCAAACCTCTGGTGTAATAGCAAAATCCTGATAACACAATTGGGCAAAGACAATCAAACTTATCAACATCATTCCGATACAGATCAGAATGGCCAGAACATACCATATCAGCACCAAAACGGTACACAGCAGCCTCAATTCTATACCGATCATTCCGACCAATTCTGGGTGTTCCAGGACGGAATTGCTTCTTTCGGCAATTCCGAGACCGGGTTACTCTCATTTGATCAGGCCCACAGGAACCAGGTGGGTGGTTCAGTCCGGATTAATTTGCAGTCGGTGTAGTAGGCCTCGGCGCAGTCGGTGGAGTGGGGCCCGGCCAGTCAGTGGAGTGGGCCTCGGCGTGTACATCCCTGAGGCAGACAAGAGCGGCCTGTGAGCGAGGCCAATAGACATCCCCATACCTGCATTGCACAGCTTAATCCGCAAGGTATTGACTATTGAGATATTGAGTAATATTGATTCCAAGTAAAATTATATATGCATATATAGTATAAATAACAGGGGTGCTATGGTGCTCAGGCACCATGATTGATAATTTTAATCTAAAATTAAGATTTTTCATTCATTATTGATTCAGCATGCTAAATATATATTAAAATCTAGAATAGGTCGATATTGAGGTATTCTATATCGAGACAAACCGAAATGATAGCTAGCTCCTTGTGGAATTATTGATTCCGGAATGCTGGGCGGAATGGAATTGACAAGTCGGACGACAACCCCCTCCTTGTGGGCCGAGTACAGGCTATGGTAGCTAGCTGGGCCTTAAAAAACAGTTGCTGCTGCCCGTTGTCTACAGCATCCTCGTCGCTGCCGGTCATCTTGACCAAACTCTTGAAACATCTCTTCGTAGCATGAATGAATCTCGACATACTGTTGTGTTCAAATCAGGTTCGACTTTCCGCTTCTGTTTAGAGAGAAGTTAATTTGAATCTCGACTTCTAAAAATAGTTTTTTCATACTACTTTCAAAAATCATTTTTTCAAATTTTATTATAAAAACTATTTTTTTCAGCCATTATTATTCTATTCCAACGAAAAACAAAGAACAAAAGCTCCTACCAATTAAAACACTACATATGATCTAATGATCCGAGTAGCTCAAAAGGTGATTTTGCAGCCTTTCTTTTGAAAAAGAAATCAGCTAGCACATATATAGCCCTACATACCAGTCCCATACATATAATATATCAGGCCTTTGGATTGCTTTTAGATACGTGCAAGTGTAATGATATATAATATATCAGACAAACCCGTTAACATTCATTAATTCAAAAAGCATCAATTTGGATAGGAAGTAATCATGGATGGAAAATCTTAATCATAAAGTCTGGACACTATGGTGCCCTTGTTATTTAATATATATGTCGGCGCCCAAACCCTAGAAGGCGACGGCAGAACTGACGTCGGGAAGGGGATGAGCGAGCGGGAGACTCGGGGGAGTTGAGGCAAAATGGAGAGGTTTAGCGGGGGGTTATGTGAAAAGTTGCATAAGTGGAATTGGGGGCTTCCACCCTTAAAGATCCAGACCGTAGACCGTAGAGCGGTATTAGCATGTTAGAGCAACTCCAGCAGGGCCCCTACTTGAGCCCTCAAACCTCATATTTGAGGGTTTGAGGCAAAAATAGAGGTCCAGTAGGACCCCTACTAGAGCCCTCAAATTTGAGGAGCCCCTCAAATCACCCTCCCACCCCTCATTCCTAGGGCCCCCCTACTCCGGCTCTCATTTTTCAGCTTTCCTCGTTTTTTGTGGAACATTTGAGCTTTCAATTTAAATTCGGAACAAATTTGAATATTCGTATTTGAATATTCGTATTTGAATTCATATTTGAATTCGGAACAAATTTGAATTTGAATTTGAATGTTATGTGATGAACTTTGTGCTTTCAATTTAAATTCGTAACAAATTTGAATATTCGTATTTAAATTCGGAACAAATTTGAATATTCGTATTTGAATTCATATTTGAATTCGGAACAAATTTGAATTTGAATGTTATGTGATAAACTTTGTGCTTTCAATTTAAATTTGGAACAAATTTGAATATTCGTATTTGAATTCGGAACAAATTTGAATTTAAATTTGAATGTTATGTGATGAACTTTGTGCTTTCAATTTAAATTCGGAACAAATTTGAATTTAAATTTGAATATTCGTATTTCAATTCGTATTTGAATGCAGAACAAATTTGAATGTTATGTGATGAACTTTGTGCTTTCAATTTAAATTCGGAACAAATTTGAATTTAAATTTGAATATTCGTATTTGAATTCATATTTTTGCTTTCAATTTAAATTCGAAATAAATTTGAATTTAAATTTGAATATTCGTATTTGCATTCATATTTGAATTCGGAACAAATTTGAATGTTATGTGATGAACTTTGTGCTTTCAATTTAAATTCGGAACAAATTTGAATTTAAATTTGAATATTCGTATTTGAATTCATATATTTAAACATTGTCCCTTATTGTGAAATCATAAATATTTTATTGTGCATTGTGCTTTTGTCCCATGCATATGCATATAGTGTGTGAGGAAATAGAGGGAATTGAGAAGTAGGGGCCCTGTTTTGAGGGCTCCTGCTGGAGTGCAGCCCAGAAAACATGGCCCTCAAAAATAGGGGGAGCCCTCAAATGAAAAGTAGGGGCCCTGTTTTGAGGGCTACTGCTGGAGTTGCTCTTAGCACCCAAATGGGCATTAGCACTAGATATGTTCCCATATATATATATACTAGTTGAATGCCCGTGCGTTGCTACGGATTTAAAAAAAATTAGAACATATTTGTATACACGTTCTAACAAATTTTACCACCCGTTAGTTTTAGAACATGTAGTATGATAAAAGTTTAAAATCCGTAACAACGCACGGGCATGCAGTTAATTTGTATATATATAATTTACTATTCTGCACGCAAGTGTAAAATGCGCGCCGGAAAGTTACTGCCGTGTGTAAATGAAGTTACTGCTAAACATACGTAGTTACTGTTAGCTGTAACACTACACAATTGGTAGTAACTCTACATGTATTTAACAGTAATTTCACTCACGCATGACAGTAACTTTCCGGCGTGCAAAGTACGTGCAGGCGCAGAATAGCGCAACCATATGTGTGTGTGCACGGTAGCATCCTTTCCTTTTGTTTTCCCCTAACAACAGATGTGACTATGAGGTGTAGCATGAATAACAAGAAATAGTTTTAACATCTGAGATCTGAGGAAAAGAAAACTAATTTTAATAAAATAGCAAAACAAAATGTTCACCATTTATATGTGATAAAAATTATGAAGGTGAATACAAAAAGGATGCAAATGTGTTCCTTTTATCGCCTACTTTTACAATTCATTATTTTTCCAACATCGGCAAAAATTGTTGTCCACAACTTCTAGATTCATCAACTTTCGATGAACTTTCCATGTGAAAACATCTTAATAAACATTTAGTAATATTTATGTTCTAAAACATATTGCGATAACAAAATCATGAATGGTTGAATGAAGTATCTTTTTACTTTTGATGTTCCAAATACAAATTGTAGCAATCTTGCCATGTCCTCCTTGCGTAATCCTTTAACTACTTCCCGAACCATTGGATGACAGGAGATGCAGAGAATATCCAATATACTCGAGATTTGCTTTGGATCATCAATGAAAAAACAGCAAAAAATATAAGTTCCAGAGGAAATAAATAAGAGCAATGATTTTCAATGAGAGAAGAAAGCCACTCATGGTCAATTTCAGAAGTCCAGCGACCAATAGTTCAAGTTCTTTATCATTAAGTAGGAGATTAGCTCTCGGGAACTAACTCCGTTAAACCTTCTAGAAAAGCATTGATTTGAGGACGAATTGCGTGGTCAATATATGTTCACCACAAGGTCAACATATTCATGCTTTGTTTCTTCATGACCCTTATGTTTCTTCCACGTGTTTGATCTCATAATCAGTAACCTAAATACCAAAGAATTATTAAACACAACCATGAGACACGTCACCATGCAGATAAAAAAGGTTTCAGCAGAAGATAGAAAGTCTCAATACCTCGTTTTTTCTCATAGAGGATATGTTTTTCCTCATCGGGGTCCATGCTGAATGTTAAGTCAGGAATATCACTTACGTCATTCTGTACAAGAAATGCACAATTGAGGATCTTCACACATGCACCTAGATTCATTCATACAAAAGATGGGATAGTGAAAGCAAACCTCCAGCATCCACTTCAAATTTTTGTAGTAATCAGGATCAACAGCCTCTATATCATGATAAGTTACTTTAACACCAAGGATGTGTTTGTAAAATGAACGGGTAAAGTGGACATCCAACAAATGGCCATCAAATAAGGCTTTGGCAACCTGTACAAATAACAGGGTGTCAAAAACAAAATAAATGATATAAGCATATACTTCGAGGACATCGTCAAGAAATCTTACCACTCAACCGACAAACTTGAAATAAGAAAGGTGCTCTGTTTGGTAAACAGAGTTAGGGTTAGGCTGGAAAGTTGCATTATTCCCAAATGTGGTGAAGAGCAGAGCTCCTTTGTCAAAAATAACTCTTGAGAGCAGTTGGTACCACTCCCTAGTTAGACCTCTAGCATCAATCCTGGCTATGACGTAATCTCAGCTGATTGTATGAATCCTCCAAAACATATGCCTGGCGAACACTAATGCGCAAAGGAGCTGAAAGATGCTGATCATGTTGTTGTCTGATGTGTGATCTGAAGTAAGCACGTTTATTGTCAAAATCTATCAGCCTTGGTACTTTCAGCATCATAGAAAGTGACTTCTCTAGTAAGCTTGGGTTTTGTCGAATGAACACATTGAGAAGGCGTCGATGTTTTTCTGCCACCCTTACAAAAGTAATATTGCACATTCCACCAGTCTTTAGTGATGGTGATGATGAACTCCACCAAGTTCTTTCATACAGTGATCACATTGGAATCGATTGCATAATAATCGCTTGAATTGTTTGAAGCTTCTCGCATAAAACAAAAAAAAGATTCTATAAATGGCAACAGGCGCCGTATGCCTGTTGTGTTCAGTATAAAATGTTTCCATCTTTTGTTCAAATCTTCTACAGCTATCTTCCTTTTAAACCTCCCATAATGCCAAAATAATACGACATGGTAAGAACTAAGTAGACAAAACAAACTATAGTGACAGGATAAAGTGTTGCTAGTGTTAGCCTTCCCTTCAAAATTATGAGCAATTTGCAAACCAAAAACATAGATCAAGACTTCTCAATCAAAAACAAACAAGTAGTACACACCAAATTACAAAGTAATAAAGTATCATCTGAAGGCCCACCCAAAGACCATGCTCCAAATAATTCAACATGACATCAAAGAAGCTGATCCAAATTAATCATAACCTATAAATTAATTCATCTAAACACCATGGCGTAAACAACTACTGAATTGTAGCCCAAACGGCAAGCAAGTAGGGGAACACAGTTAGAGAATGGCACAACCCACCGTTCGACGAACCATACAAAAAGGTCAAGTGGGATCAGGAAGGGAAGCAATGGTTGCTCCACCATGACCTGGTTCAAGAACTCCAGAGCTTCCTTGGCATTGAATTTCTTCAGCCTCTTCTTCACCATCTCTGCTCCCTTCTCTCAGTGGCTTCAGCAACGAGCTGCTTCCTTACCTCTCTTCTAGGATGGTCCACTGGTTCCTGAGTTCCTGTCATCTTTGCCCACTCACTCGCCCCCTTTTGCACTGTGAATAATGGATACCTGTCCACCTACAATTTGGCTCCAATTAATGCCCACAAGAAGAGAGACACCTAAGAGAGCATGAGATGATTGTAACCTATTGCTCCCCACACTTATGAGATCTTTCACCTCTCTTTTCTCCTCCTTCTAGAGATAGAACCCTAAATTTCATGTTCTTTCAGGTAGTCCCTTTTATAATACTTCTAGCATGCATTAATAAGAAATTGGCCCACTTGAGTCCACAGCCAAGTCAATAGCTGAATTATACCACTAAGAATGCCTTCTAGTTCTAGACCACAAAAAAGAAGAGAGGTCTAACGTACGGAACCATCACAATCTACACACATATCTGAACAGACAAAAACTTGGACTCTGCAGGGACGAGTTGAGGCGCAAAACTAAGATCGCCGCTCAAAAAAAAAAGTAAGATTGGAACTCCATGAATGCATAGAAATGCTCCAAACAAGAGAACGAAGCAATTAAGCGCGCAAATTCCAGCAACCGCTTCCAAGATACCTCCTTTCCAATCCAAATCCCGCAGACTTTCAAGATAACATACGCACCAAGTACCAAACTTTCAAGGTTAACCAAGTACGGACTTTCTAGCGACTGCCGGGAGGTCGTGGTCTTTGCGCACAACGATGTCGTTGCCTAGCATCTCCACGGTGAAGTCCACAATGTCTCGCGAGGTGGCGCACCGCTTGGTCTCACCTGGGTGGGGCGTGCTCGCACTCGCTACCGTGGATGCCACCGCCTTCCCCATGGCGTGTCGGTGGCACCCCAAACACCTCAAACACGGCATTGGGCTCGAATGGTATCTTCCTGGCAATGTCCCTCGGCAGGAATGCCCTTGGTGGCATCTTGTCTCGATGTCCGACATTGGCATTCGGTTCCGCCACGAGCTCCGCTCCCGAAGAACTTCCCGGCCAGCGACCACTTCCAATGCTGATGCCTAGATGCCGCTGCCTCCACCGACGTCGTCGTCGCCGCCGCCTTGCTCGACGTGTTGTGATACTCCTTCAAATCGACGCCGATCTTGGCATACCCCTTGAAGGTGCTGTTGTCGCCGGCGTACTCCTTGAACCCAATGTGGAGGAGAACCCGCGGACCCGGCCGTTGGCCTCGGCGTCGTAGTTGGTGAAGGTGAAGTCCGGCAAGTTGGTCTTCGCGGCGTAGGCGGAGAAGGAGCCCGACCCGCCAGTGGCGCCGCCGGCGTAGGAGGTGAAGTTGGCGGTGACGACGTTGCCGTCGACCTCGTAGGCGGCGAACGTGTCGGCCCGGGCCGACGAGTCCCGGCCGTAGCGGCGGAAGGAGTCCCCGACGATGTTGAGGTCCGGGGAGTAGTTCGTGAACGCGTCGGCGCCGGATCCGTAGTTGGTGAAGTCCCCCCTAGCCGCCACCATCGCCGACCAGCGATGCCACATCGGAGGACGGGCAAAGGAGGGCGGCCTTGGAGCAGAGCGAGGGGAGGCGGGCGCGGATATCGGGTGGCGACGTGGGGAAGGAAACGGCCTCGGCGGCGGGGAGTGGGGAGAGCTTGGAGACGAAGAAGGCCAGTGGGGCGGTTGTTGGCCACCTGCGGTTCCAAAGAATCGCGTAGGTCTTCGAGAGGTGGGTGGGTGGGTCCACATGTCAGCATAGTTTTTTAGAAGGGGTGAAAGAGAACGGACCTACTACCACCAACTCAAACTTATTAAGTAGTAAAGATATATATATATATATATATATATATATATATATATATATATATATATATATATATATATATATATATATATATATATATATATATATATATATATATATGAAAAATACCTTTACACTGGTGTAATTAATTACACCCACCTCTAATATACCACTAGGGTGGACGAAAAACTCGAGCTCGTTAGCTCGCTCGGCTCGTGGCTGGCTCGGCTCGGCTCGTTAGGATAACGAGCCGAGCCGAGCCAAGATTTTAGCTCGTTAGCTATAACGAGCCAACTCGAGCCAGCTCGCGAGCCGCTCACGAGCCAAACGAGCCATACTTCCAGAATTTAGATATGCATATCTTGCTTCCATGGACCTAATTTGTACTCTATTGCATGTGTTAATGTGTAAATTTGTACTCTATTGTACCCAAACGAGCCATGCATGTGTTAATTTGTACTCTATTGTACCCAAACGAGCCAAACGAGCTAAACGAGCCAAACGAGCCAAACGAGCCATGCTTCCATGGATGAATATATGATGGAGACATTTTTTGGCCCTGGCTCACGAGCCAAACTAGCTAACTCGAGCTTTTTACGAGCCGAGCCGAGCTAGCTTTTTAGCTCGTTAGTTATAACGAGCCAGCTCGAGCCAGCTCGTTATCCTACCGAGCCAGACCGAGCCGAGCCGAGCCGAGCCAGCTCGTTATCCAGCCCTATATACCACCTAAACAAACTTGAAATACTCATTTATTACTTTAGGTATACTCGTATACTACTTATAAGATATTCCAATGTGAATTGCACGAAAAACTTATAAAGGAGTTCATAGTTTTTAGCATATTTTATAAATACCCTCATATACACACACATAAAAATGAGTATGTCGAAAAAAATGAACATACCACCTCTGAAAAATTGCTCATATCACCTAGATGGTCTTAAATACTCGTATACTACACGTACATACCCTCCGTTACACGAGATACTCCCTACATTGTGAGATACAATATAGGATGTAATTACGCCCAGGAGTAGAAAAGAGATTTCTATATATATATATATATATATATATATATATATATATATATATATATATATATATATATATATTGTTAGAAGTCTATTTAGGATCTTCTAGGTTAGATCTAGCGGGTTTCATTCTGTGCGTACGGGTTCTTGAGGGAGACAGTGAGGGAGAGGGGTACCAACCGTCCGGTGTAGAGGATGAAGAGCCGGCCATCGCGGTTCGTCGGAGAAGCTCTGCGCACGGGCAGCGACGGTCGGGGAAGAGGAGCGGCGTCTCCAGTGGCGGAGTCTCCCGAGCGCGGTGATCTCCTTGGCGGTGGGTCTTCCGTCGCCGAGCGCCTCTTAGATCGGGTTTAGGGTTTGTCGGTGGGTCTGGCGGTGGCACGGTGAACCTCGGTGTGTGTGCCGCCCCGGCCCCCACCTCTTTTATATGGCGCTGGCGACAGGGCCCACCACCAATGGTGGGCGCCCGATCGTATGCGAGAAGAGAGGGATTTGGCCATGGGCCAAATCCCCTGAGATCATTCCAACATTCTCCCCCTTGATCTCAATCTATACTTTATCTTTAATTACTTTTGACTTTACACATTTCATCACAGATTAGTGCATAGAACATGTCTCATCGTCACGGTCAATCGCCGATAGATTCAATGACTACAATACACCTCTCTGCTCAAATAGTTACTTTAATCTTTTGGGCCATCTTTTAGTCCAGAATCATAGGCTTTCCCTTAAACCCATGCCGCTACATGTTCTCTCGAACACGTTGGGTGGTAAGCCTTTAGTAAGCGGATCCGCTAACATCTTTGCGTACTTATGTGCTCAAGACTTATAATTTGATCCCGAACTTTATCTTTCACAACATAGTACTTTATGTCAATGTGTTTGGCAGCACCACTTGACTTATTGTTGTGGGCATACGTTCTCGCGGGTTTATTATCGCAGTACAACTTAAGTGGTCTATTGATGTCGTCAACCACTTTTAAACCGGTATAAACTTCTTTAGCCGCTTCACCTGCCCAGTAGCCTCATAACATGCTACAAACTCGGCATACATTGTGGACGATGTAGTGACGGTTTGCTTTGAGCTTTTCCACGATATAGCTCCTCCAATGAGAGTGAATACATATCCGGATGTAGACTTTCTATCATCTCCGCAAAATCGAATCAGATACCCCACTATATGGAGCAAATCTGATCTTCTATGTCATCATGAGGCCTTTTGTTCCTTACAAATAACGCAAGACTTTCTTTATCAATTTCCAATGTTCTATTCGAGATTGCTCGAATCGCCAAGTAACCGGTAACAAATGCTAAGTCGGGCGCAGCACACTTGAGCATACTTGTAAGCTTCCGACAATGAAGCATATGGAACCGCTTTCATTTGATCGATCTCATATCGGTTCTGGGGCATTGAAAATCCCCATATCTATCGCCCTTGACTATAGGTGCAAGTGAAGGACCGCATTTATGCATCCCAAATTTCTTTAAGACTTTCTCTATGTATGTCTTTGTGACATCCCAATATCCCCTTGTTTCTATCCCTGAATTTGATCCTAGAACGAACGAAGCTTCACCAAGATCTTTCATATCAAAGTTTGAGGACAAAACTTCTTTGTCTCGATGTGATCGACATCACTACTAGCCAAGAGGATATCATCCACATACGAGATTAGGAAGATAAACTTCCCATCTTTAAACTTTGCATAAACACAGTTGTCCTCTACATTCTCTTTAAACCCAAATTTTCTTATTGTACTGTCAAATTTCAAGTACCACTGTCTTGAAGCTTGCTTTAACCCATAGATCGATTTCTTTAGGCGGCATCCCATTCTTTAATTTCCTTCCACGGCAAAACCTTTCGGTTGTGCCATGTAAACATTTTCCTCCAAATCCCCATTAAGAAATGTTGTCTTTACATCCATCTGATGTAACTCTAAATCATAATGTGCTACTAATGCCATTATGATTCTGAAAGAATCTTTACATGAGACTGGAGAAAAAGTCTCATTGTAATCAATCCCTTCTCTTTGCGTAAAGCTTTTTGCCACAAGTCGCGCTTTGTATCTTTCTACATTCCCTTGGGAGTCAAGTTTTGTCTTGTAGACCCATTTACCCTCTCTGTTTTGGCTCCTTTATGAATAATTTCCAAGTCCTGACTTTATTAGCCTTCATGGACCTCATTTCCTCTTCCATGGCCTCAAGCCATTTTGAGAATTTTCGCTTCTCATGGCTTCTTCAAATGAGGTGGGATCATCCTCCATTTGAAATTCCTCTGTATGATAAATCTGATAATCATCAGAAATAGCTGATCTTCTTACTCTTTGAGACCTCCTCGGGGCCTCCTCATTTGGTACATCTTTTGTTTGAGGCTGCTGTTTCTCCCCCTCATCTGTGGCAATAGGTTCTATAGGATCCTGAAAAACAGGTTTCTCATTATCATTCATTGTTGCCACAGGAGGAACAATAACAGGTGCTGGCACCACAGTGTCTTGCACCGTCGGTGCAGCGACAGCAGGTAGTGTGAAGAATGGCTCTTGAATCATCGGAGTGGGCACATACACCCGCTTCTCTTCAAGATCAATCTCACGAGCTACCATACTTCCTCTCATCATTTCATCCTCTAAGAAGACAACGTGTCTCGTTTCTACAAACTTTGTATATCTATCTGGACAGTAGAAACGAAACCCTTTTGACTTTTCAGTAGCCAATGAAATGGCAACTTATGCTTTGGGATCAAGCTTCCCAAGGTTTGGGTTAAATACTTTAGCCTCAGCAGACTCCCCACACACGTAAGTGGTTTAGTGAGGGAACTCTTCCTGTCCACATCTCGTACGGTGTTTTGGGCACCGACTTACTAGGCACTCTATTGAGAATATGAATGGCGGTTTTCAACGCCTCCATCCATAAACTCAATGGTAGTGTGGAGTAGCTCATCATGCTTCGCACCATATCCATCAGGGTATGGTTGCGTCTTTCAGCTACTCCATTTTGCTGAGGTTCGCCCGGTGTAGAATACTGGGCCACTATGCCTTTTTCCTGTAAAAACCTTGCAAAAGGTCCAGGAACTTGTCCATATGGGGTATGTCGACCGTAGTACTCCTCCCCACGATCAGATCGGACTATCTTAATCTTTAAATCGTGTTGGTTTTCAACTTCAGCCTTAAATATCTTGAATTTATCCAAGGCTTCATTTCTTTCTTTGATTGGATAAATATATCCAAAACGGGAGTAATCATCTGTGAATGTTATGAACGAGTCATAACCATCCACACTTTTCACAGGAAAAGGACCACAAATGTCTGTGTGAACAATTTGTAGAACTCCTGTGCTTCTTTTGGCGTCTTTCTTAATTTTCTTTACATATTTTCCTTTAATGCATTCTCTGCATTGTTCTAAGTCTGAGAACTCTAATAGAGGAAGAATTTCATTCTTAACAAGTCTTTCTATTCTCCCCCTCGAAATATGGCCTAAACGACAGTGCCATAATTTCGACGATTCATTATGAGTTCTCTTTCGTTTTCTGTTCGCATTCACAAAGCGAGGATATACGCTCATTCACATCACATACGAATTCACATTTTCACGAAGTGACAACAAATAAAGCTCATTCTGTAAGATGGCAAGACCAACACATTCTTTATTAAACATTATTTCACACTTGCCATTTCCAAAATTACAATCATAACCATCTTTGTCCAAATTTGAAACACTAATCAAATTCCTTTGTAAAGAGGAACAAAAGGACATCTCTAAGTAAAGATTGGAGCCATTAGCTAACTCTAATGAAAGATCGCCAACGGTTTCAACTTCAGCTTGGACTCCATTTGCAACTTTAATGCATCTTTCGTTTCTTTGCGTAGTCCTCGTCGAACGGAATCCTCAGAAAGAATTAGCAACATGAATAGTTGCTCTGAGTCAATCCACCAAGTGGATTTCGAATATTGCACATACAGGATTCATTTATAAAGGTAATAATGTTCTCACCTTTCTTTGCCATTATCATCTTTAAGTAATCGAACAGTTCTTCTTGTAGTGTCTGTCTTCTTGCGGTGAAGACAACGATCTTTGTCTACAAAGAAATTTATTCTGTTGAGGCTGATGGATGAGGCTTTTCCCTTGTTCTTTGAGAAAGAGGTCTTGTTGAAGTTCTTTTCTTGTTATCCTTCACATAGTTGATAGATCCACCATGTGAGGATTTAATTCTTTCCTCCTCTTGCACACACATAGCTATGCACTTTTCCAAGTCCCATTTCTCGGGCTGCATGTTATAGTTGACAACAAAAGTGTCAAACTCTTTAGGCAAGGAAGCAAAACCAAATGAATAAGGAACTCATCCTTGAGAGCCAAATCCATTGGTTTAAGCTTGGATGCCAAGTTGCTCATCCGCAATATGTGCTCTCTTATGCCACTGCCACCACCAGAGTACCTCTCACAAGTCGCTTTAATTAGTGTGTAGCATAAGTCTTTGAAGAGCCATGAACCGACTCTTTATTCTCTCAAGGTACTCGTGATGGTGTCACACTCTGCACTGAGCCCACAATTGCAGGCTCAATGTGTTCTTTATCACAGCCATACATTTCTTGTTGGCTGTGGTCCATTTCTTATGATCAAGATCATAAGACATCTGTAAGAGAGCATGATCCCTCTGTCTTTTCTGTCAAGCAGTATCATCCTCATTTTGATCCCTCACTGGTGCCATAGGCTCAGTGGGACGTCTTGTAGTGAGGACCCACCCACCTCACCAAGATAAACGCTAAGTCTATCTTTTTCTTCCACTCTCCATAATTATCTCCTTTAAGAGTGGGGATCTCTATGATACAACTCATCAAGTTGTATCCGCCTGAAAAATATTTCAAATAAAGTGAGAACATAACAGCAAAATCATATGCCTTATTTCCAACGTTGGTCAAAAATACGACATACAATTTAAATCATTTTATCTATACATTAAATCTACATCACCGTTGGGCAGAAATAGAAATAATGCATAAAATCATCAATTAAAAATTATAATATTATTATTATCAACGTTGGCCAGAAAATAACAATATCATAATTATCTGGGATTTATATCTATTTTTTCCAAAATTAAATTCTCCCGTTGGTTCGAATTTAAAAATGAAAATCAATCAACATTAACTTTTGCAGCAGAAACTGTAATTATTCTAAAATAATTCATTATACAGAAGCATTATACTGTACACTTTTAATCTCTGAAAAAATTAACACGTTGGTGCAAAAAATTACAGAGATTTTGGATCAAATTTCAATCAAATTCATCAATAAATACTTCTGAAAAACATTAAATCTCTTTTTCGGGATTTTACTGTTCAAAATGCCAATTCGGCCCAATCAGCCCGGCCATGGCCCACTCAGCCGCGGCCGAAACCGCTCGGCCTACTCAGCCGCGGTGCGGCCCGCTCTCCCCGTGCCTCACGCGCGCGCGCTCGCGCTCCCCCGCGCCCAGGCCGCAACCTAGGCCTGGGCCGGGAATGTCTTTTCCCGCCTAGGCCGAATGTGGCCTGCTCTTTCTCAGCGCCTTACGCGCGCGCGCACGCCCACGCGCGGCCTCGGCCCAGGCGGCCCGCTCAGCCACGCCCTGAAAGCCTCCGCACGATCTCGGCCGTCCAAGCGATCGGACGGCTCCGAGCGAAAAACGACAGGGCAAAATCGCCACCTCCCCAAAACCCTAACCATTTCTCTCACCCCTTCCCGAAAAGCGCACACGGGCGACGGCACGCGTGCTCGCGCAGATCGCGCGCGGCGGCAGCGCCCGCGCCGGAGGAGCGGCAAGACGGCGGCGCTGGGCGGCCCTGCGACCCAGCGATGCGCGGCGGCGCGCGCGGCAGCGCGGTGGCGCGCTCCCATGGAGGCGGCGGGCGAGGCGCAAGCGCGGCCGCACGGCGCGACGCGACGCCGGCGCCAACCGGAGCGGCAGCGCGGTGGCGGCGGCGGCCGGGCGGCGCAACCGGTAAGCCCCGCTCCCCTTCTCCGTTTCTTTCTTTTCGGTTTTCTAGGGTTAGGGGGACTCTGTGATTTTCTTTTCCGCACGCCGGTCAACCGACGGCGGTCGTTTTTCTTTTCCCCATCTAGATCTACCCTAGGGTGGCTCTGATACCATTGTTAGAAGTCTATTTAGGATCTTCTAGGTTAGATCTAGCGGGGTTTCATTCTGTGCGTACGGGTTCTCGAGGGAGACAGTGAGGGAGAGGGGTACCAACCGTCCGACGGCGTGGAGGAGGAGGTGGCCATCTCGGGTGATAGGACTAGGGGTCCCGATCTTTCGATGAGAGTGGTAGATTCGATTGGGGAAGGAGGTGACGTTGACGACCCGACTACAACCATCCAAGGATGTTGCGCCTTAGCGATCGATACACCAACTCCAGAGATTGTTCGTGACCTTGTCGGCGCACGATCAACCTAACCACGAGGGTTCTCGTTTCTGCAAGCAATCGAAGAACAAGCAAGAACAAGATGAACAGCAACTCAATTGCAAATAACGAAGTAAGATTCAATCGAAAACAGAAAACGATGGGGTTCCGAAGACAAGTATTCGGGCGGTCTAGCCGACACGCGCGAGTACAAGGCAAAGCAGCAAAAGCTAACTTAGTCTAAACAAAACCCAAACCCTAGAAGAGGGTGCGGCTGCCTATTTAAGGGTCACGGAAGGTGGAGGGTCGGCCAAAACACAAGGAAGCCGACTAGGACTCGAATTACAAGGCCCAAGGCCCACTTTGACTCGGACTGGAAAAGTGACATGAATTGTTTTGCTGTTTCTGGTCGACTCGGATGGAATTTGGAGGTGAGGCTGGATCCATCTGAAAGTAGACTTCAAGAGCTTTCCAACAAGTACTCAAGGGCCCCGAGAAACCTTATGGATCAAAAGTTATGGCCGTTTGAAGTAGGCGCTGTCAACAAGGCCGAATCCGAGTCAAACTCGTGAACAGGACTTGGTTTGCGCTTGACGGTTCCACTTCTATACTTGAGCTCATGTGGTTCTTCCCCATGGTTCCTAAGGACAATTAAATCATCACAAGAATTAAGTAGTATTCCATTCTTCGAAACATTGGTATGCAAACTTAGGAACGCATTCACCGATGGTTGTCGACGTGCTCGCGCTCTAGTCATTGGTCCTTGTATCATAGTTTCAGTTTGATATGGAGTCGGTATGGTTGTATGCATGGAAAGGATGTCCTCATCATCCTCCCCTTCTTGCATTTGAGTCGTCCGCGACTCAAGCTCATCTTCATCTCCCAAGTATGGCTTCAAATCTGCAATGTTAAAGGTGGGACTAACCCCAAAATCTGCAGGCAACTCAAGTTTATATGCATTGTCATTAATCTTTTCCAACACTTTGAAAGGACCATCAGCTCTAGGCATCAACTTAGACCTCCTCAATTCAGGAAATCTTTCTTTTCTCAAATGCAACCAAACTAAATCACCCGGTTGAAAAGTTAAATGCCTCCTTCCTTTACTACCAGCAAGTTTATATTTAGCATTCATGCGTTCAATATTTTCTTTGGTTGTCTCATGCAATTTCAACATCAAGTCAGCATGCTGTTTAGCATCAAAATTTAACTTCTCCGAAGATGGAAGTGGTAGCAAATCAATAGGAGCACGAGGCACAAAGCCATAGACAATCTCAAAAGGGCACAACTTTGTAGTAGAATGCAGCGAATGATTATAAGCAAATTCAATATGAGGCAAGCATTCTTCCCACATTTTAATGTTCTTTTTCAAAACAGCCCTAAGCATGGTAGATAAAGTTCTATTTACAACTTCAGTTTGCCTATCAGTTTGGGGATGACACGTAGTCAAAAATAACAGCTTAGTCCCCAATTTAGCCCATAAAGTTCTCCAAAAATGGCTAAGAAATTTAGTGTCACGATCAGAAACTATTGTATTTGGCACACCATGCAAACGAACAACTTCACGAAAGAACAAATCAGCAATATTGGTAGCATCATCACTTTTATGACATGGTATGAAGTGTGCCATCTTAGAAAATCTATCCACAACAACAAATATGCTATCCCTCCCTTCTTTGTCCTAGGCATCCTAAAACAAAGTCCATAGAAATATCTTCCCAAGGCACACTAGGAACAGTAGAGGCATATACAAACCGTGAGGATTAAGTCGTGACTTAGCCTTTTGACACGTAGTGCAGCGAGCAACAAAACGTTCCACATCACGCCTCATCTTTGGCCAAAAGAAATGACTAGCAAGTATGTCTTTCGCCTTCTTCGCTCCAAAATGCCCCATCGGACCACCTCCATGCGCTTCCGTAACAACAACAAACGAACGGAGCTAGCCGAATGCATAGTTTGTTAGCTCTAAACACAAATCCATCATTTAGAACAAATTTATGCCACATTTTTCCCTCTTGGCAATTCAGCAACACGTTTTAAAATCATCATCATGAACATAATGCTCCTTAATTGTTTCCAATCCAAAAATTTTGAAGTCAAGTTGTGAGAGCATGGTATATCTCCTAGACAATGCATCAAAGAACAACATTCTCCTTTCCCTTTTTGTGTTTTATGACATAAGGAAAGACTCTATGAATTCAACCCACTTTGCATGCCTACGGTTGAATTTTGCTTGACTTCTAATATGCTTTAATGACTCATGATCGAATGAATGACAAATTTTTGGGCCATAAATAATGTTGCCATGTCTCTAAAGTTCGAACTAGAGCATATAATTCCTTATCATAAGTAGAATAGTTCAAACTAGGTCCACTCAATTTTTCACTAAAGTATGCCACAGTTTACCTTCTTGCAACAAAGACACCACCCAATCCAATTCCACTAGCATCACATTCTAGCTCAAAAGTCTTACTAAAATCTGGAAGTTGGAGTAATGGTGCATGTGTTAACTTATCTTTCAATGTGTTGAAGGCGTCTTCCGTGCATTCCCAAGTAAACGGCACTCCCTTTTAGTGAGCTCATTCAATGGTGCAGCGATGGTGCTGAAATCCTTCACAAAACGACGATAGAATCCAGCAAGTCCTAGAAAACTTCGCACCGCGTGACCGCTTTAGGAGTCGGCCAACTCTGTATTGCCTCAACTTTGGCTTGATCAACTTCTATGCCCTGTGGAGTAACAACATAGCCAAGAAAAGAGACTCGATCCGTGCAAAATGTGCACTTCTCAACGTTACCAAATAAACGTGCCTTACGTAAAGCATCAAAAACAGCACGTAAATGGCAAAGGTGTTCCTCTAGTGATCTGCTATATATCAATATATCATCAAAATAGACCACTACAAATTTACCAATGAAAGCACGCAAAACCTCGTTCATTAATCTCATGAATGTGCTAGGTGCATTAGTTAAACCAAATGGCATCACTAACCACTCATACAAACCGAACTTAGTTTTAAATGCTGTTTTCCATTCATCTCCCAATTTCATGCGAATTTGGTGGTACCCACTACGCAAATCAACTTTAGAGAAGACAATAGAGCCACTTAATTCATCAAGCATATCATCTAACCTAGGAATAGGGTGACGATATCTAATGGTAATGTTATTGATCGCTCTACACCACACACACACGCCATGATCCATCTTTCTTAGGCACTAAAATTACCGAACAGCACAAGGACTAAGAGACTCACGCACATAACCTTTATCAAGCAATTCTTGAACTTGACGCTGAATCTCCTTAGTTTCTTCCGGATTGGTCCTGTATGGCGACGATTGGGCAAAGATGCCCGGAATCAAACCAACTGTGCTCAATCCTCGTGACCGGTGGTAGCCCCGTGGCACGCCCTTTGAAAGACATCCTGTACTCCTGCAAAGATTAGTGACAGCAGGAGGCACGTAAGAAGGTACCTCTTCAAATGAAAATAAAGCTTGTTTGCAAAGTAAGGCATAGCAAATAGAAGTACTAGCATCCAGCTCATTCACATCGACTTAGTAGCAAGAAAACATGCACCTTTCAATTTAATCTCAGTTTTATTCTCATGAACAGATTTAGAGTTTTTCTTTTATGTTGCTCAAGTTCACTTGCAACAATATGATTTTCACTCCTATTATGCTCCTGATTTTTCTCTACTAGCTCTAGCAATCTCATCTTTGAAAATAGCTTCAGGAGACATAGGATGTAACACAATTTTCTTGTCATGATGCACAAAAGAATATTGGTTTGTCTTACCATGATGCAGTTGAATCTTTATCATATTGCCACGGTCTACCTAACACATAGAGCATGCTTGCATAGGGACAACATCGCATTCTACAACATCGTGATAAGAACCAATAGCAAAATTTACTCTCACCATTCGTGTTACCTTCACCTTGCCGCTGTTATTGAACCATTGAATGTAGTAAGGGTGTGGGTGAGGTTTGGTGTTCAACGCAAGCTTCTCCACTATATCGAAGCTCACCAAGTTGTTGCAGCTCCCTCCATCAATTATCACTCGGCATGAACGTTCCTTCACGACGCACTTTGTTTGGAAAAGGATGTGCCGCTGATTTTGCTCCGCCCTCTCCATTTGTGCACTCAACACACGCTGCACAATGAGGCTCTCATAGCGCTCTGCATCTTCAGCACCAATGTGCTCTTCTTCTTGCTCCTTCCCACTACCCGCATGGTCACCGCAAGCATAACATATGTATCCTCATCCAAATCACTAGAAGAAGAATACTCACCATCATCTCTCACAATCGAACACGCTTGGTTGGGCACTCACTCCTCACATGGCCATACCCTTGCATTGATTACATTGATATCCTCGTTCGTCCCGTAGATGCAACGGACGAAGAGCTCTTTGCATGTGCTTGGGCTGCCCTTTGTTGCTTCGGATGCCCGAGATGCCGAATTTGATGATGAAAACCGTGGCTTGCTGTTGGAGAAAGAAGGTGCAGGGGTTGGCTTGATGGTGCGGTAGATGCACGTTGAGACCAAATATTTCCACGACCTGCGAAACGTTAGTCCTAGTGCCCGCTGCGTCCTCCTGTATTCTCTTTCAGCTTTACAAGCAAGATGAAATAAACGAGTGATAGAATTATATTCCTTGTAAGCTAAGATATCCTGAATTTCCGATTCAAACCACCCATAAACCTAGCCATAGCGGCTTCCTCGCTTTCCTCTAAGTCACAACGCAGCATGCCTGCTTGCAATTCTTGAAAATATTCCTCTACGCTTTTACTACCTTGCCTCAATTGTTGCAACTTATGTAACAAATCACGTGCATAACATGAGGGAACAAATCTAGCTCGCATGATTCTTTTAATGCATCCCAAGTTTGTGGTATGGTGAAAGGATTTTTCTTACAATATTCACTCCACCAAATGAAGCAAAATCGATAAACTCGCTAGTAGCACCCTAACCCTTTTGTTTTCGGGAATGCATGACAAGCAAATTTCGATCAACGACCAATTCCCAAGTGATATAAGCATCGTGGTTATATTTTCCATCAAAAGTGGCATAGTGAACTTAATCTTACCAAGCGATTCATCATTCTCACGCACCTCGGCCAGCGTGGTTGGCGTTGACGGTGGCGTCCTCATCATCATCAATCTCGATTACCGCATATTCGTCTCCACCATTTTCGTCCACCTGCCGCCCAAGACACCAACGTTGGCACGAGTACGCCGAGTCGGTGCAGCGGAGATGCACAGCCCTCTCATCAAGACGTCTCAAAATCTCAACCGGTGAGGTGTTGACGGTGCCAACGAAGCCTCCAATGTTGCGGCGTAGTGTTGGTGTCGATCTGCGCGCCTCCAATTGGCCAAGGCGTTCGTTGGTGACCCGTACATCCTCATCAAGTCCTTCAGCAGTGCAGCTTCATTTGGCGCTCAAAGTGTTGTATGATGCCCTAGTCCGAGGGGAATGTGGCGCTGCCCGCAGTCCTCCTCGGTTCTCCCGACATTGTTAGAAGAACACAAGAAACAAACCAAGAAGATAAAAATAATAAAACTGCAGGTTATGCCCTCACAACTCTTGGGATGTGGTTAAATCAAGTCGCACACTCTCAACCTGTTCTGTCAAGCTCTTACAAGTTCTTACCACAGCGAGCGGGAGGTGATGGCAGCCGACAAGTCAAGACAATATCTCCGGAAATTGGGTGTATCGCTTTGCCTCGGCCGCTAGTCCCCGTGAGGTGGTAGCCAAATCTGTGGAGCTATAGGTGGGCCGAGAGTGAACAAAGGATAACTAGAACCACATTAGTCAAAGTAAGTTGAATAATCGCTCAACGACGGCACCGTGCTGGTCCTAGGCTAGACCGTACTAGAGACGCAAGCCTAGAACACAAACGAAGACACACCGTGCGTAAAGAAACTAGATGGCGTTGCACACGGAGTTCGGAGCTCGAAAAGGGTGTCGTCTTCACGGGGACCTTAGAATCACGTGCGAGAAGGGCTCGGTCAATTTTGAGCAAATTCTGAGAAACTTGATTTTTCCTCGGTTTGCGGGCCCGTTTTGAGGCCCTAAACGACGTTTTTTGGGGTCGAAGCTGCCGCGTATGTGCCTGATGACTTATGCGGATCTAAAATCTCCAGTTTTTCGGACTTCTTTTTTTTCACTCTATCTTCCGATTTCCTTTCCAACGGATCAAGAATCGCCTCAATCGGAGGTCGTATGCAAAAGTTAGGTTTTTCTCTCTCTTCTGTTTTTTTTCTTTTTTTTTATGCCGCGGCTCTTCTAGATGCGGCTGCCTGTTCCTTCTTGTCTCTCTCTTTTTTTTTCACACACGATGCAGTTGAATCCGAATTCGTGCCCTACTCCAAGACCAATTAGGGCAAAGCCTCCGTAGCAACCGAATCCTCCTCCTTTTCTACCCTCCTATGACAGTTCGGATCTAACTGCAACGGTGAGTCCAAAACGTGAATAGAACTCGAAACTCTAAAGGAACTAGACACTAAGACCAGCAAAGGACACGACGATGCAACCAAAGACTCAACAAACAAAGACTATGCAGCAATAGATAAAGGCTCAAATTGTTTGGATTTTGGGAATAGATCTACTATTTTTTTGGTTTTCTGGATCTGTAGGTAAAAAAATTGCAAAGACTAGATAAGATCTCTCACCGATCAACCTTGAGCTCGATACCAACCGATAGGACTAGGGTCCCGATCTTTCGATGAGAGTGGTAGATTCGATTGGGGAAGGAGGTGACGTTGACGACCGACTACAACCATCCAAGGATGTTGCGCCTTAGCGATCGATACACCAACTCCAGAGATTGTTCGTGACCTTGCTCGGCGCACGATCAACCTAACCACGAGGGTTCTCGTTCTGCAAGCAATCGAAGAACAAGCAAGAACAAGATAAACAGCAACTCAATTGCAAATAACGAAGTAAGATTCAATCGAAAACAGAAAACGATGGGGTTCCGAAGACAAGTATTCGGGCGGTCTAGCCGACACGCGCGAGTACAATGCAAAGCAGCAAAAGCTAACTTAGTCTAAACAAAACTCAAACCCTAGAAGAGGGTGCGGCTGCCTATTTAAGGGTCACGGAAGGTGGAGGGTCGGCCAAAACACAAGGAAGCCGAATAGGACTCGAATTACAAGGCCCAAGGCCCACTTTGACTCGGACTAGAAAAGTGACGTGAATTATTTTGCTGTTTCTGGTCGACTCGGATGGAATTTGGAGGTGAGGCCGGATCCATCTGAAAGTAGACTTCAAGAGCTTTCCAACAAGTACTCATGGGCCCCGAGAAACCTTCTGGATCAAAAGTTATGGCCGTTTGAAGTAGACGCTGTCAACAAGGCCGAATCCGAGTCAAACTCGTGAACAGGACTTGGTTTGCGCTTGACGGTTCCACTTCTATACTTGAGCTCATGTGGTTCTTCCCCATGGTTCCTAAGGACAATTAAATCATCACAAGAATTAAGTAGTATTCCATTCTTCGAAACATTGGTATGCAAACTTAGGAACGCATTCACCGATGGTTGTCGATGTGCTCGCGCTCTAGTCATTGGTCCTTGTATCATAGTTTCATTTTGATATGGAGTCGGCATGGTTGTATGCATGGAAAGGATGTCCTCATCATCGGGTTCGTCGGTGAGGGCTGCGCCCGGGCAGCGACGGTCGGGGAAGAACGGCGTCTCCCGGTGAGCGGCGACGGTGGCGGCACGGTGGAGCTTCCCGTCGCTGGAGCGCCCCCTCTTAGATCGGGTCTAGGGTTTTGTCGGTGGGGAAGGTGGCGGCACGGTGATCCTCGTCGTGTGTGCCGCCCCGGCCCCCACCTCTTTTATATGGCGCTCGCGACAGGGCCCACCACCAAATGGTGGGCGCCCCGATCGTATGCTGAGAAGGGATTTGGCGTTGGGCCAAATCCCGAGATCATTCCAACATATATATATATATATATATATATATATATATATATATATATATATATATATAACACATTATCTTTTAATACGATTTTTCTTTTTCTTTATATTATTTATGGAGATGTAACAGTATTTTAACTTTTTTAATTAAATGTTTTTAAAAAATTAGTAGACGCTATAGTACTATCTTAGCTAAAAGAAAAAAAATCGAATTGAACCGGGCCATGTGCGCGCACAAAGTAACACACCGTCTCCCTTGTTTGCCCAGTAATGAAAAGCAGGGGGTTTGCGTCGCACCAACAAATATCCTGCCCAACGAATCCACGTCAACCCCCACAAGAACAGCGCCAAATAGCCCGGCCAACAGACTAGTAGCGAACTGTACGTAGCTGGTACTAATGCCACGTGAGGAAAGCATCCTCAGTACCATCCCAACTGTCCATATGCATGTATACATACACAGCATTACGGAGATCGACCTCCGTAAGTTTTTCGCATCGCTTAGGTTAGCTCCTAGCTAGCCACCTATATGGTGTAGCTAGCTGCGACAACCATCCTGGTACGCCTTGTACAGTACCAGGTACTTGCTACGATCGACACCGATCGTAGTCATGCCCGTATATCGATATAGTTTTTTCCGTACAACTGGGACTCGGAACAATTCACACCGATGGTAGTCACGCCCATATATCGATATGGTTTTTTCCGTACAACTGGGACTCGAACGCACGCACACGGGCGGGATAATCCTCTGCCGTCGGCGAGGGAGGTGGTTGATAAACCGCTTTAAAAGTTATCTAAATAAATTATTTGAAAATAATGATTAAAAATTATCTTATTTATTTAAAAAACTATAAGTTGAAAAGAATAGGGGTTAGTTTTTATGAGCAAGGCCTTTATTTTAATCTCGAGATCGTGCAAAGCATAAGACCTTCATTTCAATCCTGAGTTTGTGTGGAGGGATAAGATCTAACGGTAGAAAAAAAATAGTCTTATGAGCAACCCTTTTATTTTGGAGAGGAATTAGCACACGGTATGCCATCGAGAGGTATCCTGATGGCATACCTTCCCCTTCTTGTTGCTCGCCTCACCTCCTTCTCGAATGTGCCACCCCTCCGTTCCCCTCCACCTACCTCCTTCTGTAGCGCCCACCGCATCCCTATACATCCCGGGGAGCTGCGGCGAACCTGTCCGGAAAAGACGGTGGCGGCGCCCCCCTCGCCGGAGACGAGCTATACTATCAAATCCAACAAAACAGTATACCATTTTTAGATTTTCTCTTTGTTTTAATCTTGAGTTCAGGACTGCGCACGTATTTTTGAAAGTAAGCGGAGGCATTGAAACAAGGAATATTTTGGTGTACGGTCACACACCTATCACTGAAAGGTACATGACTCGATTTTCATGTGAGAAGTGCTGGGTTCAATCCCTGAACCCAGGCTAAAGGGACAACCACCCTCGCTCCTTCCCACTCAGCTACCGCTCAGATCTCTATATTGATATAGCTAAGTATTTATACTAATTAATGTAGGTTCAGACCTTTCGTGTCCACCCTATAGCATTCCAATAGTATCTCAGTGGTTTGGATTTGGAAGAAGAGATTATGGTTTAATGAGTTGTTAGATACAACCACCCGATCTATTAGCTTGTATCTTTATGTTGTGTCTGATGGGTCCCATAATTTCTTAACTGCCCCATGCATCTCTCATCTCTAATAGCCAATATTAAATTTTTTAGATACAAGACCTCTCAATGTAATATTCACCAATATCTAATGTTTTGGTTTACTAAAGAGAAAACTAAAGAACGGTATGCCGTTTCTCCTCCACCGACGAGATAGCTCGTTCTCTTTCTATGCTGTCTCCCCTTCCTCCTCTGTCAGCGCCGCCACCTCCCCTTCCTCCTCTGTCAGCGCCGCCACCTCCCCTTCCTCCTCTGCTGCTGCCATCGGCTCTGGCTTCAGCTCTGGCGACTGGGGAACACCACCACGACGATGGGTTCACCACATCCCCGGATGTAGAGAGAGGTTGAGGAGGCGGTGATCCAATAGTGGCCAATGGCAGAGGGAGGAAAGGGCGAGGTGACGATGCTGTGAATATTAGGTTGGGTAGGGTGGTGGCGGCGCTGCGAGGTGGCAAGGTTGCCGTTGGTCGCCAGTGGTAGAGGAGGGGCAGGGAGGCAGAGAAGGGGTGTGGAGCCAGACCCGTATGAGGCCAAGCGCAAGTGGACCGATCGCGCTAGGCCCCCAAAATTTTTGGGCCCCCATCCGACTCCTCACGACCTCACGTGTAGAGCGACGAAGTCGGAAGTCGAATCGACAGTCGACACTTCGACTTCGCCGGCCGAGCGATCCGCATCCGCCATTGTCTCAGGAGCCAAGCCATCACTCATCAGCAGCCATTTACTTATTTAGCAATAGCAAATAGCAATTCCATTCAGCAGGTTGCATCTGCAGAACGAAGCTTTTCAAAATTGAAGTTGTTGAAGTCCTATATGCGTAGTACTATGACACAAGAAAGACTCAATGGATTGGCAACAATTGCACTTGAAAATGATGTTTTGGAGAAGATTAAATATGAAGACATAATTGAAGATTTTATTTCGAAGAATACCAGAAGAATGATGCTTTTTACTAGAAGCTAAGAAGATTTCGGTAAGATTCACCCATTACTCCTTTAGCATGAATTTCTATTGTAGTTCTTAATATTGCAAAAAAAACAAGTCTGTTATAATGTAAAATTCAAATACACTTTGGTATCTGTATTTGTCTGAAATAGGCCCCATTTTGTATTTTGCACTAGGGCCTAAAATTCTCAGATACGGGCCTGTGTGGAGCTACCGGTGCTGGAGAAAAGGGGAGGGGAGGGGGAGTGGCAGCGGCAATGGGGAATAGCCAGGAGCAGCACGGAGGACACCAAACTCGGGAAAGGGAGCGGCCAAGAGGTTATCCTGTTGGATTGGGATCCAAGGTAATAGCATTGTGTAGTAGCTCTCTTACTAAAAAGACTCATACCTCACGCAAGATACAAACATCATCTCTCTTCTATCTCACAAATAACTGATGTGACATGAGCTAAGATAGGTACAAGTGAGGTGGCCTAATGGAAGCACCCCTTATCGACTCTCCATCTTCGATCCATCTTTGTGCACGTACCATGATCAGCCTCAAGTAAT
Source organism: Dendrocalamus sinicus (assembly GCA_036346575.1). NCBI lineage: Eukaryota > Viridiplantae > Streptophyta > Magnoliopsida > Poales > Poaceae > Dendrocalamus > Dendrocalamus sinicus. Next base: position 7,542,973 of record CM070645.1, read on the forward strand.
AGCAGTGTTAACATTAAATGCCTTTCATTTAGCTCGAACATATATGTGTGTGTCAGCGTCCGAGCTCATTGCCAAAGTTATCTGACGACACCCTTTTTCCCCTCACCACATCGTATTCCATCCCATTGTATCCCATCCTTGGCCTTGTGTACTTCGTTGATAAATGTGCTCCACATTATTTCTCTGGAATATATGTAACAAAGAAGGAGGCCCTAGGCATGGATAAACATAGGAGCAGAAGGCGGGAAGTAGAAAAGATGACAAACCATAAGGGAGTTGCAAGGTTTGTTGGTGTGTGTGGTGGGCCTAGGAAGGGATCCACTTGTAAGGGGTCTATGCGGGATGGTTAAATGCCAAGGAGTTGTACTGGGACAAGTTAAGTTATGGAATAATATAAATATGATTTCCTTGTTCTTCCTTTCTTCCCCTATTCTTTCTTCTTTTTCTCGATTGGTGATGAACTACGTCTCAATCTCACGTCTAGCCCATGTTGTGGCCAAGGGATATCACAAGTTAGTGTCAAAGCTATGTATGATCGGGGTGTCGCTCAACTTGGAGCTATAAAATCTCGGAAGAAGGTTGGAGAACTCGGATCAAATTCGTTCGTTTTGACAATCTCTGTAAAATTCCCAAATCCAGTTGGCTCGGCTTGGCATCTGATCATCACTGCTCCTCTACGACCCTTGATGCAGACCAAATTTGTCCTAGAGGCAACGGGAGAGGCGGTGACTCGATCAGAGGAGAAGTCGGTGTTGATCAAGGAAAGTCTCAATCTCCTCTTCGTGTAGATGAGAGCGATTGAGACCACACCAGCAAATGGCCGCGTAGATGGAGTTGGCAACCAAGGTGGTAGAGCAAAACTCCAAGGATCAACAGCTATTAGTGAGGCAATTAGAAGCCACAACTTAGGTGGTGGCGTGAATCACGATGGATCAGAAGGTGGCGATGAATATGGGAATCCCAAGGGTAGCCTTGACGATGGGGAAGGGGGCTGCTCACACTAGCACCACTAGGAGGTTTGTGGGCAGGGGTTGATGACGCGTTGTGATCATCACCCAAGGGAGTGCATACTAACTATTTTACAGAAGGTCCACAAGGAGCACCACTGAATTTGGCGTGATAAGTGTCTAGATTACTTCAACATGTTCAACATCTCGGAGGCGATGTGGGTAGCAGCTGCAACAATGCATATAGAAGGCAATGCCACATGTTGGCTATAGGTGTACAAGGCAAGACATGTTCTGGGAGGTTGGGAACAATTTATCAACACAGTGGAGTTGAAGTTTGGGGCATTCAACCATCGCAAGTCATTGGACGAATCAGTGGAGATCAAGCAAATGGGAACAGTGGCCGAATACAAGAGGCATTTTGAGGAGTTAATGTGTGAAGTGTCCATGTACAACTCGCATTATGATGAAGAATTGTTTGTTTCACACTTTGTGAATGAAATGAAGACAGAAATTTGTGGGGCGGTGCAAAGTCAAGTGCCAGAGACAGTAGACTGGGCGACGCTGTTGGCCCAAGTACAACAGGGCATTCTAGATCGTGGCAAGAGTTGGAAGGTTAAATCAACAAGAGGTCAGGAAGGAGGTGGTCTGAATAAGGTGAAGAACCCACAAAGCTCTCTAAAGTTGGGCCAAGGAGAATTGTGGAAGGCACGACAATTACGAGAATACCACTGTGCCAACAGTTTGTGTTACCAATGTGGGGATAAAAATACAAGCCAAATCCTCATTTGCAATGCAAAAGGAAGGTTCAGACCCAAGTACAGGCCATCACAGTTGAGGACCAGAGCGGGGTGCTATCCGATGCCATATTGGATATGTTGGAGTTGGCGGACATGAATGAAGAAGAGCAGTCCAATCTATCTCTCAATGCACTGGCCGGAAAGGAGGAGGGAGAAATGGTGTGGGTTAGAGCACTAGTGAAGAATCAAGTGATGCTCATTTTTATTGATTCAGGTAGCTCTCATAGTTTTGTCAACACAAATTTCGTGGACCGCATTGCTTATATGCCAAAGAAGATGAAGCCAATTCAAGCGAGGGTGGCCAATGGGGAGGTGATGGGCTATGACCAATGGGTGCCTAACATGACTTGGTAGACTTAGGGACATACTTTCACAACTGATATGAGAGTCCTTGTGTTGGGTGCATATGACTTTCACAACTTTCACAACCATACTTTCACAACTGATATGAGAGTCCTTGTGTCGAGAGCTGACAAAGTGGTCATAAATCTGACTACCAAATAAAAGTACAACATGGTCGGAAATCAACTACCGAACGGACATCACCGTAGTCAAAAACTGACCGTACATTGGAAATCAATGTAGTTGGAAGTTCAACGTGGTCAAAAATCGACTACCGAATGAAAATCACTGTAGTCGATAACCACCGAGACCAAAATCAACATGATCGAAAATGGGTGCAGTTAAAACCAAAGTGGTCGAAACCAGTCTGTAACCAAGATGATCAACGTGGTTGTAACCAACTAGTGGTCGAACAATCGACATGGTCAAAACCAGTCTTCAACCAAGATAATCAAAGTGGTCATAACTAGCGTGGTCGTAAGGCAACGAGTGGTCGAACAACTGACATGGTCGAAGAAATGCAAAGTGATTGAAAACTAAACATGATCAAAGATAACGCGATGCGATCTGAAGCTCGACTGTGGTTGAAACCAACGTGATCGTAAAGACAATTGAGATTTCAGACAGTAAACTGCGCGACTATTTTAGTTCAGACTCAAGCAAAGACAGAAAAACATGAGGCACTCAAAATGCTGAACATGGTCGAAATCAACGTGATGTAATCTGGAACTCGACCGTGGTTGTAACCAACTTGATCATAAAACTGCTTGTGATCGGAACCTTGATTGTGATCAAAACTAGAAGCGGTCGTAAATGATTCGGAAAAATAGAGGAAGAACAGAGTAGCACACAACCGCAAGATCTAAAATCCACATATCTTTTGATTAAAAGATCAACTGGCCATGAAACTTTGTACACAACATGGTTAAGGTCTCAAGAGACTACTCCAATCTTTCATTGAAAACTTAGTAAATAAGTTGAGAACTTTTTGTGATTTAACCGAGCGCACACAAGACAAAGACTTCCAGATCGAGGAAATGATCAGACCGTGCTCGTGGGAGAAGAATAGCCAAGATAGCCTTGAGTATGATTCCACACTATAGCATGTCAGAACATCACAAAAACAAGCAAGGACTTCCACTCGAATCAAGAAGAGAAAAGAACAACCGAAGACCAAAGAAAGGAAATAGAGAAAGAACTGAAACAAACCCGAGCCATCTCAACCAGATAAAAGATACACAAGCAGTAGATCGAAGATTGATATATTGCTCAAATAATTGGTTTCACAGTCACTCCCCTTGGGAGGACCAAGATCTAAGCCTAGAGCCTACACCCACTCTCTAACCTAACTCACATGGGGGAGAAGGAGCTAGCCACCACAAGACCTAGCCAACCGTCTCAAATCCTAGCTCTTGCCTCCCCTCCTCTTTTTATAAGCTCACCAATGAACCCAAGACCTAATGGATCCTACCATTAGTCCAACCGGGGATAACCCGTTAACCCCACTTAACACTGGGTTTTACTCATGCACACTTCTCAAAGCGGCTTACATCCATTAACTTATTTGTGAACCAACACTTGATCCACTTCACAATTTCAGTACATACAAGACCTAAACCACTTAGGCCAATGCCGCGGTTTCACACACCAGAACTTTCCCGTATTGGACAATTTACCAAAACACCCCTCTACCGCCTTCCTCGAAACTTCTCGCTTCCTTTGCCACGAAGTTTCATCCATGCTTCACCATCTTCCATGTGGCTCCAATGACTTATCATCAAGTCTCTCATGTGTCTAGATCCCACCAAACCGTCCTCGCTTGCAAATAACCCAAGTCACTTGGCACACCATGTGCTTCTCCTCACGCAAGACGACACCTGGCTTTCTCGATCATTTGGACCTCAACTCCTCCCTAAGCCTAGTCCCGGTTCACTTCGCCATTGCCCGTCATGTCCACCACCAGTAGCTCCTGCTCTGGTTTCTCGTTGTCGCAGCTTGCAGCCACCCCACAACCCTCAGTCATCTTCAGCGTCTCCCTGACCATTCTGGACCTCAACACCTCCCTGTGCCTAGTCCTAGTCCTTCCACGCCTCACCATGACGTAGCTCCGAAGTCCTACAACCAACATCAACAAGAAAACCATCACGTAGCACCACACAATATACAAAGATCATTAATTTGTGCAATTTATCCATAGAATGCACAAGAAATGAGGTACTCGTAGCCCATGAGGTCCTACCAGTAGCCTATGACCACACAATAGATCGTTGCGACCACCACACAGATCGCTACGACTATCGATGACACAAGCTATGACTACTGCATAGATCTCTATGACTATCGATCACACAAGTCACAACCGATTGCAACGACCACCGATCACACAGGCTTCAACTTACCACTCATGACCAGGCAGTAAGCTACGACCATCGATCACCAGGCTACGACTTCCACAACCGATCGCTACGTCCATCGATCGCCATGTCTTACGACTACTGATCATGACTAGGCTGAGCTATGACCATCGATCACAAGCTATGACTATTGATCACACATGGTCGTTCAAGCACTAAAGCTTTCGACTACCCCGTGGTCGTTCTGCTGATCGAACCGTCCGACAACCTAGTTGTAAATAGCAAAAGCTCTAGTACTCGCACAGATGAACTTATAGACCACAAAGTCGTCAACCAGACTAACTTAAGATAGACAATGAAGTTGACAGACCAAGAAGCAATCTTTTGCAAACTCCTCAAAAACCAAACTCAATATCCACACATACTCTAATCCAAAAGTCAATTACTCATCACAACCATGGGGTGACCTCCACATGGTCTCATAGATTTTGCTACAAGGCATTCGATCCCTACAAATGGATGAGTTGAAGGAGCTACCAATCGAGCAGTATCTGAAATGGCAACAAGAAAATGAGGTTGGGCCCTTGCTATGGTGGAAGAGCTGCGAGAAGCACCCATCTTACCGATTCCACCTGAGATCAACTTGGTATTGCAGCAGTATCTGGAAGTTTCTGAAGAACCTAAGGGCTTGCCACCAAGCAGAGAGTATGACCACTTCACTCCTTTAGTGCGGGGGGGGGGGGGGCAGCACCAGTAAACACCTGACCCTACTGCTACTCTCCACTGCACAAAGATGAAATTGAGAGATAAGTGTAAAAAATGTTGGCCTCAGGTGTAATCAAGCCAAGTATGAGTCCATTTGCTTCTCCAGTCTTGTTGATTCAAAAGAAGGATGGGTCGTGGAGGTTCTATGTGGATTACCGCTGGCTGAATGAGCTCACTATCAAGAACAAATTCCCAATGCCAGTGATTGATGAGTTGTTGGATGAGTTAGTGGGAACTCAATATTTCTCCAAGCTAGATTTAAGGGCTGGATATCATCAAATCGGAATGTCTAAGGAAAATTAAGCTAAGACGACGTTCAAGAAACATCACAGTCACTACCAATTCCATGTGATGCCCTTTAGTTTAACCAACACCCTAGCCACATTTTAGTGTGTGATGAATTCAGTTTTAAGCCCCTATTTGAGGAAGTTTGTCCTTGTGTTCATCGATGACATATTGATCTACAGCTTAGATCTAAAATCACATGGGAAGCACTTATAATTGGTGTTAGAGAAGTTGAGTGCACATGAGCTTTATGCCAAACGATCCAAGTGTTCCTTTGCACAAAGGCGATTAGAGTACCTTGGGTATCTCATACAAAGGTGTAGCCATGGATCCACTAAAGACACAAGCTATACTGGCTTGGCTGGTGGCAAGAAATATCACTGGGCTACGCAGATTTTTTTTGGAATGACTAGATACTACAGAAAGTTCATGCGAAACTATGGGATTATAGCCAAGCCATTGACTAACCTCTTGAAGAAGGGCTTTTCTTAGGATGAGAAAGCTGAAGTAGCTTTTGATCAACTCAAACAAGCCATGTCTTGTACTTCAGTGCTAGCTTTACCTGACTTCCAGCACACTTTTGTAATTGAGATAGATTCATGTGAGGGAGGTGTGGAGGCAGTTTTGATGCAAAGGGAGCACTCGATAATGTTTCTGAGCAAAGCATTGGGGGTTAAGCATCAACAGCTCTCAATGTATGAAAAGGAGTTCCTGGCGCTCATTATGGTCATGGAGAGGTGGAGGTCATATCTACAACGAGGTGAATTCATTATCAAAACATATCATCAAAGCTCAAGCTATTTTGATGAACAACAACTACAATCGGGGGATGGAAAGGAAGGCCATGACAAGATTAATGGGATTGCAATTTTGCATTGTCTATAGGAAAGGAAAACTTGGCAGCTGATGCTCTGTCCAGAATCGGTCACTTGATGGCTTTGAAAGCGATGTCAGAGGTTCATCCCGCCTAGCAGGAGGTGCTGAATTCTTATGCCATTGATGATGCAGCACAACAAAGGCTAACACAACTAGCAGTGCACAACCCTGATGACAAGGGGGTATGAATTACACTAAGGGCTAATTAAAAATCGAGGATGAGTTTGGATTGGAGGGAATTCTGCGATGTAGACTCAATTTATCAACACATTCCATTCCAGTCCTATTGGAGGCCCCTCTGGCATTCATGCTACCTATCAACATCTTAAAAAGATATATGTTGGGAGGGAATGAAGCAAGATGTGGAAAGCTTTGTGAAGCAATGTGGTATATGCCAACATGCTAAAGGAGAAAGATCTCATCCGGCAGGATTGCTACAACCTCTTCCCATTCCTAAAGGTGGGTGGCAAGACCTCACAATGAACTTCATAGAAGGCCTTCCGAACTTTAAAAATTATAATATGGGCATGGTGATTGTTGATTAGTTCTTGAAGTATGCACACTATGGCATTGCAATAAGCTAAAAATGTGGCCAAACTGTTTCTGGAACATATTGTAAAGCTCCATGGGGTTCCTTGCACAATTGTATCTAATCATGACAAAGCCTTTACAAGTAGCTCTTGGCAAGAATTGTTCAAAGCCATGGACACAAACTTGATGTATAGCACTACATACCTTCCCCAAATTGACAGGCAGAGTGAATGGGTAAATCAATGCTTAGAAATGTATTTGAGATGTACCATTCATGCTTTGCCGATGAAAGGAAGGCTTGGTTACCTTTGTCTAAGTTCTGGTACAACACAAGTTTCCATTCCTCATTGTGATGCTCTCCTTTCAAGGTCTTGCATGGGTATGACCCAAACTATGGGGCAACGCCAGAGTTACATGATACTAAAAACTTTTTAGTGAGTGAGATGTTAAGGAATGGGCAGCTCACACTGAATTGATTAAACAACATTTGGCAGCAGCACAGAACTACATGAAGATATAGGCTAACAGGGTTGCCAAGACCGACAATTTTAGGTTGGGGAATAGGTACTCTTGAAACTTCAATCGTATGCTCAAACCTTACTGGTAAATCAACCTTACCCCAAGCTTTCATTTAAATTTTATGGTCCATTCAAAATTTTGGAACACGATGGATTGGTGGCTTATTGTAACTCCTGTTTTTCGGAGTTTTCTTGAAGTTTTTAAAATAAAATTCACCATTTGGATATTTAGGAATTAATCAAAGCTCAAATTGAATTTTTGCAAATTAAAAACATTTAATGTGACTAACTTAAACTTCAATTATTGTGAAAACTATTTTATTTGAATTCCTTGTGTTTCAAGGAATTTTTTGGGTTTATTTGCCATTTTTGGGAGCTCAACTAAATTTATTCCTATTTCTAAAAATAAAAAAACATTTAAAAATTCCTAAATTTGGCTGAAACCCTAGCCTAGCCCATCTTCCCTCCGGCCCAGCCTGCCTGTCACCAACATCTGCCACACGTTCCGCATCCGAGCCCCCGTGCAACCACTATATGATTGCCACGTGTCGGCCATCAGTGTCGTTCCTTTGCTCGCGCTGCATCTAGGCCATCCACTCCTTGCGGTCACTGACAGGTAGGGGCCACCTATCAGGTCCATCATCTCTGAGCCATGCTCAAGCTAAACTTTTGCGTCTGTGCCCTTCCCACCTCAGCGTTCATCCTGTTTTCACCTTGGACTCCGTGTCTTTGCCGACCCAGACACCTCGATGTCCACGTATAAATAGCCAGCTGCCTCCCTCGTCCTTCTCATCCCGAGTGGTCGAAGCTGTTGTCTCGTTCTCCTTCTCGACGCTATCACCGTTACTTGCCCATGCGCCATCGTTGTTGTCATCTTCGCTGAGTCCTTTGCCCTCACTATCGAGCCTCGCCACTGGTAAGTTTACCATCGACCACTCCATTCGCTACTCACCTGCCGTCGGTTAGCTCCGTTCATTCCGTCGCTCGCCATCACCTCGGTCCGCATGTCTGCTTCACCATCACTCGTGACAGTTTGCCTCGTGAAGAGTCGCCCCAATTCATGCCTCGGCTGACATCAACCGTGACGTCACCCCCCACCTGTGTGGGCCGTTATTTTAGCTTCCACATAGACCAAGTCCATCTGCATCGTGTCACTAACATGTGGGTCCCACATGTTAGAGCCACTGTGTTGTAGACCCATAGACTGAGCCAAGTTGGCAAGCTAAGTCAGGAAGCCACACAAGCAGCCACGTCAGCACTACTCTGAGTGTCAGTCCACGTGTCAGCCATGTCAGCCACCCGAGCCATGTATCGGTGCCATGTCACCATTGACGTCAGCTACCACATCACCCTGCCAGCTCAACCACAGTGCCACGTGTCACACACATCATCCCTAGAAGTCCAGTCAGCCACCATGTCAGCAATAATGTTATAAATCCTATCACATAGGATGAGTAATTATCTAGTGATATAATACTAGTTGCCACATAGGTTGTACATTTAGTATGCTTAGCCATGCTTATAGTATGTTGGACTTATCATCACATGTAGTTAATTAATTAATTTTGATTTAATGAGATAATGAATCATGGGGGAAGTGTGGTTAGCACTTTCTTGGGATGTAAATGTCTCATTTGGATAATGTCTAAGGACTTAACTTTGTGTACCATTGATTTGAGCATTATCATACAACCATATGTCCGGTATGGGATGGATCTAGCTAATTAATTTATGATGTTTCAATTTTGATTTTGCCATCGCTATGTCAGTGGGTGTCGGTTAGACATTTCCATGGGGAGTAAGAGGGATCTGTTCGACTAGGTGGTTAGCCTACTCGATTGTGAAATCTTAGTGGGTGAACCTGAGTGGCCTTGTTATGATCTTCTTTGTCAGTATGCTCAAGGAAGCGTGTTGCTCTAGTGTCATTATGAGATGATCATATCATGTGGGTAAAGTTACGCAACCTCTGTAGCGTATAAAACTATTTGAATAGCCGTATCCCCGGTTATGGACAATGCTCAGTGATTTCACACGAGGGGTAGATATTTCATAAACCTGGTTGGGCTAAGTTTGGGAAGTAAATGGTTAGTTCATTGGTTGTTCATTACATAAATGGTTAGTTCATAGGTGGTTCATTGGCTAAATGGTCAGTTCACTTATAGTTTATTTAATTCCTTTGATTATTTACTATTAATCATTTTCTAAGTTTGCTTTCAATCTATTTATTTTATTACTTTAAATTGATGCTTTCTGCAAAATAACCACTCAGCTATTATTTGGTAAGCCTTGCATAATTATATTGCATTCTTGTTATAAACAATTTGTTGAGTACTGTACTCACGACTATATCCATATTTGCTTAGTTGAAGAAGAGGAGCCATATCAACCGGAGGTACTTGAAGGAGAGTACTTCGACGACTTCTCAGATTAGAGTCTTGCTTCCGAGTTGATTACCCGTGGGCATGTCGAATGGCCACTTCATTTTTGTTGTGCTTTCGCTGCTAGTTCTGTTAAGCCCTTCTGATTGTTAAAGTGTAAACTTGGATATAAGGTCACAACTCTGATAATTAATAATATTTGAGACTTTTCTTGGTTAATCGTGAATTTGGTTGATATTTCATCTATGTTTTCACTATGTGTACTAGCGTGATCCTAGACTAGTGCAGTATACACAAAGAGTCTGGATTTACATATTCGGGTCTCGGCACTTATCGTTTGGATGTTCTGAAGGAGAGTAAAATTCATCTAGTTCCATGTGTCTCAACTAAATCCCTTCAACCTTGGCTATACCCCTGTGTTTCATGAGTTGCCAAAGATGGTGGAGTTGGATGCTTCTTTTGTAGAGCCAGAGGAAATCCTTGATCATCGGCTGGTCAAAAAGGGCAATTCAGCAATACCTCAAGGCCTTGCGAGATGAATTGGTATTCCTATGGAATTAGTTACTTGGGAACATTTGTATGTGCTCAAGAAGAAGTTTCAAAAGGCACCAAGCCAGAAGGGAGTTGCAAAGTTTGTTGGTGTGTGTGGTGGGCCTGGGGTGGGGTCCGCTTGTAAGGGGTCTGTGCGAGATGGTTAAATGCCAAGGAGTTGTACTGGGACAAGTTAAGTTATGAAATAATAGAAATCTGATTTCCTTCCTTGTTCTTCCTTTTTTTCCCTTGCTCTTTCTTCTTTTTCTCGATTGGTGGTGAACTGGGTCTCAATCTCAAGTCTAGCCCATGCTATGGCTAAGGGATATCACAATTTAGCATCAATAATGCTTATTTTATCAAATTAGTATATGTTAACAGAAAGGCAAAAATTATTGCAGAGCATTGCACTTAGATAACGTTTGCACACGCTATAAAATCATTATTCAGATGATGCACACTGCAAAATCATGCATTTGCCCAACACATTTTGGTCATTAAAATTTGTTTTTCTCAACTGAATAGAGCAAAATGACATCCATACCCCTTGGCTCTTCCATTTTCCACCTCTCTCAACGCCCTTGTTCTTTTCATTCTCTTCCACAACAAGGAAGAATGGCTTCATGACTTTAATGCCTACCCATCTTTCACAGCATGAGTAGGGAGAGAGAGCGAGGTAGATTGGAAATTTTGAATTGTTTCTATCTTTAAATCCCTCAAAAATCATATTTCATTGATCAAAGTGTGTTATGACAATGCATGTATGCGATTTTGCAGTGTCCATTAAAGCATCTAGGCCCCTAAAATGGTTTTAATAATTAATGATGACTATGATTAAGGGACTAACGTGTTTGCTAAGTTGATTGAAAGGTTTAGTTCCAGACTTGGAGGATATCATGCCAAATGCATGCAAGGATGACTAAGAATTGACATGGCTCAAGGCAAGACTCAAGAAAAAGGTATAAATTAGCTTAAGGATCTCTCTTATAGATTTTACTAGTCTTGGTGTACGGTGGTTTTAAGATTGGGTTGATAGGCTAGATGTCGTACTATTAAGAGGGATCATGGCTAGTAGTTTGAAGATAATCTTATCCTATATTGATCAATCTTAGTGCATGCATGCATTTGGATTTAATTCGTTAACCCTCTTTGAACTTTTCTTGAAAACTAGTATGTCCGCCATTGTAACCGAGGTAGTATCGCTACATCGGTACTACCGGGTATTACATGTCGATACATTTTTCCAGAGAGGTGTTGTTTTAGACTTCAACCAAAATGGTACTATCAATGTTCTTGTCCAGTAGTACCGCAACGATATGACCGCATTATATGACCGGTACTACCGCATCTGCGGTATGACCGTATTTTAGTTAGCGGCAGCTATTTTCTAAAGATGTATATTTTTAGGAGATTTTCTTCCCTCTGAAAAATGATACAACCACAGCTTAAGCACGGTACTACCGTGGAATCGGTGTGACCAAGGCATGTGAGTGTAGTACGACCGATTTTTACATTAATGGCTAATTTTAGTGCATTTAATGAGCAGTAAGTAGCCATTGAGCAGCAAGTGCAGTAGTACCGGCCACCTCATGGCAGTAGTACCGCTCTACCTGATTTTTGGGGGGATATCATCCCCCAACGATCACTTTGGTTGGTGGAGGCTATAAATACCTTACCACCAGTAGCAAGGGTATACTCTTTGCCCCCCCCAATTGAATACTCTTGTGTCCTTGCATCCCTCTCTTCAACTCTAGTGCATTAGTTTTACATGTTGAGGTTGTTGAGAGCATTCGAGTGCATTGCATCATTTGGTTGATCTTTATGGCATTTGAAGACCTTCAAGCAAGTGTCAGTGACTTATAACTCTTGGTGGTTGCTGACACATAGACAACTTAGAGGAGTTGGCCCGAAGATCTCTTCAAAAAACTTGTGAAGAGACTCGGCGTGGTTGTGAAGGTTGGAGCTCACCTTCTAGAGCATGAAAGAGCTATCCTAGTGGATTGAGAAAAAGCTCAAGTTTAGTAAGGAGTCGGCTTGATTAATTCAAACTCCCTCAATATGAATTAGGGAAGATCAGTAAGTCTTTGATACCACGGAAAAAGTTCTTGTGTACATCGTGTGGTTTAATTCTCTTGTCCCTTACTTTCTGTATTTATATTTCTAGTAATTAACTGCTTGACTTGGTTAACTAGAATTGTATCTTGCCTAAACTTAGATTGTTGGTGCCATAGTGAAACTTAGAACCTTTAGGTTTTGAATTGTGCAAAACGGATTTTAATTCATACTTACTTAAAAACCACGATTTAGCCAAAAGAATTTAAAAACCTTCTATTTATCCGATCTAGTTGGTTATCCTTAATCCTACATCCATCACCTGCATCATGATTTTGCAGTGTGTTCTAACAAATACCATCGAAGTGTAATATCATGTAGCAAATTTTGCCCTGTAGAAAAGCATAATACTGCTTTACCATTGTAAACGTATGCATGTAGCAATGAGTATAACCCCCTCTGTCACTCTTTTTTTTTTTTTTTTTTTTTTCACGCACTTAAGGGAATGCATGACTTTGACCTTGTTTTTTGTTGTTTCGTAATACACTAGTAAAAATAATAAAATTAAATTCTATAAAAGTATCTTCTAACTCTAATGCATTATTACTTTTAAGTGGCAAGTCTATGCACTTTTTCATATATTACCTATATCTAGTGATAGATCGGTGGTACTAATATCATTTTCACATGACCTAAGTAGGCGCTCCCTCTTCACATATAGTAGTGTGTGTCTCTCTCTATACATAATTTTTACTATATGTATATATGGTTACAGTCGACAAAATATGATTGCACACATATCTAACTATCTATAGCGTTCCTTAAAGTGATGTTAAAAAGGACTTTACACTTTATGATGCTAGAAATTTCCATATTAATGGAGGGAAAATAAAAAAACCTTCAATACTTAGAGCAAGTATAATAAGAGACTGTTAGTAGGCTATATGCTGAGGTGGAGGAGAGAGGAGGAGAGAGAAGAGAGAGGCCAGCTGAAACACAAGAACCAAGAAACTTTGTGAGAGAAAGAGGTGGGTCATACAGCTTTCAGCTGGCTGTAAACTACTATATGAATAAGCTGATAAGTGGGCTGTAAGTGTCCATACAATCAACTAAAGGCTATATTATTAGCCTTGCTCTAAGGGTGGGTCTACATTAGAATTTAATGATAAATACAACTGTATTTTAGACAGCAGATCCATATATAATTTCTAAATATGCAATTGCGCATGAAATTCACCGCTAGTTTGGCATATTTATGCTGCAGAGAGGTTGTAGGTTGTCCGATTACTCCCAAGATAATACTGCATGCATGCTGCAAAATACTGCTGTACGACACTTTGCCTCGATAGTCGATACAGCTGCACCATGAGCCAGCAGCTTTGTCTCTCACTGAACAACTTTTACTACTCTTGGAAAATAGTGTTGGGTTGTACAAATTATCAATCTAGTTAAGCGAGAAGAAAAATGCAGCATTAATTGAGCCGGCCCTGACAACGTACGTACAAATTCTTATGCGAGTTCATGGGCCTGTTTCGTTGCCTGCATGAGTTGATGCAGCTGCATGAACATGGCCAGACTGAGGAGAGGAGTTCCTCAGCCGTGTTCCTCCTCAGCTTGATTCCAGTTGTTTTTTTGCATCTGCTCGTGCAGACTCTCTCCTCTCCGCAGCCAACCAAATATCATCTCCCTACATGCGCTGGTGCGAGCCACCCACATACAGGCAACCAAACAGGCCCCATACTACTTCATACCCCCTCTCGCTCACACACAAATAGAGTAATTAAGAATGTCCTAGCAAAATAAGAGTAATTAAGAATGCGCATCATGGTCTCACGGGCCATAAATAAATTTTTTTTGAAGAGAGCGATTTTTTTTTCCTTCTCTCACGTAATTGATAGTTGGTATCGATCATATATACTGATCCATTGGACAAACACTGATATATAGTATTCCTGACTGATATTTTTCTTTTAATTTAGGTTTTCTGGAGATGTGTACAGTGTACACAAGAGGAAGTTGAGATACAACCATACAAAAATGGAGTAAGAAACAACAAATGTGGTGGCGCAGAAGAAGAAGAAGAAGAAGAAGAAGAAGAAGAAGAAGAAGAAGCTTATTCCTTATTCCCGTTTGGGTCCCAAGAATTAGAATTAATGTTTGGATTTGGTTTCAAATTTACATTTTATTAGAATTTGAATCGACCAGAAATTGATTGCAATTCTAATTTTATTAGAATTTGAATGTCATCTGGAATTTGAAATTCCAAAGGTTGATCACAATTCAAAAATATCAAAAAAATACTGACCAATACTAACTCCTCTTCCATCTCTCTCACTTACCCCGAGGCCCCAAATAAACAGTTTCTCTTTTTCTGAACTGATGATCTTTTATGGGGAGAGATTTTTACCTTATTAATTCAAATGTGAATAGAAGTACTGTCGCAAATTGCATGAGACATATTTCCAAACATTAAGGGATCACTACTTGTCCCACATGCCTGCATAGCTGCCATGATAGAGAGAATGTTTGTCTCCGAAAATGTGAAAAGATTTGAGATACCTGACCGAAAGTAGCTCACCATATTTAGGCCTCGCTTCGAGAATAAAGTAAAGGGTTACGGATGCATCACCTATTTGACTCCTCTCATTTTCGTCACGTACATGCATCTCTCTATTACTTTTTTCACCGCTCATCTCTCCTTCTAAATACCTCTTCTTTCAGCTATTACTATTCATTTTCAGCCAAAAGTCATAAGCAAAAATCAATATAAACATCTCTTAAGCTGACATATGTAATAAGAAGAACGAGTCATTCATGAACAACAACCGATGAATAGTACTAGCACCTCTCCTTTCCTCGATCTCCATATCATTCTCCAAAACATAAATAGTACAAAGAACAAACATAATATATAGTTGTTTAATTACCAGGCCGCAGCAGCAAGAGAGTGAGAGAGAGAGAGAGAGAGAGAGAGTAAAAACTCACTCATGTAGCAAATCCGGGTTACCACTACTCACTAGCTGGCGACTTCGCTTATTTCCCTAGATATGTGATCACACTCTGTGTCTCTGTCTTCCTCCTGATCACCTCAATCACAAAACAACAGGATCACAAGACACGAAATATAAAAAGATACACAAGATAGTTGCAAAGTTGCACTCATCAATGGCTACCACTGCTCCGCTATGTAGCTAGCTGCGAACGAGCCCGCAAGATAGGGTCATGAGCAGCATGGCGGCGTGGGTGATCTCGTCGCTAGGGAAGCCGTGGAAGAACGCCGGGGGAGGACCGGCCTTGCTCAGGCTCGAGGTCGCCGCCACGTTCTGGCCGACGTGATCCTGATCCTTCGTCGGAGCGGCCACATCGGCAGCTGCCTTGGCGGCGGTAGCAGGAGCTGCTGCTGCTGCTGCTGCAGCAGCAGCATGATCGACTATCTTGCACCGCTTCTTGAACGGCAGCGACCGGTCTACGTCCGCCCTCTTTTCCTTCTTCTCCGGCTTTGCTTGTGCGTTGCTCACTGGCGTGCCCGCTGCCGCCGCCCCTCCGTTGGCAGCAGCGGCCGCCGCCGCGGCCATGGCCCGCCGCGCCTTCCTTTGCCTTATGCCACATGCGTTGCAAAGAGACTGCACCGTGCAACACAACACAAACACAAGGAAACACACTTAAATATGTGTGCACTAGGTAGTGTAACAACTTGTATACTTGTAGCACTATGTATGAAGCAAAAAAAAGCGATCAAGAGTATGATGCCTAGATAGCAATTTCACCTTGGGGCCGCAAGGACCACTTCTCCACAAGGGGGTCTTAGTGGTGTTGCAGTCCAAGCACACTCTAACAACACCCATAGCCTGCTGTTGCTGTTGCTGCTGCTGGCTCTCATCAGCTTGGTATGCTTGTGCTCTTCTCCTTGGCTTTCTCGCTGCCCCGCCCTCGGGATCGTTCGTCGCCTTCCTCACGATCCTCATCTTGGCTGGCGGCGTGGCGGATGTCCACTTGCTGGTTGATCCGTTGCCGCGCTTGTTCTCGACATCGTATGGATCATATGAGGATCGCTGGATCATGTCGCTGCCGATGCTTTGGATGGTCGGTCGGAACGGTGCCGGAGGAGGGAAGACGTCTGATCCGCCCATCATCATGTGATCATTGAACTAGAAGAGAAAAGAAGACAGAACAAGCAAGGAGTAAGATTATAAGAGCATGTACTAAGAAAGTTTGAGCGCATCTACATATGTAGTTGCTATACACATGTGTATAGTTGTGATCACCTCACCTGGTGATTAGATTCACCCAAAACTTGCTGCCTCAAGTGCTGGTCTCCGTAGCTTTGCCCTTGGGGCTCCATAGCGTTGTCGATCATGAAAGGGAACAAGATAGGAGGGTCCTTTGCTAGATGGAAGGCTGGAAAGTGTCCTTGATCCTGATCTCCCTCCATTAGAGGGAGAGTAGATAGTTGGCTCATGTAGATGGTAGACATGTGAGATAGGAGGAGAAAGAGAAGAGAGGAGAGGAGGGAAAGAGATCTAGCAAGGTAGCAAGTACTGTGGCAGAATGAAAGAGATCAGGATGGATATAAGGAAGATGGAGAGGTGGAGAGAGGAGTGTAGGGATCTGCAGTTGGAGGGGCAATTTACAAGGGCCCAGGGTGATCATGGACAGTGGAGAGGGGCATGTCCTTTTTATAAAGGGAAGCAAGAGGAGCCAAGAGCTGCTATCTAGCCATCCCTCTCTGGCTAGGGCCTAGGGGGATGAAGGATGTCATGTGTGATCCCTTTCCTAGAGTGAGAAAGAGGGTGGACACAGGCAGTACAGCACAGGAAAGGGATGAGGAACCAAAGCGAAACAGTCGAACAAACACATTATTGGACACTGTACATGCATGCAAACATTCATTCCCAAGCCTAACCAACATCTCATGCAAACACCTAGCTAGTGCAATATTAAGTATTTTATTCTATATAAAAATGATCTGCATGCATGGGATCGAGAACGCTGTTGCATTGGGTGTACATTGATCAAAAGTTCAAAACCACACCGCACCATATATGTGGTGGTAATTTGTTATACTATCCTACGTTCACAATCTCATTTGAATGAAATTGGAAGAAGTAGCTCTCTATATGTGTGTAGAGTGAAAGAGCAACTGAAGCCTCTAATTTTTTTTCCTTGCCAGACTGTTTATATTGATGTGATGCCCTCCGTGAGGGTTGTAAATTCTCTCTTTTTGTTTCTTGTAAATATATACCTCTTATAAGTATTAACTAAACATCCGGATGATATTTAACAAAACCCTTAACTAAATTATACAGTAGGGGGCTTCCCTCCGGTTTCCCGTCAAAAAAAATCCCATTCAACGGCTTACGCGAGTAGTTTGAAAGTTAACGCACGGATATGGGTTTGCAATAGTGCTAGATATTTCTCTATGGGTTTAGCTAGGAAGTCCCTTTGGGCAAAAAATCCTTATAATGTCAAATATAGTTGGCACACCACATAGGTAAGGTTGAAGTGGCCGAAACGAACATCCCAATACTCTTGTTGCTCTCTTTCCTTAGTTTATTGTCCTCTTGGTATCAAAAGCTACATTTTGACATGAAATACAATTATACAAATAGCTGACTGCCAAAAGATATTCTGGATTGTGATACCAACCATAGTTAGCAGGTGTTTGGATTAGTGTGTTTTAATGGCAACTTTCTGCCGTTAGCAATAGAACAGTCGATGAACTCCACCAGAACACAATGAGAAAAAAGGTTTTGGAATTTCACAAAATAAGGTAAAGCATACAAGCCAGGAATTTAAAAAGTGATTTCCTAGTGTTTTTGGAGTGTTACTTAATGGAGTACAAACTATTAAGGGTACTTGGCACTATGTGAATCTGCATATTCTCTAGTAGATAGTGCAGTTTTCTCCTATTTAGGGCATTTCTTGCTTATTTATTTTGCCTCCAAAATTAATATTTTAAACCATATCAAATAGCTAATTTTGCAAGCAAAATCCGAATTTATTGCAAGTGGAACAAGAAATAAACTTTTGAGATATATGCTTGACTAAACAATTCTACCTCTTTCACACACAAATTAAAAAACACACACAAGTTATTCCTACTATTTACTTTTCAAATTTGAGGACGAATGTAAGACGGAAAGAAGTGCATTTGTGCTCTACTACTAAGGGCATGTACGTACAACCGTATGACATTAGCTCTCTCTATACTTCAACCACACTGGATTTTGGGTAAAACGGAGAAGAGAGAACTCAAGAGACAATCCAAGCCATCTCTCATTGACCTTGGAACAAACGCGGTAAGTGTATGGGCTAAACAAACGCGGTAAGTGTATGGGCTAGTTTTAAATGATCAAAAGAGTCAAAACCATTATCTCTACTATTGAGTGGTATCTAGCAATGATATGAGAAGATATGGAGGGTACAATTACAGATGCCCTACAGGCTAAGTTCACTGTCCCATGTACTATATGCGTGCCTTGTAGTTAGTGTTTCTCTTTAGGCGACTAACTATAGATGCATTTGCTGTATGAACATATATATCTACTCGTATTCCGGACCTTCACAGCATTGTAGGTTTTCTGCTCATCAACATATACTCCAGAAAGAATATTATAGTTAATTACACGTCATGCATATAGCTAAGAAAACTAGTTTAATCAGCAATCATACTATGCATATAAATTGCTATTATAGTGAGATGATCACATCTCGGCCGGCCAGGGCTAGTTAACTAACTCTCACATGACATCGATCTCCCTTTCTCTTGCAGTCGATCGGGTACATTCAGTACATGCACCAGCACTGTAGTATGAAACGACAGATCGGTTGAACAAAAGCTGGAGCTCTTCAGAGGAGGCTTGTGGAGGATCGGGTAAATGCAGCGGCTCTATATGGATAGGTTTGTATGAAGGCATCTCTCTCTCTCTATCTCTCTCTCTCTCTGAAGACGAAGGACTCTCTGTCTCTCTCTGAAGACAAAGGAACGTTAAAGACAGGAGCAGGCAATGAGACACTTCCTGCGCCTTGGGGCCCATGCAAGCATGGCTTTTGGATTACAGCAGTGAACGGAACAGTAGTTTTGCCTAACCATAGCTATATAATCCAGCTAAACCAACCAAGCTACTCCATTTGTCTAGCAGGGGAGAGAGGGTTAAGTACCTTCGGACGCCAAGCGCGGGATGTCATGAGGTCAAATTCCAAAAAATGATGGATGGCTGTTGCACCTACAACAACCAGATATTTTACCTTAGACTACAATCAGTTTGACAAATTAAATGTAAGCTATTTGAGCAAAACAAACCTATTTTGCCTGGAACAAGAGACATAATTAGGTCCATAGATATGACGAATATTTTCCATGATTCAGAAGCAGGCTAGTGGAGTACATTTTCCATGACTAATATATCTACGGCCTTCTGACTATTCATCTGGCTTTTCACGACTCAGAGAGGGCAAGAAGCTAGCTGTGATTAGACGCATGCATCTAACACTAGCTATGTTGCTCTTCCTACTAGTCTCTCACACATGAGCTAGCCATCGATCGATCTCCCGTATTGCCATGAGCCAGAGAGAAGCAGCAACAGCTTAACACCGAAAAGCGACGCCTCTTCCCACACGACAGGCCCACACACTTCCACGGGCGTGCGGCCAAAATCTGGGCAACTTGTTCCTCCCCCTCTCGTGATCCCCGTTGGGGACAAATCGCAGCGGGGAGCGCTCCCAAACAAGCGACTAATGTTGCAGGATTTGAGCGAGAGCGGCAGACCGCGCCCACTGCGCACCTCTGTACGTGTACCATCTTTCGCGGTCAGATGAATTGTATAGATCGCAGCGAGCGCGAGCGATACATGGTATACGTACAAAAGGAGGCACAAGTCGACACCGAAAAGCCGTTTGGCGAGACCGCTGATCGACCAACCTACAATACAATGCAGGGAGAGTTAGAGATCTCCAAGCTGGAAACGGGCAGGCATTTCCCTCGGGCGCATCGAGATCGGAGGTGTACCTTGGAGCTGTGGAAGAAGCAGGTGTAGAGGGATGCGTGGTGGGCGCCAAATTTTAGCTGGAACTGCAGTTTTTCTTCTTCTTTTTTGATATTTTGGAGAAGCATCTAGGTTGTAATTTCTTGAATTGACGAGCATATTATTTCTCGCACTGACCTTTTCGCCTTGGTTTGCGCAAAACCTGTCAGGCACGGTTCAGGAGTGAATCGTCAAAACTTCAGAAAGAATGCAGAGGTTGTCTTTCGGAGATTGGATCCACAGCGTTTCATGGTCTATGCAGAGTGTGCTTGAATGAGTTAATCTACCGCAAGAAGAATGCTATCATGAATTAGTACAGAAATTTGAGATTGACAAACTACTGAACTAGTACATTATCTATGATTAAGCACCTCAATGGAAAATTAACATAATGTTCAGCTGAAAAAGTGACCAAATGACCCTCAACTACAGGAGTGCTGTCTTGCTTCACCATTTATTAACGAGGAGCTTGGGTATGCATGGTGCAATTTTACTCAGAGGACTTGTGCAATATTGAACGAGTTTGATTCTAAATTTCAGACATGTTTAGACCACATATTCACTTATGGCAACAACCCATGCGCTTAAGCTAGTAGAGTAGTTTTACATGTTTGTGTTCAAGAAATGCATGATAGATTCTCATAGCTATGGGATAAATCTACTCGAAAATGACTGATTATTCATGAAATCCCACTGGACAAATACTTTTGTCTCGCTTGAGATGTCCAGCAGAAATATTGGAACAGTATGCAGCAGAATAAGAGCTACATATAGCAATAGCATGTAAGCCAAATGACAGCTTTTTTGCTAATATGGCACTTGAGATACGTTGTGCTATATGTTCACACATAAGTGGATGAAAACTTCAAACCGCACCATCAAACTTCTTATCGTACCGTTCGTATTGCCGGATAATGTTCACTTTAATAGAAAGCCAGCCCCTGGTTGTATGATGGTTAAGATGTATACGTATAGGGTTTTTGAATCACTCTTGGGGAGAGAGAGGGAGAGAGAGGGGGAGAGAGAGAGAGAGAGAGAGAGAGAGAGAGAGTAATTCACTCACTGTCACAAGATGCAAGGTGCCCAGCTCAATGACAGACTTACGCCCAACAAAAATGTAGCTTTCAGAAAGCTCTGCAAAACCAATAGGATCATGGCTTTGTGCAAAAATACACTACGCTCCATGCCTACGTGGACCCTCGTGTGTGGGATCATGTGTACACATTGTTAGAGTAGGATAGGAATTCTTTTGTTTCCTCATACGCGTATGGCATATTCCATTGTACTCACTATTTGGGCCTCATAAATATACACACAATATTTATAACATAGTATCAGTGTTAGGGTACTAACCTAACTATTTCCGCTACCATCTCGTCGTCCACCATCGAGGTCTTCCGTGCGCCAGCTGCCGTTGCCCAAGCTGTCACCGTCTCACTCAAGCTGCCGTCGCCGCTGCCCAAGCTGACGCAACCTCGCTCAAGCTGCCGCAGCCCCCGCACAGATCGCCCAAGCCGCTCGTTGAGGTCGTCCCATTGCTCAGGGAGCCACCGTCGTTGAGGGGCTGCTCGTCGTCGCTCGGGGAGCCGCTGCTATTGAGGAGCCACCCGTCATCGCTCGAATTGCTCGCCGTTGCAAGTACTTCATCCGACCATCGTCGATGCCAAGCCGTTGGCCTCCATGACACCTCTCTGTGCCACCACCACCTGACGCTAGCCACTCCATTCGGCCGCCGCTGACCCCAAGCCACCAGCCTGTCGCACCTGCCTTCGGACCACGGCACCCAGACGAGCACCCTCTTCATCGGATAAGTGACGCTTGTTAGACTTTGTTGCCTTAGTCACCGCGTCGTCCATTGCGCTTACAAATGGCTTTTGTTCCATCAACTATGATCTCATTCTTGGGAACAAAGCTACATGAAACGAACTACAGGTTGTGGTCTTCACTTATGAAGATCATGCTCGATGGCCTTCGCCTCTAGGGACATGTTACTGGTGCACGACCTTCTCCACCATCACCGGTTCAGCCTCCTCCCAGGCAGCCTACTTCTATACCTCCTGTAGAAAATGAGGCCGCCAAGAAGGAGGTAGAGGCTGTTGCTGCTGCTACTGATGTTGCAGATGAGGTTTTTTTTATTATACCATAGATATTTTCAAGCGCTGGTGTACTGATGAGGCTCGTGTTCGAGCCATCCTGGTGGTTAGCGTCGACGACTTTGTCCAACCAAATATTGTTGGTATGCATTTCACTCGTTAGATATGGGAGTACTTACGCAAGTGATACCAGCAGAGCAATGATGCTTAATTCTTTTCGCTTCAGCGTGAGTTGGAGACGCTTCGTCGGGAGGACTCCTTCGTTGACAACTTCTTCTTATCCCTAGCTAGCCTCTAGTGCCAGTTGGATGAGCTGGCCTCTCCACTTTGTCAGAAGTGTCATAAAGTGTAGAAGGCGGATCATGATTGCCTTCGTCTTTATAATTTTGTCTGCCATCTTCACCCAGAGTTTGAGCCGTCAGAGCTCAACTACTGAGCCGCTCACCTCGACCGACCATCACTGAGGCCCTTTCGATGCTTCGGGGTGAGGAGTTTCATCTTATGTTAGTAGCACAGTCCGTTTTGACTGTGCTTGTTGCCCCCTTCTTCTTCGACTACACCGACAATTTTTGCTTCACCTATAGTCCCTCCCCAAACGTCTGTTTTTGCACTAACTGAAGTTCAGTGGAACTACTGCAAGAACTTCGGGCATGACTATCAGAGTTGTGCAGTGTGGAAAAAATGGAACAAGGCATGTGGGGTGGATGATCCAAGGGGGCAGGGAGGCCCATTCTTCACAGAAGGACAAACCAACTCATCAGATTCTCAGCGAGGTGACTCTGTTCAGTAGCTCTGCCAGGCTATACTTCAACAGCTCTCTCATAGCTCAACAGGTTCTGCCAGTCTATCTCAAACGTCTCCTCCATGTACCTCTTCAATTCTGAATTCTAGTGCTTCTTTCCATATGACACTGGACTCCATATCTTACTTAAGTAGGACCTCCTATTTTTCCTATCTCTGTTCAGACAACTGACAATGCTTCTCTATCTGTCAGCTGTTAGGGTACTCTTTTGTCCATTGATTTTTCTGTTTCAGTTGTTACCTACGTTCCCCAGCTTACCATGCAGCTTCTCTCATTGGGTCAACTCACCAATCTTGGTTGCAGGGTTGACTCTCACAATTGTTTTGTCCAGGATCAACAGACAGGGACAGTTCTTGGGACTAGCCTATGTCATAGGGATCGTTATGGTCTCTACATCCTTGACCACCTCTACCTTCCATCCACTTCAGTTGCTCCTATCACATCTAAGACTACATCCACCACCACCTCTGGAGTTTTTGCACAGTGGCATCATCGTTTAGGTTACTTGTGTGGGTCTCGTCTTTCTTCATTAGTTCATCAAGGTGTTCTTGGACGTGTTACTGTTAACACAATTGTGTTTTGTCAGGGTTGTAAGCTGGGCAAGCAGCTACACTTCCTTATTATTCTAGTGAGTCCTTGTCTTCTCGTTCCTTTGATTTAATTCATTCAGATATATGGGAACTTATGTCTATTATCACTAAAGGCGGGCATAAATTCTATGTGATTTTTATTGATGATTGTTCCTGCTTTACATGGTTTTTCCCTATGTCTAACCATGGTTAGTTTCTTGTGATCTATTGTAGCTTTGCAACGATAGTTCCTACTCAATTTGAGTCCTCTATTTGTATTTTTCACTGTGATTCTGCTGGCAGGTACTGTTATGGCACTTTTAGACAAATTTTCTGAGCAAGACACTCTTTACCAGTCTTTTTGCCCTGGTGCCAATTCTCAAAATGGGGTTACTGAGCGCAAATATCATCATCTGATTGAGATTGCCCATACTCCTCTCCTTGCCTCTCACGTTCTACCACAATTCTAGGCTGAGGCTATTTCTACAATTGCATATCTCATCAATATGTAGCCTTCCACTGCTCTTAAGGATGTCAGTCCTACAGAGCGTATCTACTCTCAAGTTCCCCAATACACTCATCATTATGTTTTTTGTTGCACATGTTTTATCCTACTGCAGCCTCATGAGCATACCAAACTGTCGACTCAGTCAGTTGAGTGTATATTTCTTGGTTATAGTTCTAAGTATAAGGGTTATCACTACTACGATCCTTCTGCTTGACGGATCATGATCTCACAAGATGTTGTCTTTAATGAATCTTGGTCTTTTTTTCTATCGAGATTCAACTCCTTGTCCCATTTCCACCATTGACACGATCTCATGGTTGCCTCTTTCTGACTCTTCACCTATTTCTTCACTATCACAGCCTTCTCCTAGGTTGTCTATAGTGTTTTCTTTTGTTCCCCCACCTCCTGTGCTGCTTCCTGCACCACCGCCTCTTGTTCCTGTAGCACCACCATCTCATTTTTCTAGGGTGCACTACTCCAGACATCCTCGTCATTCACCAAAATCATCTCTTGATATCTTGTTGACAACGACATCTGATTCTTCTGATGATGCTCCTTGTTATGCTCTTTGTGGCTAGAAACCCCTTCAGCTTCCTGATCATCTTGGTTTTGCTTCGACGACTCAAGCTCTCTCTGTTATTGAGCCTAGTTCTTATTGTGAGGCTGTTTCTCATTCTACGTGACAGCTCGCTATGGCAGAGGAGCTTGATGCTCTTCGACATACAGAGACTTGGGATATTATACCGACACGTATGCATGGTCGTCCTATCATGTGCAAGTGGGTGTACAAGATTAAGACCCAGTCTGTCGAGACCCGAATATGAAAATCCGGACTCTCCTGTGTATTCTGCACTAGTCCAGAATCACGCTAGTGCACACAGTATAGACATAGATGAAATATCGACCATATCACTGTTTACCGAGAAAAGACTCAAATATTATTAATCATCAGAGTTGCGATCTTATGGCCAAGCTTACAGATAATAGCCTGAAAGGCTTAAGAAACTTGCAGCAGAAAATAGAAAATAAGCGTAGTAGACATTCGACATACTCACAGGCAATCAACTGGAGAGCAAAGTCCTAATCCACGAAGTTGTCGAAGTATACTCCTTCACACACCCCTGGTTGGTATGGCTCTTCTTCAGCAACTGAGCAAATATAGATATAACTGTGACTACATGGAGTACTCAATAAGTCATTTGTAACAAAAATGCAATATAGTATGCAAGGCTTACCAAATAATGGCTAAGTGGTTATTTTTGTAGAAAGCAATAATTTGAAGTAAATGCAATAAATAGACTGAAAGCAAACTTTGAAAATGATTAACAAGTAAATAATCAAAGGAATTGAGAGTAACCATAACTGAACTGGCTGTTCACTCCAATGAACCACCTGTGAACTGCCATTCACGTAATGAACCACCAGTGAACCAGCCATTCACTTTCCAAACTTAACTCAACCAAATTTTTATGAAAACGCTACCCCTCGTGTGAAATCACCAAGTATTGTCCATAACCGGGGACATGGCTATTCGAATCATTTTACACTCTGTAGAGATTGCACAACTTTACCTACAAGACATGAACATCTCATATTGCCACCAGATTAACATACTTCCTGTGGTGTGCAGTGGAGAGTTCATGACAAGGCATTTACAATGCTCAACCTCAAACCAATTTTGCAACACTAAGTTTTCGCATCACACCCCCTCTTGCGCCACATGGAAATTAGTAACCATGTTCATCACAACGACAAAATTGAAATTGAAATATTACAAATTAATCAGCTAGGTCTATCCCATACTAGACATGTGGTTGCACGGTAAGGCTCAGATCAATAGCGTACAAAGTTAAGTTCTTAGACATTAACTAGGCGAAACTTTCACATCCTATATGTGCGAACTACACCCCCATTACTACACAATCATTTGCCCAAGTGAAAACCATTTTGTATCACCAACATCAATGACACACCAATGGCATGGCGCACAAATTTTATAACAGTGGCTACAACCACGATTTAGTATCTCATTAAGTCAAAATTAATTATTTGATCACATGTGATGATAAACCCAATGTAACTATAAGCATGGCTAAGCAATTTAAACATACAACCCATATGATAAATAGATTGTATTACTAGATAAATATACATTCTATAGTGATAAGGGAGTCATGGTATTCAAATTATCAAAGGAGAAATTAATCAAATAGGTCATTAACTACCAATACAAAGGTTTCATAATAAAATAGCGATGCATAATAATTTATAACAAAATAATAAATAATAGATTTAAAAACTAGGTTCAATATAATCAAAGGACATGACTTGCCTTGGCCTTGCTTAGGTAATTACTCTTGATCTTCAAGTCTTGCTTCAACTCCTTTGAAAACGTGATCTAACGAGAAAGAAAACGAAATGAGACACAAATAAATTCAAATAAACTACAAAAACTACAAAACTAGAACTGAAAGATAGGGCTCAATTTTATATGAATTTAGGAAAAAGAATCGGGTTATTGGAGCTAGGACGAAGGAGAATGGGCTCTTGAAAAATCTAAATGGCTGAAAAATAATGGAAATTGGGAAAAGCTATTATATTGTGGACTTGGTGCACAAAATGACCGGTCTACGGTGGACTTGGCTCATAGAACTGTATACGGGTGACTGGGCTTTGCTGACGTGGCATGATACATGGATAGACACGTGGGGTTAGGGCTTGTGTGGAAGCTGAGGTTGTAGTGCTGATGATGCTTGGTCCACAGGTCTACAGCATAATCGACACTAACAATTGGGTCTCAACTGTCTGGGACATGGTGCACCGTGGACAAGGTTCACGGAAAGACGAAGCAGTGCGGACATTGTGGGTGTGGGGTGACGTCAGCCGGCTGATGTGAGCAGCGCATGGATCGGGTAGTGCTTTGGTAGGCGAGCGGGCATGAAGCAAGGCGAGGCGACGGTGGGGTCGGTTGATGGCTGGGCAAGGGCTCGGCGGATAGCAGCACAAGACGGGCGAGGTGGGACAAGGCTCGGTGGTGGACTCACTGGTGGCGAGGGCGGCTCGGTGAACTATGGAAAATGGCACACCGATGAGGACGGTGAACTGCGGCCAGAGTTATAAACAGTAGCAACAACGGCGAGATCGATGAAGAAATCGACGGCGACGGCTCGACACAAAGCGAGGGCGCAGGCACGGCTTTATAGGCACTGATGCCGAGGTGTCTGAGGTGACGATGGCACGAAGTCCAAGGCAGTGGGGACACGGATGCCAAGGCATGTTCGGTCGGAGACCACACGGCTACTCCGGGAGGAAGAAGACGCACGTGAGATTGACATGTGGACAGATGGATGCGGAGGCTTGAGCGAAGATGACACGTTTACATGCAGCCACTATATAGGATAGGAGGTTTACATGCAGCCACTATATAGGTATTCTATTCCAGATGGACACGTCTGTTGTCTTTGTCATGCTCTTTATGGCCTAAAACAAACTCCTCGTGCTTAGTTTGTGCATTTTATCTCAGTGATTACCATTGTTGGTTTCACTGTCAGTTTCCACGATCCTGCTCTTTTTATCCATGTCTCACCTCGAGGTAAGACATTGTTTTTCTATGTGTGGATGATATGCTCATCATTAGTGATGACTTCTCGTTCATCACATATGTGAAGAAGTATCTCAGTGAGAATTTTGTGATGACTGATCTTGGTTCTCTTACGTACTTTTTTGGGATTGAGGTCTTTAGCATGCTTGAGAGCTACTACTTTTCCCAGCAAAAGTATGTACATGATCTTCTTGATCGGTCTGGTTTGACTGACACTCGCACTGCTGAGACTCCCATATAGCTATCCCTTGAACTTCGTGCCACTGATGGTCATTTTCTTGAGGATTCTACTCGATATTGCCATCTTGTTGAGAGTTTGGTGTATCTTGTGAGCACTCGTCCTGATATTGCTCATACTGTTCATATCTTGAGTCATTTCATGGCTCGTCCTACCCATCTTCACCACCTTCTTCATGTTCTTCGCTACTTACATGGGACTATCTCTCGTTGTTTGTTTTTTCCTAGCTCCAACTCACTGCAACTTTAGGCGTACTTCAATGTAACCTGAGCTAATGATCCTTCTGATCATCATTTTCTTTCTGCTTGCTATGTTTTCTTAGCTCCTCTTTGATTGCTTCGAAGACAAAGAAACAGACTGCAGTTTCCCGTTCGATTGCAGAGGCTGAGTTGAGAGCTATGGCAGCAGTGACAGCAGAGGTTACTTGGTTGAGATGGCTACTTGCAGATTTTAGAGTGCCTGTGATGGGACCTACAACTCTTTTGTCTAATAGTACATGTGCTATCAGTATTGCTTGTGACCCAGTGAAGCATGAGCACCAATCACATTAGTGTGGATACTTTATACACTCTCTCACAAGTACAAGAGGGAGTACTCGTTTTACAATTTGTGTCCTCAGAGTTATAGATTGCTGAGTTCTTTAGCAAACCACATACCAGGATACAACATTTGTATTCTCTCCAAACTCAGTGTGTGTGATTCACCATGAATTTAAGAGGGTGTTAGAATAGGATAGGAATTATTTTGTTCCTTGTATGCCTTTGTTTCTCTATATATATTGTCCATTGGGCCCCATGAATATACAAACAATATTCATAACACACACAAGTGAGAGGGTATATATGTGTAATTAATAAAATCATGCACTTCATAATTGAAGAATAAAACATTACAATACATACATAAGTAGGCATAAGAATATCAACAGTAGAAGTATAAGCATGGTCTAATGGTCACACACTAATTCGTTTGGCTTTGAAGGGTTGCTGTCACAGTACAACACAGTTTCCAGAATAAAACTAGAATATATACTATTGCCAAACATGAACTTGTTCTTAAGAATTCCAGCAACAAATAATATCTGCTAGCTCTAAATGTATCATCTAAAAAACTCAATGCAAACTTAGAACTAGAAATGAGAAATATAGTTCAGAAAATCTTAAGCTAAATAGTAATCTTGAGTGTAGAAGCTGAAGGGTTAATATTGAGTGCAGGCCAAAGTATGATATTCATTTTAAAGTAATCACTTATACCAATGTAGAAATTTGATAGCTGGAATTAATGCTTTCTTTGCCACAGATCATCGTGGCTTCGATCGACTAAACTCAGCCCTAATCATCATTCTCCCCAAAAAACAAGGAGCATCCTAGCCTTTAGATTTCAGGCCCATTAGTTTGATTCATAGCATCTCCAAGCTAATCACAAAACTTTTGGCCCTCAGACTGCAGCCCCTAATGGACCAGCTAGTGGATCTTAACCAATGTGCCTTTATCAAAGGTCGTATGATTCAAGACAACTACAATTCGTGCATGATGCCATTAGGACAAGTTTTATTTGACTCAGGGGCTTCGCACTCTTTTATCTCAAAAGGTTTTGTGGTAAAAGCTAAGTTGCCAACCTTTAGGCTAAAGAGGCCAGTAGTGTTAAGCTCGCCAGGGGGGCCTTGACCTCTATTTTGGCAAGCCCCAAAGTGGCAGTCACCATGGGAAACTCCAATCTCCTAGCAGACTTGTTAGTCCTGCCATCCCAAACCTTGGACGTTATCCTAGGGATGGATTGGCTAGCCAAAAATCAGGGATTGATAGATTGTGCTAATAGAAAGGTCATACTTACCAAGCACCCTGGCATGGTAATAGAGGTTAAAGTGGATCACCCTTCCTTAGAAGTAGCAATCCACCATCTCAAAGCAACACCCCTGGAAGAAACGCCTATAGTACGGGACTACCCAGATGTCTTCCCTGAAGAACTACCTGGCATGCCACCGGACCGAGATATTGAATTTGTGATCAACCTAAAGCCAGGGACTGCCCCAATAGCCAAAAGGCCATATAGGATGGCGGTGGATGAATTGGAAGAGTTAAAATCGCAAATTGAGGACTTACAGGAGAAGGGATTTATCAGGCCAAGTTCGTCACCACGGGTTCACGGAATCTTTGTTAGAAAGAAAGATGGCACCGCCAGGCTATGTGTAGACTACCGGACCCTTAATGAGGTGACTATCAAAAACAAATATCCCTTGCCCAGGATCGACGATTTATTTGATCAGTTGGCAGGAGCAACGGTCTTTTCTAAAATAGACCTAAGGTCAGGGTACCACCAACTTAAGATCAGGCAAGAAGATATTCCAAAAACCGCATTCACCACTCGATACGGTCTGTTTGAGTACACCGTCATGTCATTTGGGTTAACCAATGCCCCCGCTTACTTCATGAACTTGATGAATAAGGTGTTCATGAAATACCTGGATAAATTTGTAGTGGTATTCATAGATGATATCCTGATCTATTCTAAGACCCCTGAAGAGCATGCAGAACACCTGCGGTTAGTCCTAGAGACCCTCAGGGAGCATCAGTTGTATGCTAAATACAGCAAATGTGACTTTTGGTTACAAGAGATCAGTTTTCTAGGTCATATCATATCCTCTTCAGGAGTGGCAGTTGATCCTTCTAAGGTAGAGGCGGTGGTGGATTGGAAACAATGACCTCGATGGCCAAAGTGCGTAGTTTCCTTGGCCTAGCCGGGTACTACAGGCACTTTATAGAGGGCTTCTCCAAAATATCCAAACCCATGACCCACCTTCTTAAGAAAGAAAAGAAGTATGAATGGACCAAGGATTGCGAGAAGAGTTTTCAAGAACTAAAGAAAAGATTAACAACTGCTCCTGTGTTAGCCTTGCCAGACATACACAAGGACTTTGAAGTATATTGTGATGCTTCGCGTCAAGGTCTTGGGTGTGTACTTATGCAAGAGGGAAAAGTTGTAGCATATGCGTCCAGACAACTCCGTCCCCATGAGGATAATTACCCAACCCATGACCTAGAACTAGCAGCAGTGGTGCATGCCCTAAAAATTTGGCGCCACTATCTAATTGGAAATCATTGTGACATATATACAGACCACAAGAGCCTCAGGTATATCTTCACGCAGACGGACCTTAATCTTAGGTAAAGGAGATGGTTGGAACTAATCAAATATTATGATTTAGATGTTCACTATCACCCGGGAAAAGCCAACGTAGTGGCTGATGCCCTAAGCCGCAGACCTCACTGTAATGCTGTTATGGAGCAAGCAATTCATTGCGAGCTTCTTAAAGAGATGGAGGCCCTCAATTTGGGTATGGTAGAGCATGGGACCTTAGCCACATTAGAGGTGCATCCAACCCTTGAAGAGCTCATTAAGGCAGCACAGAAAGGACAACCTGGAGTCCAGAAATTCAAACACCTTATGGCGAAAGGAAAGGCCCCCAAGATGGTAGAGGACCAGCAGGGAACATTGTGGTATGGGAAACGTCTCTTTGTTCCTCATCGGAAAGATCTCAAGGATCTGATACTTAAAGAAGCACATAGCTCAGCTTATGCCATTCATCCAGGCAGCACCAAAATGTATCAAGACATCAAGACGTTATACTGGTGGCCCCATATGAAACGAGACATTGCAGAATATGTAGCCTGTTACGATGTATGTCAACGAGTAAAAGCAGAACATCAAAAACCAGCAGGGCTGCTGCAACCATTGCAAGTTCCCGAATGGAAATGGGAAGAGGTTGGAATGGATTTTATAACAGGCTTACCTCGTACCAAGTCGGGATACGACTCCATATGGGTCATAGTGGATAAATTAACCAAGGTTGCCCACTTCATACCAGTAAATACCAGATACAAAGGAGATAAATTAGCCGAATTATACGTGAACCGCGTTGTGTGTCTGCATGGAGTGCCCAAGAGGATAGTCTCGGACCGAGGTTCCCAGTTCACCTCACGTTTCTGGGCTAGCCTGCATGAAGCACTAGGAACTCATCTCGCTTTGATCTGCGTTCACCCTCAAACAGATGGGCAGACTGAGAGGATAAACCAAGTTCTGGAGGATATGCTTCGAGCCTGTGCCCTCGAATATACCTCAGATTGGGAAAAATGCTTACCATACGCTAAATTCTCCTACAACAACAGTTACCAATCTAGTCTTAAGATGTCACCCTTTGAGGCCCTGTATGGCAGAAGGTGTAGAACTCCCTTGCATTGGTCAGAAGCGGGAGAAGGATATGTATTTGGGTCAGAGATCCTTCAGCAGGCAGAAGGAAAAGTCAGACTAATCAGGGATCGTCTTCAAGCCGCTCAATCTAGGCAAAAGAGTTATGCTGACAATCGCCGTAGAGATCTATCCTGCGAAGTGGGGGATCACGTCTATCTTAAGGTGTCACCCCTTCGAGGAGTTCGAAGATTTAAAGTAAAGGGCAAGCTTGCACCTAGATTCATTGGCCCGTTCCCCATCATTGCCAGATGTGGAGAAGTTGCCTATCGGTTAGAGCTACCTGAAAGCTTATCAGAAGTGCATAATGTGTTCCACGTATCCCAACTCAAGAAATGCCTCAGAGTCCCTGAAGAGAAGGCTCCAGTCGAGTCAATCTGTCTTCAGAAGGACTTAACTTATTCAGAGCATCCAGTCCGAATACTGGATACCATGGAAAAGTAGACAAGGCACCGCACCATTCGACTCTACAAAGTTCAATGGAGCAACCACTCCGAGCGAGAAGCAACTTGGGAGCGTGAGGAGCAGCTCAGAGCCGACTATCCGTCCCTGTTTCCAGGTCAGTTCGAATCTCGAGGTCGAGATTCTGTTTAAGGGGGGTGGGGTCTGTGACACCCCATTTTTAATTTGCTTAATTGCCTTGTTTTAATTGGTTCTTAGAAAATTAATCTCAAAAATTCAAATTTTTTAAATTTAAATATCTAGCCCAAAACTCCTTTTGGCCCTACCCAATTTCCCTCTCTTTTCCTCTCTTCCCGGATGGGCCAGCTTTCTCTACCTCCACCCTTTCTTTTTCTTTTTCCCCAGCCCAGCCCTTTTCTTTTTCTTCTCCCGGCCGGCCTGCTCTCTCCTGGGCTGTCCCTCTTTTTCTCCTGGGCTTCGCCCGGCCCAGCGCGGCCCCCTCCTCCCCGTCATCTTCCTCGCGGTGGCCGCACCCGCTCCCTCTTTCTCTCTCCCGTCCGCGCTGCTCTCGCCGCGAGCCACGCCATCGTGCGGCCGTGGGGTCCCGAGCGGTTCACCCGTGCCTCCCGTGGCAGCTCGCCGCGATCCCGGCGCCCGCCGTCTTGGCGCCCCCCCGCCATAGGTGCCCCGCGCGTCGGCCTCCCATTCGCCGCCGCGGCCGTCTCCCAACTCCGCCCCTGGTTTCGCCGTCCTGGCCACGTCGCCGTTCGCCAAGCCCGGCATGGCAGTCGCCGTCGCGTTAATGGGCAATAGTAGCGCGGCGTCCTCCCCCGCTCTTCCCGGCGCCATCGTCTCCCGCCGTGCCGCCCCGTGTCGGCGCGACCGCGCCTCCGTACCCGGGCCGTAGCCACTGGAAATCGCGACCCATGCCGCGCGCCACCCCTCCCCTAGGCGGCCGTGAGGCGCGGTACGCCACCCATGCCGCCCGGCCACCCTAGCCCGACCCCTAGCGCCACCCCGCCCGTCTCGCCGTAACCGGCCGTAGCGGGGGACGTATCGCCACCCATACCCGCGCCCATCCCCGTCCGGCCCCTGTCGCGCCGCTATAAAAGGCCATTCCATTTGTCTGAAGCACCCCCCACTCGCTCACCACTTTCACCACCGCCGGCCGTTCTTTGGGTCGCCACCGTCGCCAGCGTCCTCCGGCGAGCCCCGCACGACATTCTTCCTCTCCCCTACCTTTTTCCATTCCCGGGGAGCTCCCACCGAGTTTAATGGTTTCCCTCCGTTCGCAGCTCACCGGCGCGCATTTCTCCCCCATCTCCGGCCAACTCCGCCGCCGCCAATCCAAGGGGTCCCCGGCCGATTCCTCGCGCCAGGAGTACCCTCACCACCCCAGGAACTCGACCGAGCCATCGATTGGGAGCTCCGCCGCCACATCTTCTCCGGCACCGATCGACCCCCACCGCCCGTGGAGCTCGCCGACGCCAGCCACCTCCACAGCCTCCCGAGCTTCGCTCTCTTCTCCGGTGAGTTTCTATTCGTCTCGAGAAGCTCCCTTACCATTCAATTGCACCCTCGTGGCTGGAGTCGCCCTCCCGAGCGTCCCCTGGCTCCGCCGCCGCCTAGCTCGCCGCCGGCGACCTCCCGGCCCACCTCGGGCCGATTCACCCCCGCCGTCGGATGCGCACGGGGCTGGGGTTTCCGTTTGGGGCATCTCCCCGTGCGGCCTTGGCCTCCCTCGCCGCCGGCGGACCTCACCGTCGCTCGGCTGGTGGAGCTTGGCTCCCGCGCGGGTTATCGACCGACCGCCGTGATTAGTGGCTCTAATGAGCCACTGATCGGTGGGCCCAGGCCGTTTTAAAAACCCGGTGACTCTGACCTGTGGGCCCCTTCGTTTAAAAGGAATCAGTTAACCCCGGTTAGCGGGCTAAGTCACTGACAGTGGGTCCCAGGCACTGTGTACACAGTAACTTGGCCCCACGTGTCGGTCTCTGGCCGATTTTCAGAAAAGAAAACAATTAAAAATGCCGTGGGTCCCGCATGTCATACACTGTGATTTTCCGAATTAAAAATTAATCTGGAAATAAAATAAAACCCGCGGGACCCATCTGTCAGAGAGTGAACTCTCTCTCCCCTTTTCATTTTTAGGATTTTCCTGAAAATAAAACTTCAAACAGCTCTATCTCCCTCATCGTAACTCCGATTCGGGTGAAACTTGTTTCTAAATTTTTCTAAATTCAAGCCCTTTCTGTTGGTTGTGGTTTGGTTTATTTTTGAGCTGTTTTGCTTATTATTTTATGTTTATTTGTTCTCTCTGCTTGTTGGGTGTGCTTCGGTTGTTCCGGTTCGAGTAGAGTTTGAAGCTGCCCCCGAGCCACAGGAAGATCCGCTCCAAGACCAGCAAGATCCCACTACTCTAGACCCAGGCGAGTCAGCATTTTGATCATTTTGCTCCTAAGTTTTTCATAAAATTATCTTCATTTACTTTACTCCAAATGTGCATTCGCTATTTCATGTAATGATATGTTAAGCGTTAAGGTAGTTACATGCCCACTTGACATTACAATAAACTTGATATGCCATTCCTTGATAACTCGACTTACCTGCTCCTTGTCACCCTAGAATATAAGGTTAACTTTACTAGTTATAAGTCAAATTAAAATGCCTTGCTGTTAGTCTAAGTCCAGGGTCATGTACCCTGATCATCCATCTTTAGACAAATATGAGAACTTGTTTTGGGCAGTCACAGGATGTACATGACTGAATACTTTGTAACTAGTTATCATATGCTTCTCAAAACATGCTATACCTGTCTGGGCGGGTGGTAAGGAGGGTTGGTGCTGATGTCGCACGAGAACCCGTGGTTTGTGGAATGAACCGCCTGGACAAATTAAGGACCGAATCTTGTGCTGACCTCCTTGTGTAAAACAGTACAACCACAAGTCTATATGGGTACGACCTAGCTAATTAACTTGCAAAAGGGTTAGTTTAGATATCATCACGAAAGATGGGTGCCAGAGCACTGGTTTACTCATACGGCGCAAGAGGGCTTCGATCGTGGTGGATGTAGCCCTTCAAAGATGAAACCTCAGTGGGTGGTATCTAGCTAATTCGAAGTAAGATAACGGCTTTGTGATAAACCATCTGGGTCTCATGCCTAAGGAAGCATGTTGGCTATTAAGATGACTTATCTCTTGTGGTGAAAGTGTACAACCTCTGCAGAGTGTAAACTATTCGAATAGCCGTGCCCACGGTTAAGGGCGGACATGGGAACCCACTCGAGTTAGTTCTATTTGAAAAACCTTTTGTGGGTGGGAAGAAAACTGGTTGGAGGGAAGTACTCCAATTTCTGAATTTTCCTGGAGGGAAGTACTCCAGTGTTAGTATGGGATATCCAAACTAAAAATCTAGCATAGGTGGTTGGAGCCATGAAACTGGTGGATGGAACCAACACCGTCTTATACTTACTGCAACATTTTCAATCATCAAAGCTTTGGTTATTAAAAAGGGCTAGAACATAGGGTTTGTAATTAAGTTATTCACAACTGCTGCTTTGCGCAAACAAAAGAGCCTAAGCCTTCCTTGAATAAAGCCTTGCATACTAGTATTTGCATTCTGTTTGTTGGCTCGCGGAGCACGGTTGTGTGTGCTCATACTCGCTCTCTACCCCCCTTTCTCCAGAGTTTGCCAATCAGGATCAATACGAGTACTACCAGGACCCGGCTGGCGATGGGAATGAAGATGGTGATAGTTAGGCCAGGATCTAGCCTTTCCTTACAGTCGGGCCGACCAAGCTAATTAGTGGACGTCCTTAACATTAACCAGGCCCCCTGGGTAATATTAAGCGCCCCTAGGTTATCCCGGTCGCCTGCCTGTGGGGAGATGAGCCCCTCCCTTTTGCTTCCGCCAATAATGCAATGGTACACTGGACTTATGTGGCCAGAAGGCCCCTTTTGTAATACTTGTCCTTATATGGGACCTGTGTACTTTGGTATTGTAATATTATGGCCTGTGCCGTGTATGAAATGAATCAGCAATGTATCTGTGGGCACTATCTACTGATCCAGGGAATAGTACAATGAATCACAGAGGATCTGGGTTTGTTAATTCGAGGTCCGACAAGGACCCCATCCGAATTTGCTGAAGTTGCTTCTAATCCCAATCTACTACACTCGAGAGGAGCTCTGGTCTACAAAGGAAATCCTGGCCTGAAATACGACTTAATTTCTGATTAAATATTTGGGTATGCCATTGTCATCTGGCAAGCTGTGAAGAACTGGCATTTAGTCTTACATTGATAAGCTTCAGACAAGTTTGCCCCACATGGAAGGCACATCTATTGTCACAGGTTGGGAGATTGGTCGTCGTCAAAGTGGTTCTAACCTCCATAGTGATTTATCCTCTCCTTTGTCTAAAATTCCTACATTGGGCAGTTAAAGCAATAGACAAGAAACGGTGAGCTTTCCTGTGGACTGGAGATAGCTTCTCCAACCCAGGGAAATGTCTAGTCAATTGGCACCAAACTTGTCATCCTTACGTGCATGGAGGCCTTGGAATAACTGACCTCATACTTGCTGGTATTGCTCTCCACATGCGGTGGGAATGGCTGGCGTGCTCTAAACCGAATAGGATTTGGTAGACTGGCCAACAACCAGAGGATGCTGTTGTTCAGAGTTTCTTTGCCGCATCGACTGTAATTCAACTAGGAGATGGCGCGTCGGCTCATTTATGGACCGATAGATGGCTGTAGGGCCAAAGCATTCGTGACCTTGTCCCAGTCCTTTGGACAATGGTTAAAAGGCATCACAAAAACCAGTCCCCGGTGAAGGATGCTTTGCACAACCGCACCTGGATGACACATTTTTAAGGAAAACAACAGCATAGAACACTGAGACCAGCTCAATCTGCAAGGGCCGGTCAGACCGCCATATATGGGCCGGTCAGACCGCACCCTGGCCGCCCTTATGCGGCCGGTCTGACCGCCCTTACTACACCGGTCTGACCGCCGGTAGCCACCCGGTCTGACCACTAGGGTTAGCGGTCAGACCGCCATGGCCAGTCTGGTCTGACCGCCATGGTGAACCCAGTCTGACCGGTCCCCTGAGCCCAGAGCAAATAGCATGCCCCGACAGAAACTTTGAAAACAGAAAATATTGCAACTTGCTGTTTTCAAGGAAAATTTGTGAAATGTTCTTGTTCTTCTCAGGCCAACAGAGCAGTAACTTAGGCCCTGTTTGTTTCCACTTATGATTATTATAATCTAGCTTATAAATCATAAGTGGAAACAAACAACCCAGATTATAAGGTAACTTATTATAATCTAATAGCCCAGATTATTGTAATCTAATAAGCTCAAAAAAAGAGCTTATTTTAGCTTATAGATCCACCTTTTATCTTAATGACTATAAAACTTTAGGAATATTACCCACCTTTGCCATTCATCTAACCCCCAACTCCCGTGCCTCTCTCTCCCAGGGCATTGTAGTCTTTAAACATTCGAATACAACAATCCATAATTCTGATAATCCAGACTGCCAAACACCTGACATCTTATTTCCCACCAGCTTATTATAAGCTAGCTTATATAATCCCCACCTATAAGCTAGATTATAATAATTTTAAGTGGAAACAAACAGGGCATTAATCTAAACAACACCAAGACCAAAGGAATCACAAGAATTCATCAAGAGAGCTAGGAATCAAGATTTTGACAAAAGTCTGAAGAATTGAGCAGATTTCCAAATGTCTTTCCATTCTCTACTCCTTTGCTCATGAGGCCTTGCATTTCATCTGGAAATGATGTCACAACATAAAAGCACAAGTCTGGGAGCAACTTTTGAAGAGAAATCAAAAGTTTCAACCTTCCCCTGACATCAAACCCTAGAAACTAAAGAACAGAGGAAATTTGAGCTTCATTCAACTGAGAAGAAAATTGCAATAAGGGATGGTTTGTTCTCAGGAATGGCTAGCCAAATGGCTTTTGGGTATCTCCAGTTCAAAGTAAATCCATTTTGCAGCTCCTGGTTCAAGAATCTAATTCAAACACAAAATGAGGAAGAGAAAATCTAGAAACAGAACTGAAACCAGAGCAGACACAAAAACCAGCAGAGCATCTAGGAAATCAAGACATCTCAAACTCATGATTTCTCATATTGATTTGAGGAAGAGAGATGAATGATTACAAATGGTTTAGCTTATATCCATCTCACTACATGGATCACACACACACAGAGCACTCACTGCTTGAGCTCACACCAGTACGCACACACTCAATTCACTTTTCCACTGCCAGCTCTATTCACTAAATAGAAGACCTCACCTTCTCTAATAGCAAATCAAGAAATGGCAGCTGCTCTCCACTCCATTTCCTCACATCCATGAGGCAACAAAGTCAAACTCTCTCACATGAGAAAGGGAGGGAAACACCCATTTCACTCCAAAACCCTAACCTCTCTACTCTCATCCACTAACGGGTCTCCAACCCGTTATCCTCAACCAAATCCGCTTCCGTTTTGCAACCTTGCGCATTTTACCGAAATGCCCCTGCTGCACCTTCCCGGAAGCTTCCTGTCGTCGCATGACCGCACCCGGCATCCTAACCGTCTGGACCTCCGACTCCACCTGAGTCTAGTCCCGGTCCACCTCGCTGCTGCCCGTCGTGTCCATCCGACTCCAACCGACTGGACCTCCGACTCCACCTGAGTCTAATCCTAGTCTGTTTCGTCGCACACGACCGCAACCGACACCCAACCGTCTGGACCTCCGACTCCTCCCTGAGCCTAATCCTGGTTCTCTCGCCGTTGCTCGTCGTGTCCACCACCAGTAGCTCTAGCTCCGGTTCCTCGTCTCCCGACTCACAACCACCTCAGCAGTCTCGATCATCTTCGGCATCACCGACCGTCTGGACCTCAACACCTCCTGTGCCTAGTCCCGATCCTCCTCGCCTCACCATGACTTAGCTCCGAAGTCCTGCAGTCATACAGACAAGCAAACCGTCACATAGCACCGCATGAAACAGTATAATCATCAATAGCATAAGCGAAAGGTACTCAACCCTAGAATACCCAAAACAAACTCAAACTCTCTAACACATCCGTCAATTACTCATCACAAACATGAGGATACCTTTACATGGTCTCTCAGGTGCTTAATTTATGTTCAGTTCTAAGCCAGGTTCAGCTACAAGTTGGGACCAAGGATGAGGTCATTTGGCGTTGGACTCCTGATGGTAAATACACATCCAAATCAGCTTACAACATCCTGTGCCAGGGTACGGTGCTCCTCCCTTGTGCTAAGCAGCTGTGGAAAAGTTCAGCTCCCCTAAAGGCCAAAATGTTCACTTGGTTAGCCCTTAAGCAGAGGGTTTGGACGTTCATGAGGCTTCCAAAACATAACATTCTAGCACCTACAGCTTGCCTCTTCTGCGAGCAAGAAACTGAGACGATTGATCACCTTCTCATCGGCTGCCCGGTACCTAAACAGATTTGGTATCATATTCTCTCTTGACTATCGTTCTACTCTTCCTACCAATTCTCGGATCAGATCCTGCGCGATTGCTGGTTAATTGTCAGGAAAATAGCGCCTAAGGCTCTTTGTAAAGCTGTGGACTCGCTAATCATCCTCATTGTCTGGAAAGGAACAAGCTATGGTACAATCAGAAAAAAACTAAACATTGAAGAGTGCGTCCTCTGGGTTAAACAGGAATTCTTCGTTTGATTCTCAATTGTCAATTCAAAACTGAGAGACCTTAGGGGTCTTGTTAGCGATAGGCAAGGTTTAATCCTGGCCTAGGACAGGTTTTATAGTTAGTTGTTACCTCCTTAGAGCAAGTTTAATAAGGCTGACTGTGCTAGCTATAAGGGAATCTATGTCAGCATAGTCCTATGTGGAGGGGAGAGAAAAGGAGAGAGAGAGCCAAGCCGACTCCCATGCAAGAGTCAGGCTATAGCACAGGAAAAGAGGCATTATCCATGCATGTACCCATAGAACTAATTGCTATACCCATGCATGTATTAAATTATCAATACCCATGCATGTATTAAATGATTGAGAGCTCTTGTGGAGACAACTTACAGCCAGCTTATTGTATGAGTTGACTGCATCATTATCTTTTGATGACATGGAAATGTATTGGAGGTAGCAGCTATCTGTACTATTAAACTTGCTCTTAGAGCAGGTATAATAAGACTTAGTCAGCACGCTATAGCAAATATAATATCAACTAAATCTTACGTGGCAGAGAGAGAAAGAAAGATAGAGAAGGAAGCTGACTACTAAATTACAGCTAGCTATAGCACGTAAAAATATGCATTTCACTCTCTTACACGTGGGGCCAAATAGTTATTGTAATAGCTACCTTATTGTATGAACTGTTTTTTGAAGGCTATAGATGAAATGGACAAGTGTTATAGCCACTAGTTGACTATACTATTGTACTTGCTCTTAGGCCCCGTTTGGCACGGCTCCACTTCACAAGTGGAGCTGGGTGAATCTACTTTGTCAGCTCCACCCAAAGAGCTACTTTTGTCTCAGCAGGTTTTAAGGGACTCCTTGGGTGGAGCTATTTTGTTGTACCCCGTTTGGCATAAAACAGCTCCAAGAGCCGGTGGTGGAGCTGTGCCAAACGGGGCCTTATATTGTTTGCTTCCTAATTTAGCCTTCAGGCCATTTTTGTATCTCTCTTCTTCTTAATAAATGAAACATAAATCTTTTGTGTTTTCGAGAAAAATTTGATAGTAGTGGTAGTGCATAGTGAATCGAGCTGATCAATGGCACTCAAGTGAAGAAACTATTTTATATATAACAGGCAACTCCAAACTCCGAAGTACCATTTCGTTTTCCACTCTTGCACCTTTCTCTTAATTAGGAAAAAGGTCGGCCATGATATTTGAGAAAAGTACATCTGGAGTCACATGCCGTCAAACAGCACTTACAAAGATTAGGCAATACTAAATTTATCATCAAGAGAGAGAAGGCCTACAATAACACTGACAGGAATAATTTCTGAAAAGCTAATAACAGGTCAAAATGCAAAACACAATGAAACTAAAAATTAAAAAGTATCATCCAAGATAAGATCTTGTTTAATTTTCATATTACAAAAGTATTACTTGGATAATAACATAAGATGAGGATGTGATCTCCAAACAACGCAATAAGTGGTTGCTAGTGGCACATGCCCACAACACAACAACCGGTTGCTACTAGAGAAACAACAAAAAGACAGAAGAAGAAAACAGAGAATACACTGACTGCAAGGAAGTGGATAAGGTAACCTAGGGGTAGGATGAAGGGTTGAGCCACAGCCACTTATTTTCAGGCTAAATGCCATGCCACAAGATTTTGAGATTATGTTAGGCATGAATGACGGATCAGGTTATGTTAGAAACTTAAAAAAGGTAAAAGGGAAATTTTTTGTGATGGGTTGCCAATCAAGCATGAAAGCAATTAGTCTTCTTTATTTTATTTCCCTTTCCTCTAGCTTCCCAGTACTTCGTGAGCTACAAAAGCATGTACACGATATCAGGACAGGTGTGGGAGTGGAAAGCCTATGACAATAATATGTGCTTGTGCCTCTCTGTTTTAGTTCTCTGTAAGTTCCTCGGACTACAACCATGACGTCTCACCATTAAAACTTTCACCTATAGTCTTGAAATTTTAAGCTGCGAATAAGAAGTCTTACAGAATAACATAAAGACATGGACATAAATAATAGGGCTGCAGTCTGCACATACTTCAAGTGATGGATTGCGTTCACACTTTGCATGGAGAACATTCTTGATATGCCATATCATGTTTGCTTTTCATCAGTGCAATTTCATTTATACGGAAAAGGGGAAAACATAATATTTGCATCAACCAGATATTGTGTTTCTATCTCACGAATTTTGCAAAGAATTCCTAAAGATTTGAAGAATTGTTAAGGTTTTATAACAAGCAGCACCAAAATAAGAACGTACCCAAGAAAGATTGAAACAGTTTAAGGTGTTCACCAGCTAGAACCAGGTTGCATTTGTGCTGGAGGGCAAACTAGAAGGACCAGTTTGCTGAAAAGAAACATGACATCGACCAGTCAAGA
Organism: Dendrocalamus sinicus; assembly: GCA_036346575.1. Lineage (NCBI taxonomy): Eukaryota > Viridiplantae > Streptophyta > Magnoliopsida > Poales > Poaceae > Dendrocalamus > Dendrocalamus sinicus. The sequence continues at coordinate 7,585,915 of CM070645.1, forward strand.
CAAAAGACCAGCTAATGGATAGGATGAGGAGAATCGTCAGAATTCTGATTTCCTAAAATATGATTATAACAATAGACACCGAATAACTCCATTTGCCGGCACCAGGCAATCTATATATTGTTCCTTTTTGGTATTTATTTTTCGTTAAAAACAGATTTGGATCCTACTAGGCGTCAAAAGCTCAGATCTTCTATTCTTTTTTTTTCTCCTGAAAATTATCTAATTCGTGTCTCCTTTTTTTCTTTCAGATTTCAACGAAAGGAACAAAACTACACAAACTGCTTGTGTTTGATGAAAAAATATGTTCAAGCTGTTTAATACTACTTATACGCTTTTAACTAATTAGTATTATTCTGAGCTAAAGAAAATGGACCATCTATATGTTATTTATACATTAGTGAAAAGATTTTTCATCACATTCTCAATTGAAACGAACATGCATGTATAAGGCACCAGGGAAAAGTGTTTGAATTGGTTACGAGTTATTTAGGCTTATGGTGGCTGCAGACTTCTCTAAGTACATATAGACAGATATCTCATCCATATTAACAATGCTGATCTAAAAGTTTGAATTGTGCTTAAGCTAGTGATCACTGATCACAGAACATATGAATAATTTTAATACTAGTTATACCAAGGTTAAAGGTATACAAGTAAACTCCGAGTGTAAATATGCTCTTCCAACCAAAGAAAATAGACCAGACATATCTCTCCGTAGTCTGCAGAGTGGACCACCTTTCCTAAGCCAAATAACAGAAGCATCCGTTAGGTATTTGAAAATAGTATACATAGGAAGAAAAACAGAATTTCTATCATGAAAAGATTTAAGATGAGGAGTGAAACCATATAGCCCCCTTTTGATCCGTAGAATTCTAAAAACGCAGGAATAGGAAAAACACAGAATTGGAATGTCATAGCATGTTGAATCCCGTAGGAATCAAAACCACATGAATTGCACAAAAGATGTGTTTGGATGCCTCACAGGAAAAATGTAGGAATTTTGAGATTAAATGTTAATTGATTAGATGGAATGGAGAGAGGAAGAGAGAAGATGTATTGGAACTCTTGAAGGAATTGCTAACATGAGGTTAGGCCTCATGCTAGAATTCCTCTAAAATTTGTAAGAATTTTTTCTATCCTATGAAATTCCTTTGAGGCAATCCTACAAATCAAACACTCCTCATAGGAATATTTCCTTTGGATTGAATTCCTCTGTTTTTTCTTTGAAATTCCCTTGAATCAGAGGCCAATACTGTACAAATGTTACACACCACTTGTTCGAGAGATGTTCGTTAAGGTAAGCATGTTTGAGATAAGCCAGCAGTGGCTTAGTTGGTAAACGGGCAGGTCAACCAGTATCAATCAGGTCTTGTACTAGCACGTTTAAATAAGCACAGCAGTCTTCTCTTCAACGCTGACCCCTTGGTATTTATGTGCTCTTCTATCCCAGATCTTCATAAAACAAATAAGATGCAACTCAGTTGCTGTGAGTGTGCTGATCAGAACCAATGTAGAATAATGTGCAATACTGCAAATCTAAAGGTAATATTCCAACACTATGCTCCTTTATTTTTTGGAACAAGCATAACCTAATTGACTATTTTCAATTCTCCATTGATAAAACAGAAACAAAATGCGATCTCCATGCTTTGCTAGAACGGTTGATACCAAGTACAAAAGCGCGCAAAATACCACTGAAAATTCTGTATCACTTAAGGCAACAACCTTTTCTCCTAAGGTGGGGCTAGCCCCTGCCCCCAACCCCACGCGGGGCTGTGCTCAAGGCACCAAACAATGCAGCAATGCATATTGTGCTTGTCCAAGAGTCTTCGAAAGGTGAGTTTGCTATTCCTAATTCTTTTCACCCTTTTCCTACTCCTTGTGTTTTTTTGTTATAGGTAGGCTAATTTTACTTCAAATAATTGTATGCCCTTAACACGACCATTTACTCTTGATTTGACATTGGGTGGCTATTATGATTTAGGTCTTGTAGAGCCTCACTTAGGTATTAGTTAAAACACTATAGCAGGTTGCATTATTTTAGTGGAAATCTAGAGCCAAGGACCAATGCCTGCCTTGGTTTCCTCTCAGTCTTGCCGTCCTATAGCACTTTAGCTTGAATCAAGAGTTAGGAGGTGTTGGTAGAATTGTGAGTAATTTTACTCTTTCCTATGATTTGTTTAGGTTTTATGGATTACATGGGAGTTCCAAAATAGTCTGCTATAGCCGCAATAGCGTTTTCCTATCTCTCACCGGCAATACAGCAGCTATTGCAGGCTGATAACTCGGTATTCGATAAATCAGTGAGTAAGTTTCATTAGCCTTCCTAAAATTTGATCCTAGATCCACCACTGGTTTCTCCCACCACCACGTCCACACAAGAAATGAGATCAGGCACGCACCAAAAATAACTACGTGCATAGACCTCCCGAGTGCTAGCGGCACCTTAAGACATGTATAATAGTTTGTCTTTTAAGGTTGCCTTAAGACTTCCACATCACGTAAAGACAGCATTAGAGACAATCTCTTCAATAGTAAATTATTTCTCTAACTATTTTATACTATTTTCACCATAATTTCTTGCCTCACACCCTCTCATTATTTATGTTGGTTTACGAGTTTAAGTCGTTTCTTACATAAGAGATAATACATTATCTCTCATTACCTCCTCTTCCTTTCATATAGAATTTTACTTATTTAATATAACTAAGAAATAACTGAGATTGCACTATTGAAAATAGCCATCCAACTCAACCTTCGAAACTCTGCGGGGCATTTTGTCGAACACGTTGTGAACGACGCGGAGAGATCAGTCTCCAGTCAAAAATTGGGTCGCACTAACCACTCATAGGTTTCGCAGGAGTCGGGGATGAGGAGGACGAGGAGGCGGCGACGGCGACGGCAACGGCTCACCTCCGTATTCCGGAGACGATACCGAAATGCGTGGCCGCCGCGGCGCGCGGTGCCGCGCTGAGAAGAGCGCCGACGTGACGCGGCGGGGGAAACAGAGCGAACGGGATTTTGCTCTGGTCTCGTTATCTTCAATTTTTCGTTTACGAATCGAGCCCATAATATCGCCCAGCCTGAAAACTTTTAGGCCATACTGACCCAAATCGCAACACAAGGCCCATGTAGAGGCACGGCCTAATAAGCCCATTCTCACGTGGAAGTCCTGGGCGAAGCCCACCTAGGTCCAATAAAAAAATAACGAAGCAACTGTGACCGTCCAATCGGTTGCCCGCTGCATCATCCGACGGTCGAGATCGCTCGCGTGCAACCCTAGGCGCGATCCCCAGGACTGCACCTCCACAAGTAGCGGCGTCGAAGTCCACCGAGGCACGCTGCGCTGCTCGCCTCCTTGCCTCTCCTCTCCCCTCCCCTCCTGCGCTGCTCGCTCGATCTCCGCGACCGTAAGATCTCCGATTCCGCGGAGGAAATTGTATATGTATAGTCTTTGCGATGCATCCGTGCGTCTGTTCGTGTTGGATTAAATCTCACTGTTTTTTTTTCTTGTTGATTTCGTGCAGATCTGACATCGAGCGAAGCCAGCGACCCGTCGAGATGGCGCTTGTGAGTGTTTCTTGATTTGACTCTGTTCGATTTACTGGTTGTTCCGCTTAGTTTAGGTAGATTCTTGCGCCTAGATTTGATTCATTTGCGTGTGCTGAATTCCCTAGATTAGTTGAGATAGTTGTGATTGAACTTGATATGGCGTCTGTGGATTGCTGTCGTAGAGTCTGCAGATTTTGATGTGGTCTGGGCCCCAAATTGTTTATCTGGGCACCATACTCGTGAGTCGCGTTGCAGCTAGCTTGTTCCGCTGCATTGCTTAACGATGCATTTCTTGTCATGATTCTGTGGGCTCTGGGAGGGGTTTTGATCGGGTGTTGGCTTGTTAGGGATGTGAAGCTATTTGGATCCGGCGATCCGTGACATGGTTAGGTTTAGGTCGAGGGTCTCTGTGGTTTTGGTGATTCTATTTTGTGTGGACCATGTGCAAGACTGCAAGCTCGTTGACATGGAGATTTGGTGTTTTCTATTGATTGTTCAAATGCTAGGTAAAGAATGAAGATGTAAGGAGGCAGCTGCCGCTTTCAAACTACTTTTATGGACTAAATATGTGTATTGCTTAGCTATTCAAATGCTCTGCAATCTGCATCAAATATGGTTCACTATTTGCAAATATAGTATCCTTCGTACATAGTTTTAGGAAAATCGGTATCCCAAATTCAAGTGGATACATGTGATCAGTGCCATGACAGTATTTACGTTATCCTGTTTTTAGTTAAGGTCTCCGTAGTGATGCTCTTCTAATACGCTTGGTGGATTTGTTTGCTGCAAGTTCAATCATTTTGAAGCTAGCAGAACTGAAGGGTTATTCACCTTTTTCTAATTTTAGGCATCAAGTGAGTATAATTAGGCTGTAGGTTGCATCAATGTGTATGAACTGCACATCATATGTAGTTGTGCATTTGTGCTTATAATTGTATACTCAAATTACTTTCCATGAATCATCTGTTCTGTATTACAGCAAATGATTAAAGTTGCTATGTGAATGAGTTAGTGCTTCTATTTCTAAATCAGTTGTGCTGTTTTCACTTAGTTCTGTTTATCTTGTTTGATTCTGCAACTCGTATTAGATGTTTTGTTCACATGCATCCCTTCGTCATAGTTTTCAGAATCTCAATTCTGTTATATGATATCGTTTCATGATCAACCATGTAATCTCCCTTTTGCATTGGTGTAGGTGTTGCATGCTGGCAGTGGAAACAAGAATGCATTTAAGTCACTTATTGTGGCTGAATACAGTGGCATCAAGGTTGAGTTGGTGAAGAACTTCCAGATGGGGGTCTCCAACAAGACTCCTGAGTTTGTCAAGATGAATCCTATCGGGAAGGTATGAACAAAATCTCCTTGAGAAGTTTTGTACAATAGTACAGAATCTGATTGAGGCACTTTTTTTCAGGTTCCTGTTCTAGAGACTCCTGAGGGCCCAGTTTTTGAGAGCAATGCCATTGCACGATATGGTAAGCAAGATAGCAACTAATTAATGTTCCTTAAATCTTTCTTGGACATTTGTTTGATTTATTACTTAACTATCTGTCCTATTCCTGAAGTTGCTCGCTTGAAGGATGACAACCCACTTAATGGATCTTCACTAATTGAATATGTGAGTGTTGTTAACATTCTTTTGAGATCATTCCCTACAAGTTGTACCTGTTCTTAGAAATTTTTGTTCCTTTCAGGCGCACATTGAGCAATGGAATGACTTTTCTGCCACGGAGATTGATGCTAATATTGGAAAATGGCTGTACCCACGGCTAGGATTTGTTCCCTATGTCGCTGTGGTAAGTGCAGCCATGAGGGATCATGTGTTGTGTTTTCTCTATCTTGACAATTTGTGGTCTGATCTTTTTTTCTCCAACAGAGTGAGGAAGCAGGTATTGCTTCTTTGAAGAGAGCATTGGGTGCCCTCAACACACACCTTGCATCAAACACATATCTTGTTGGGCATTTCGTGACTCTTGCTGATATTGTGATGACATGCAATCTCTACATGGGCTTTGCTCGGATCATGACCAAGAGTTTTACCTCTGAGTTCCCTCATGTGGAGAGGTACTTCTGGACCATGGTTAATCAGCCAAACTTCAAGAAGGTCATGGGTGATGTGAAGCAGGCAGAGTCGGTCCCACCAGTTCAAAAGAAGGCTGCACCACCAAAGGAGCAGAAGCCAAAGGAAGCCAAGAAGGAGGCCCCAAAACCAAAGGCTGTTGAGAAACCGGAGGAAGAAGAGGAGGCACCAAAGCCCAAGCCCAAGAATCCTCTTGATTTGCTTCCTCCAAGCAAGATGATCATCGATGAGTGGAAAAGGTTATACTCAAACACGAAAACCAACTTCCGGGAGGTTGCTATTAAAGGTAGGTTTCTTTCTGGAATTGTAGTTGATTGCATTGCTGCATTCAAGAAGGGCGATGGTTACATAAGTAAATTGCATTGATCCAGCCTTTACTATTAGTTGTTTTAAACAGTTTACTTCTTGGTTATTAATTGTACATTTTCACTATCTAGACCAACTATTCTGGAAATTGGATAAAGGCTATAGAACTGATCTCATATCCTTGTATAATGCAGGTTTCTGGGACATGTACGACCCAGAGGGTTACTCCCTATGGTTCTGTGACTACAAGTACAATGAGGAGAACACAGTGTCCTTTGTGACCATGAACAAGGTGGGTGGATTCCTGCAGCGAATGGACCTGTGCCGCAAGTATGCCTTTGGCAAGATGCTTGTGATCGGCTCTGACCCACCCTTCAAGGTCAAGGGACTTTGGCTCTTCCGTGGCTCCGAGATCCCCAAGTTTGTTATGGATGAGGTATACGACATGGAGCTCTATGAGTGGACCAAGGTTGATATCTCTGATGAGGCCCAGAAGGAGCGTGTCAACGCCATGATCGAGGACCAGGAACCGTTTGAGGGTGAGGCATTGCTGGATGCGAAATGCTTCAAGTGAGCCCTTCTCCTTGAATGCTAAACTGAGGAAAATGGGCAATTTAGGTTTTGGACTTCAAGTTCTAAAATAGTTCATGATTCTGAACAAGAAAATGCTCGCTGTTTACGGCTGTAATATTAGTTGATATTACCCGAGTGTAGGGATAAAAAAACCGGCGGAACCAGGGGAAAAATCGGTCAAAATTTTTTAAAAATATAAATTTTTGATTGTATAATGCACTTTCTAGGTTGGTGTAGACCAAAGTTATTAAGACGAGGCGACCCACTCTCCTTACATCTTTTAAGTGGTAAAGCATTAGGCAAGGTGACGCTTTACACATCCTAAGACGCTAAAGGGCAGTAAATAAAATAAGCATTTTAGCAGCACATGTATCTTGTTAATTGTTGAGCCCATTGTCAATTCTTGAGCTCATGTTACACCCATCTCCCTATTCCAATTGCTTTTCTTCCATGTAGCATACATCTCCTTTGTCCCATTGCAAGTTTCAACATATAGATTGTTACAAATGTAATAGATATAAATTGTATTCCAATTAATTAAGTAAATACAGAGAATAAGAGAAGTATTATATGGTAGTTAATCGAGCACATAAACAGAGCGAGCCAGCGAGCGCATAGTAGCGAGCATTTAGTAGAGCAATAAATAGCAGACGAGCAGTGCACAGTAGCAAGCAGCTAGCGCCTAGCAGAGCAGCATCGACCGACGCGAGCTCACTCAACTAGACAGCCACTCGCTCGCTCCGACGCGATCTTGGCTCCCTCCCGGCGACCCGGCCTTCCCTCCATGGCTCCACCTCCTCCCCATCCCTCCCGATGACCTGGCCTCCCCTCGACGATTTCACCTCCCTCCTTGGCTCCTCCTCCCTGCCGGCCTCTACCACCCTTCTCCTCACATCCCCTTCCCAGGTCGCCGCTGGAAGGGGGTGCAGGGAGAAGGGAGGGAGGTGGAGGCTGGTAGGGAGGGGGAGGAGGTGGAGCTGTGGAGACCAGGAAGGGGGAGGCAAGGAGAAGGGGGGAGGTGGAGGTGGGCAAGGAGGGGGAGGTTGAGAGGGAGGGGAAGTCGAGGAGGAAGGTGGAGGCTGAGAGGGAGGGGATGGGGCATACCTAGAGCGGAGAGGGCGACGGGAATGGAGGCGGGATGGTGGAGCAGATGGCCACTGGCGCGCCGCTTCTAAGATGGTGCCGCCACGGGGATAGAGGCGACGCTACTGCGTTAGGGTTCAGCGTTCACGTGACATGTTCCCCCACTGGCCCCCTCTCATCCCATCTCTTTATATTCTCCTTGTTTTCTCGTGTTTTTGACCTTCTGGGGCGTCCACCTCGGCCGTCCCGACGCCTTTCTTCGCCTCAGCGATGCCATGCCCGTGAGGCAGACGCCATAGACCTACCAGGCAAGGCGACGGTGGCACCTTAATAACCCTGGTTTAGATTTTTTTTTTGTGTTAGATTACCTACTGTATAAACTAAATATGCATCAATTATTGTACTCCCAAGTTGTGGGAACAATTTGTGCTAGCTTACCGGTTGGTTTAGCGGATATTTCGGTAACCAGAACAATTATCAGTTTTAAAACAGCACAAATTCAAAATTTAATACCTAAATTTCATCCTTTTTTCTCGATTTTTTTGTAATCGGCCGGTTACCATTACTGTTGGACCGAAATGGCAACAGGGGGGGTGAATGGTGCCGTTTTAAAAATTCAGTGCTAGGAACAGAGAATAGAGCTGACTCAAAAAAAAATTGGCTGTCCAAGAGTAATTACCTGAGTGAAATCCCAAAAACTGCACCACAACAAAGAAAGTAAAAGAGAGAAGATTAGGGACAGCAAGACCATAAGACAAACAAAAACAAGCAGGCAAAGAGTTGGTTTTAGGGACAGCAACCTGCGGCAAAGAACTGATGGCTTATCTCTTCTTAGGTGGTCAGAACCTCTTTTGAAAAGCTACCAGAAAGAAGAAGCAAAAAGCAAAAAGAAGAGACATGCACTGCAAAAACTGAACACTGCAGCAACCGAATGGACAAGAATACAAAAGAAATTGCATTCGGCAGGAAGATGAGCTATCGGCAGCAAAATAAAAGAGAGAACTAAACCAAAAAAGCTTTTAAAAAGACTCTCCTGAAAACTGCAAAAGAACCCCGAGAAATTAAACTAGAAACAGTAGGCAAACAACAAGAGAAATTACCGAGAAGGAAAACACAGCAAAGAACCAAAGCGGATAGCAGCTGCTTGTTGCCCTAAGACTTCAAGAACTAAGCTGAAAATAGAGACAGGCTGCTGCGAAAGAAGAGATGTTTGCTGCAGGGAGGAAACACCAAATGAAGGAGCAAAAGTAATTCTCACTGCTAGCCGAGAATGGACCAAAGGCCTACTAAAGCAAAAAGATCAACAGAGAGCACAAAATGATGCACTGCTGAAAAGATCAAGGCTGACCGAAACTGAAAGCAGAGGAACAAAAAAAATCTGAACAAAAAGAGAAAAGGGAAAGCAAGAATAGCCTTGTCCTCCATTCAAAAAGCACTCTCGGCTGGCATTTAGAGGACCCGAGTAGACCAAACAAAGAGAACAAAAAAAAAATCAAAATGGCATCTTGGCAGGGAAACAAAATCATAAATAAGCTCTAGGAAGGGGTAGAAAGCAAAGGAAGCTGCAGCAAAAATAAGTCTTGAGAGGAAGACAGCAACCAGTAAGATTTCTCTCGAGTAAATATCAGTCAAGATACCTTGAGCAAATTCTTAGATCAAAGCACAATTGATTTACTGCTTCTTGACCAAGAATTCAATTCAGAAAGTCAAGAACAGTAAATATAAGCAAAAGAAGAGAAGATTACAGGGGGAAACAGAGATCAAAGATGAAAGAGCAAACACATAAACTCAGGAAGATACTACTCAAGACATCTCAAATGCAGAAATTCTTCGATTGATATGGAGACATACGCGATTACAAAGAGTTGTTCTCAGCTCATATCTCTCTCAATCTTACTCTAACTAAGTCCCCCATATATGCTTGAAAAACAAGAACTCAAAGCACATGCACAGGAGACAAACTCACATAAACACTCTCTCAAGCCATCTCTCTCAAAATCTGCATATAGCACTAGAGAGCACCTCTCTATTTATAGCCCGTCATAATGGGTTCACATTTGTTTTGCCCATTAAGCTTTTGCACTTTACCCACTAACTCTAACCAAATCTACTTCCATTAGTGCAACTTTGCGTATTCACCAAAATGCCCCTCCTGCACCTTCCGGAAAGCTTCCTCATTTCTTGCCTTCCAAGCCTCGCAGCCACCTCGAGCCCTCGCCGTCTTCAGCACAACTCGACCGCTTTGACCTCGGCACCACCTGCGCCTAGTCCGGTCATCCCGTGCCTCGCCACGACTCCGCCTCGATGTCCTGCAGCTATCACATACAAGAAACACACCACATAGCACCGCTCGAAATATTGTAACCAATATTAGCATCAGAAGAAATACTCAAAGCCCAAACCGATCGAAACAAAAAAAATAAACTACTTAAGCACATTCGACCTAGTTCGACAAAGTCCGACCGAAACCAACTGCACTGTGCAACGACATGGCATGAACCACACAAACCAAACTCGACTTTTCTAAAACAGATGTCAATTACTCATCACACATACGGAGTCATCTCCACATGATCTCTCAATCTCCCCCTTGATGAGTATATTGACTAACACAGAAAAAAAAACGTAAAGTTGAGTTTGAAAATGAAAGAAAGTCAAACATGGTCTAAAGCAAATCAAAGAAGCTTATGACCATGTCGACAAACGAAGCAAAAACAGAAAGTGCCAATTGTTCTCCAAAGCTCCAAAGGCTTTTTCTCCGCTATTCTCCCCCTTTCGGCAATAAAATCATCAAGAATGCAAAAGAGAGAAGAAGGCATGGTGAAGGATAAAATGGCTAAAGTTTGTTTATTTTAAGCATTTAGAGCTATGAAAATTATCCAAAATGACCTTGAAGTATTACACCAAGCCATAACTCAGAAGTATGCTATCAAGATCATGACACAACATGTATAATCAAGCTAAGCCAAATAAGTCATAATCTGAAAATTAGTCGAATTGCTTAGCATGTCAAGTCAACCATGATTATAGTCTAGCTAAAGGTATCCAAAGATGATGCAGCCCATGTCAATAATCTAAGTAGAACCAAGAAACTAGTATTGAGTCAATTTAGAGTGCTACAAGTTCAAGAATGAGACATTTGTTCAAGTACTTGTAAGTCTTGTAATGTTAGCAAATTGAGCAAAATTGACATATTTTTCTTTTTAAAGCTCATGGTCGATTCCAACCAAAATTTTAGTCATGTGCTAGATCTCAAGTCTTATGCGACCACTCCAAGCCAGAAGCATAAGGAAATGATCTTGGTCAACCAAAACTCTCCCCCTGAGTTCGTGCCTATTACAATGGCAAGCAGTCTCATGAGAAAGAATTGATGAAATCAGTTTTTTTCACACAAAAGAGATCGTTTTGCTTTCTTAAAGGTTGTACTAAGTCATGCTTATCAAGAAACTAGTATAGCTCAATCTAAAGCTCAATAAAGATTCAAGACGCAACTCAGCCTATTTGACATGGCATGAATCATAAAAGGATAATTAAAAACAGACTAGTCTCAAGAAACTAGTACAGCCTTTTTGTTTTGCGCTATGTATATGTTGAAGAGTTTTGGCCACATGTAACTAGAAATTCTGAAAGGTGTGTTGCAACACAACTCATTCTTGTGCATGGATGTTACTGGTGCGTGTGCTGAACTTGCCTTTTTAATGCTAGTCTGGAAATAGGAAGCAAATGGCGTGCAGCATTGTGGCTGCTCGTTGGCGTAGATGTGAATTCACTTTCGCTGTCAGTTTTGTTTTTGAATTTTGATAGAACTACCGTTCAGTCACGTCTTGATGTGTTTTCTGTAAATGCCAACCATGTCTTGATGTGTTTTCTGTAAATGCCAACCGCTCTCGCAGTGGAGTATGGATGTTTCTGATCCTGAGCGAGTTTTGAATTAGATGAACTCAGACGTGCAGTTCTATTCATTCGGTTTGTCGTGGTGTAATTCAGATGTGAAATTGGTGTCTGCCTCTAGATGGCTACAGAGCATTGTGGAGTATAAATCCCAGCGTGCAAGAATGGAACCATGTTTTTTTGGTTGACGAAAACGAGGAACGCTTGGCGTTACCACGTTATGCCCTCGACCTGGTTTATTTTCGGGACTATCGAGTCGGGTATCTGCCGTTCTATGATGTGACATTGTGACTGAACCATAGCTCACAAATGGTGATTCGCTTGCAGATTTGCCACTTAAATAGCAGCTTGCAGTTTCCTTGCATGCCGGTATGCCACCAAGTGTGAAATTCCTTGTTATAAGGCTGATGTGGGTAGGGGTGCAATATGATCGGATTCGGACAGATATTGTTTATATCGTATTCTAATCGATATTTTTTCTTGTATTCGGTAAGGCTGGATATGAATTCGAAGTATTTGAAGTTCTCAATTTTCTCATCCACACTAGTCAGCCGTATATAAGCTTGTTGAAGACATTGAGATGGTCAACAAACTATATACCTTCCTTCATGCATAATATCTACAATTGTTGCTTTATTACCCACCGGTCTATCAGCGACTTTGCTATATGCAATTCTTCCAAGTCCTTCTTTAATTTTTCAGCGAATACTCCTTGATCACCGAGTACTTTACCTCATCAGAGACATAGATGGATTGTATTAACCTTCGACTCTATCACGTTCTAGTCTTTATTGGACTTTTTTGTTTGCACCCTGCAAGAGCATTGATTAGCTCTTACTAAATAAGGATATCCTTAACCACATGTTGCTACATGATGAAATTTCCTCTACAATCAAATTTCTCTACTTGATTTCATATCATTGACGTCGATCTTGATTTTATGTCACCTGATGTTTTACCGACCTCACAAATCAGAATTAATCTGGCGTTGACTCTAATACCACTTGTTACACTCTGATACCCCTTCTTATGCACAGTAGCCCTTGAATCGGATAAGAGTTTGTGAGATACAACACAAGTGTGCATGGTATCAAGAACGAATAAGATGAATCTCGTAAAAAGAACCAAAATAATGATATTGAAGCAGCTATGACAAGAGAGAAAAGATTTGGTGAAACTGGCCACAAATTCTGTAAGCACAACTTCAAAAGAGTATAAGGAATTATCGCCACTTACAACCCTATTGAATCTTTCAGGATCCTCAGATCTTTACCCTATACAAGAATATAGTGCTGAAGAATATCCTAGTCTCTAATTCTCTCGTGCGTCCTTTGCTTTGAGTGAATAGACTTGATTACTTGGTTCTTCTCCATGGTCACCTCATGGTTTATATATGGCCTCACTCCAACTAGCTTATAAGTTGTGGCTTTTGGCTTTTTTGCACTATAGCGGCTGAAAATGTATAGTAGCTATTGTTAGCTTTTTCTAAGTAATTTAATTAAAAAAATCATCACGAATAATGCAAAAGAATAAGAAAAAAGGTAAAAAAGCTCAAAAAAGACAAAAGGCCAAAAAATGAAATTAAGAAGCGGACCAATAGCCCCTCCTAGCTCTTCTCCAATTTAAATAGGAATCCTAATCCAAATAGAAGTATGAGTCCTAGTACTAGTAGGATTTATCTAAGAGTCTTTATCGCACAGCTTTTTAAATTCTAAAAGACTATATATAAGTTACCCTAACTCTGGAACTGAAAGTTTCACTGTGTCTGTTTGCGTTTGTAGAGTGGGACAACAACAGAAGATTACTTGGAGCATCTTGATAAGGCTCTTAAGGTAACCTGTGCATTTCCCCAACATCTGTGTCAGTTCCAGTTCCCCTATAATATAGGTCAACTGCAGCCTGCAGGACATGATATTTGAGGTGGCATTTTTTTTTGTGTATAGTGCATATTATAACATATGATAAAATGGAGTTACACGTATGATGTCAGTAACGCTGTTCGTCCCAATAATTTAAATGGAGTTACATGCTGGATCCCAGCCAACCAATGTCTGTATCAGGCAGAAGTGGCTTAGGTTGGAAAACTAAAACTAAATCAAGGATTAACTGTTGAGAGCACGAACGAGACTCCTGTATCACCGAGGCACTCTTTCTCGTGGAACCAATCTGGAGACAGCCTGTTCTGGTTGCCAAACAGATCTGGATGCATAAAGTTTCAGTTTATTCTTGTCAGCCAAGATGGAATACAAACACACATTGTCTAGTAGCTATGACATCTGATCCAGATAAGAAGGGTTTGGAGAGATCGTTAGAAATGAGAACATCATCAAATTGTGTGCTGATCGGTGCTGAAAAGCCCTGAAAATTTCAAAATAAAAAAAAAATTTCCAAATTTTTGCTGCTTTTTGAGTGTTTTTCTGAAACTTTCCATTTTGGGAAAGTTCTTCCGGAAGGCGCTTTCCTTTCTCAGCCTTTCCGCCTTCTCCCTTCTTTGGCGCCCGCCTCCTTTCCGCCGCTTCTCCGCGCGCCGCGCCGCGCCAGCCCGTTGGCGCCGCTCCCCTGCGCCTCTCCCCTCGCGGCGCCACCCCACTCCTCCCGGTTGGCGCCGCCCGGTTCCCGCCTCCTCCCCGCGCCGCGCTTGCGCTGCGCGCTGCGCCTCGCCGCGCCCGTGGCACGCTGCGCCGCGCTTCGCCCCGCGCCACCCGGCCTCGGACCGCCTCCGCCGCCCCGACAGCCCGGGCTCGAGGAGTGGCCGCCTCGCGCCACGTCGCCGCCCGACTCCTCCACTCCACTGGCGGTCGCCGCCTCCCCTCTCTCTCGCGCGGCGCTTGCCCCCCGCGCGCTTCTGCTCCCGTCCTCGCCATTAAGCCGCTCTGGCGCCTCGCGTCGCCACCACCGCGACTGCGGAGGAGACGCCTCAACCACTCCCCTCATCCCACAGCCGGCGGAGCCCGCCGGTGCCTTCTCCCGGCTTCGCTCCCCTCCATTTCGGTATAAACCCCCTCTCGGTCTCCCCTCTTTCTTTTGCTCCCCGAGCTCCCCGAGCACTCCCATTCTCCTCCTGCCACTCCCAGCCACCTCCCCGAGCAACCATTTGAGCTCCCGCCGCCCGGAGCTCCGCCACCGTCGCTCCCTGCGCCGGCAAGCTCTGCAGACGGATCTCCCTCCCCTTTTCCCCATTCTTCAATTGCATCTGCCCAGAGCACCCTCACCCACCCCTATTTACTTTGCCGTTCTCCTCTGGCCAGGTGAAGCCCTGTGGAGCGCCGCCGTCGAAGCCCACCGCCGGCCGCAACCACCTCTCCGTGGCCAGCTCACTCCGGAGGCCCTGAGCTTCAGCCGCCGCCACCAACGTGAGCTCCCAACCCCGTAGATGGTGTAATCCCGGCCGATTGGCCCCTCTCACCGCCGGTGACCCCCTCCACCGCGAGATCCCCGAACTACCCCCTTTTCCCTCCCTCTCTCCCCTTTGGTCCCCGCAAACGCTAACCACCCGAAATGGGTTCCCCGCTGTCCCCTCTACCCGGCGGTACCCCTCTCTACCCCTGGGAGCCGCCGACGTCGCCGGAGCACCTTTGCCCCGCCGCCTCCGTCCCGCTGCTGCTCGCGCCCGGCCGGAGGAAGAAGATGAAGACGTGGCCTCTCCTTCGCCGTCGGATCTTACCCTCACCTTCTAACCTCAGCGGTTGGATCGCCCCGTACCGTTTCGCCCGCTCCCTTGAATCTCAGCCGTCCGATCTTCATAACCGTACCGCTCCGCCTCCGTTGGATCTTGCCCGTACCGCTTCGCCCGCTCGCCATCGTCCCCGTCCGCCAGCTCCACGCGTCGCGCATCCAGGCGGCGTGGGCGCGCTGCCGCCGGGCCGCCTCCTCGCCCGCCTCTCTCGCGCGAGCGAGCCTTGCCTTGCCGGGCGCGCTGGCGCTGGTCGCGCTGGCCGTTCCCGGCCGAGCCGCTGTAGCCATAAGGCCGGCCCGACACTGTTCACACTAATTTCCGGTGATTTGTTAATTTCTAAAATTCCAGAAAACTCAAATAAATCCTAGAAAATCACAGAAAATCCCAAAAATTCCCAAATTTCACCACTTTGCTCCAAATATTATTCCAGACCCAGTGGTGAACTCCATTTTCACAATTTCATCCCAGAAAAATTCCTAAAATTCCATTTGGGGTGTTTATGCAATTTATTTCTTTTTAATTAGATTATTTTTCCTCGCTTGATTAGTTGCAAGCTGGATTTAACTTATTTTACGTGTTTACGCTAGTGTCGGAAATTCCGGAGATTCAAGAGCAGGCTCAGGATCCAGGTGCTTCGACGTTCGAGCTTGCTGAGATCGTCCGGATAGACGGCAAGTCCCAAATCCTTTGATCATATTGTAACCCATGATGCTTAATTATGTTAATATGCTATTTGCATTATGCTAGTTATGAAATGTTAGTTTAAAGTAAAATAAAATGTTTAGAATGACATATGATATAGTTAGTCCTACCACCGTTAAAAGCCATGTGTGAATTGTAGCCATGCCTTTGAAACCCTAGAATTAATTATCTGTTAATCTAGATAATTGTAGGATATTATTATCATGCAAAATGTTACACTAATAAGGTGATGGCTGTGGGCCAATAGAATTTGGAAAACCCGACTCTAAGGTAGGGTGGTATGGGACACCGTATCTTAGAGCGGAGAGTGCCGGCGTGCACAAGGTAGGGTAAAGGGGAGTGGAAACCGCAGGACGGTCCTCGCCAATCTTTTACCCTAGGGTTGGTGAAGGGTAAGGGTGAGTGGGAAACCGCGAGACGGTCTACGCCCACCGCTTACCTTAGTTTGGGTCGCGGACCTGGCGAGGTTGCGGGCCATGTGAAAATATAAGGACTGAAACCCTTACGCTGAGCAAATGTCACAGTGATCGCTCAACCACAGGAGTTGACTTGTCAACACTAGTCTAGTAGCTGCTCAACTCGATTGAAACTCTACAGGAGGTTTAGCAGTGAGGTTAGGCAGGCCGGGCTACGGGTGCCTAACAACGGTAGAGTTCGCTCGAAGCGGACTTTGTCTTTTCTTGTGTGTGCGTGTGTGTGTGTGTGTGGGATCCAGACCCGAGTGAATTCTACCGGGTAGAGCCTATATAAAGAGTTGAGCAGTGAAACGACCTGGCTTTCTTAACTCTGTCGCGGGAGTTAAGGGATCGTGTGGGTAAAGCTGAGCAAACTCTGCAGAGTCAAATAAATGGTATTCGAATACGCCGTGCTCCCGGTTATTGGAGCTGTGTCACTTGGGTGATTCCAGCAGCAAAGCTTAAGTAGTTTTGTACATGTTTGAACTTGACTAGTTGGTTAAAGAATTCTTTGTGAAAACCCCTGAGATCTTGAGAAGTAGTTTTGGGTCCCTTTTATAAAATGTTTGCAAATGAAACTGCATCCACTCAAATTAATAAACCAAGTATACTCCCTTCCTTTGATGTTCCGTGCATGTAATAAGTTAGGGTCCCTTTGGGACTTGCTTGAGCAGTTGATTGGCTCACGGCTTGCTTTTGCCCTTCTTTAGAGGATCAAGACGAAGGTGTTTGCCTCCCCGTTGAGGAAGTCCCGGAAGGTCGCTTCTTCGACGAGGATCCGTGGCTTTAGGTCTTGGCCGCGCTCAAGCGGATCTTGGAGCTTCTGTAATGTAATTATACTTTGGGCTTGCACGCCCCGCTGTTGAAAATGGATGTTAATCCGTATGTGAATTATATGCTGGACTTTTGTTGTAAGCATGCAATGGTATACTCTTGCGCGACACTCCATAACTGTTCATGCGTGAATAGTTGCGGAATGCCGTGTCCGTACGCGCCCCTGGAAACGGGGGCGTTACAGGTGCACCATAATAGACCCTTGCCTCAGTACCAGCAGTGACAGAAAGAGTATGCAGGAGACTGGGAATCCATCAAAGAAGTTTGGGGGAGCCTGGGAGGTGATCCTGTGAGTCTTAAGTTAATTCTGCTGTTCGCCTGTTCTTTGTAGTTTTAAGAACCACCGAAGACTTGTTGGAATTAATTAATGGAATTTTACTTCCATGAAGATTTCCACTCAGAAATACGCAAGTGTAGATCTAAGAGGGGTGTTTTTCTCCCTCCTATCGAGAACATGTTAGAGCTATCTGCAATTAGGGAAGGGGATGCAGACTAAAGGAACTCTCTTGGTGTTGGATTGAGGTTACTATGAAGATGCAAAGGCATGCTACTTTGTTTGACTCATTGTTTCTATAGCAATTAATTTCAGTTGTACTTTCTGGATGGGTGAGCCCTTAATTCATTTTCTTTTGCTGCCTCTTCATGTCAACAAGTTGATGCGTCCCTCAAAGATAGCTCTGCTGCTTCTCCGGAGAGTTGCCTGCAAACCTTGTCTTCTGTGCTTTCTAGACGCTCTCATCATCCTGACCTATTGCAACATGCAAGATCCTCTGAACTTTCGAACGACAAGAACAGGCAGCATAGAATCCATATTGGTTTTACGAGAAAGAACACCTCTGCGATAGAGTCCTTGTTTCACACTAGACAGTTAGTATAGTTTCTCTCTATGGCATGTGGGCCACGGTCATTAGTTGGTTGGGATAAGCACGTAAAACACCACATAAATTTTTCAGGTGAATATAATTACTGTTGTGATATGCTATGGAAAATGTACAACCAGGGGTCTTTTCACAGGCAATGAAATTGTGCTGATTAGTATGATATCGGTATGAATTTTAAGTATTTCTGCTCATGAATGGATTTGAATAATTTCTTTGCTTTATGTTGACTGAGTATAAAGTGCGTAAAAAATAAGGACACAGGGAAAGGGATAGGCAAACAAATGATATGCCTCTTGTGCTATGCTAGTAAATTCCATACTCATTTACCAACTAAATGGATTTGGAGTCATTGTTCATATTTTTTCAAAGGCATTCCTTGCATTTCCCTTAGAGAAGGTTGCTTGCAGGTAGCACAAAGTAGATTTCAACCCAATTGATAGTGTATAATGCTGGAACGGACATCCTAGATGGTGATCCTTTGGGCAGACTGAGGGGGCGTTTGAAACGGCTTCAGCTTCTAGCTTTCCAAAGCTGAAAGCTAAATAAAACGTCTGGCTTTTGAAAGCGTCTTTGGCTGGATCAAGCTCCGCCGCCGCCGCGAGCTCCACCTCCACCCCGTCGGCGCCACCACGAGCTCCGCCTCCACCCCGTTGATGCCGCCACGCGCTTCTCCATGAGCTCCACCGCAAGTGAGGAGGTGTTGAGGTAAGCGAAGTGGGGAGAAGTAGGTAATAATGGAGTTGATTAGTTGCGTAATTATGTGATGTGATGTTAAGCTTCACTAGTGTAATTATCGACATCAAACAAGCCATTATTTGTCTTAGGGGGCATTTGCCAAATTAATTCAGCTAAAATCCAAAAGCTTCCTAATTCGGGCTATTTGTTTATTGCTACCGTATACAAGAGGTGGACATTATTTGAATCGGGCTATTTTAAAGCCGGTAACCGTTCCGGTTACCTAAAAAAACTGGAAAAACTTCTAAAAACGGAAAACCCCGCTAAAAACTAGAAAATCGATAAAAAAACTAGGGAGAACAATAATTGATGCATATTTAGTTCAAATAATAGATAATCTAGTATAAAAAAAGTCTAAATTAACCTAGAAAGTGCATTATGTAATTATAAATATAAATTTATATTTGAAAATTTTCAGCCGTTTTTTTTGCTACTGGTTCCCACCTATTTTTTTAATTACCGGTTGGTTTCCGGTTACCGAGTAACCGCCGATTTTTCTATCCCTGGTCATAACTGTCACTTTTTGTTTCGGCGGTCCTGATAATCTTCAAGGTTGAAACAAGGAGAGTTCTTTCTTCACATGTGAAACCTCATGCTACTTGACATTATCATGTGTGAATTGCAGTCAATCCTGATGTTTGCATCTACAGTCTGCTGCTCATTTCAAGTGGATCCGTTTACCGCGAAGCCATTCCTGGAGAAAAGCCCTGGTGAATAGTGGCCGAGAATAGCTGTGTGAATCTTTGAGTCTTTTGTTGGGCAGCTGTGCCCTCACTTCACTGGCACTTGACCTGGGAAGAAAGGTACACATTTGTTTCTATTGAGCTGCTGCTGACTTGTCACTATACACTTTGTTTTGCAGTTCTTTTCGGCTTTCGGCCGTGATATCTGGGTATCAATTGTGATGTAAGAGTAATGTACATGTTAGGTTAATATCTCTATTAGTCCAGATGGCCCTTGTAGTCCACGAGACCTAGCTCATACGTGTTTTATATATATATATATATATATATATATATATATATATATATATATATATATATATATATATATATATATATATATATATATATATATATATATATATATATATATATATATATATATATATGAATAAGATGTATGGTTGTGAATAGCAAAATATCTCTTTTTTTCTAAATTTAACATAGTATCAAAACAAAATTGGCAGATGAGCACCAGAGGAAAGGTTACCAAGAGTAGGTAGTAAGTAACAAGAGGCGCCAGCAGCACCAACTCACATTGGAATGGGCTTGGAGCAAAGGCCGTCGGCGACAGCTCTATCCGAAGCTAGCGGTGCGAGCTGTGGTGAGCAGATCTAAGTTGGGCGGAGTAGATCCGACAGCGTGAGCTGTGGGGGCTGGGCATGGCAGATGCGGAGGTTGATCTTGGTCCTATTTCTGTTGTTACCAATTTTCAATGCAAAGGTTGTAGGCCTGGAAAACAAGTATAACTCTTATATCCTTCTAGTTTTTCTAAATATGGTCATTCATTTGATTTTTCATTATATTTGGCGTCCTTCTCCTTTTGCCTCGAAGGATGGTCATAGTTATTATGTCATCTTCATTGATGACAACACTCATTACACTTGGATCTACTTCATGACACACCGTTCACAGTTGATTTTCATCTATCAGTCTTTTGCTCAAATGATTCATATGCTGAGTTCTTTTGAGCTTGTTGCTTGTGATTTTTGGCTTATACTACAGTAACTAGCGTTCAAACGGTGTATCCTCTTAAGGCGGGATCTACAAGTTAATGCAACAGATACTATATCGACTTCATCTATATCGGCCAAAATCATATGCGAGTGTGTCTCTTTCTTGTGAACAACCATAATTCAAAAGCCAAATGCCATAACCCAAAAGAACCCACCATACTCAGTTCTCTTCTGTTGTTTATGTCTTTCGTTCTGACTCTAGGGGAGTATCTTTCATCAGCTTTTTGTCAGTTCCTTTATTTTGAGGTACTCTTTCTCTGCTCTCGTGTCCTGGTGTTCATGTTCAGAATAGTGTTGCTGAGCGTAAGCATCATAACACATTGAGATTGCTCATACTCTTCTCGTTTTCTCTTTTGTTCCCTCTCACTTTTGTGTGAAAGCTGATTCTACGATAATTTATCTCACAATCACAAAGCTGATTCTACGATAATTTATCTCACAATCACTAGTCTGGTGGGCAGGCGACAGGTGCCACGCATCGTCTGCTCCGCATTGCCGCCCGCCCACCAGACAGCATAAACGACATTTTTGTCAATATGGTGCGCATACGGCTATTTTTGTAAATACAATGCGAAAAAGTGTCAAAAGTGGCTTTAACTCTACATACATATACACATACATATATATATATATACACAAACATACATATACGTACACACACATACATATACATACATACATACATACATACATACATACATACATACATACATACATACATACATACATACATACATACATACATACATACATACATACATACATACACACACACACATAGTGGTGCTATTTTGCGCACCAGCAAGTTATCACTGGTTGTTCGAAAAGTTAACATCGGCTGTGAAGAAAGTTACCACTGGTTACATACTGTGAGTATTGGCAGTAACTTTACTCGCTACCAATGGTAACTTCATGCAGAAATGACAATAACTTTTTAGCACTGTGAAGATTTGGCAATAACTTCATTCAGAACCGATGGTAACTTCATTCAGAAATGTCAATAACTTGTCCACATATTCTGTACCTACGCGCTGATTAGTAAATCTATATATACATATACTATTCACTGGCTAAGCATAGAATAAGTGTGTGCCCCCTACTGATGTGACTAGAACCTAATCAGCCAATCGTAATCGCACCACCCCTTCCAGTCGGCCCCACGTACAGTTGGCGGCCATGTTGTTGGTAGACCACAAAAGTTACTTGCGGTTACGCATAAAGTTATTGTCTATATGTAATGAAGTTACCATCTGTAGGATAAAGTTATCATCCACATGGTAAAGTTATTGTCTCCTGCACAACAAATTATCATATACAATACATGAAGTTACTTACAGTTATCACGTGCGTTAAAACCACGCTCCCGAGTCCCATGTGCCGCTTTTTCTGGGATTTAGTGTGGTATGGAATCCGAATGGTTTTTAAGCCTACCCAGAATGTCTTCCCCTAATTCAATCTCTCCCCATCTCTCCAACTCTCTTTAACATCACGTGTTGATTTCGACCACTGCAGCCTCCGACCGTTGCATGCCTTGGATCTCCGACCGCTCCACGCTCTAATCCTTCTCAATACCTCTTGAACACCGTCTGATGCTTCAACACCACTTGAATGTAGTCCGATGCTCTGAAGCTGCTCAAACGCTATCCGATAATCTACTGATACTCGAACATCATCTGGTCTCTATTTCTACTCAAACACTGTTCGATTCTCCTCTGCTACTCAAACATCGTCTGATACTATTTGACTTCTTGCTCAAAGTTGAACTTCGACCGTCCACCTGGCCTCGTTGGTCGAACTCAAAACATTACTTGCGGTTACGCATAAAGTGATCGTCTATATGCAATGAAGCTACCATCTACAAGATAAAGTTATTATCCATACGGTAAACTCATTGTCTCCTGCACAACAACTTATCATATACAATACATGAAGTTACTTCCGAATACGACCGAATCACTCAGTAGATACAGTACCCATGACTACTACAGTACTCATGACTGCTATGGTACCTGCTACAGTAACCACAACTGATATAGTGTTTTTGACTGCTACAGTATCTATGACTACTGTAGCTACAACCACTCATCGTAGTTTCGATCGTGGCTTCGACCACTATTTCAGCCATGGCTTCAACCACAGCTTCGACTACTCCTTCGACCACTTACAAATCATCAAAATTAATTCTAACAGTATCGCCACGGATGTAATCATGAAGCTTGCTCATATCTAATATACAATATAACTATGGATTATAGCCAGTTATATGCAAATTGCCACCTTTTATATGTGATGCAAAGTTATTTTCAGTTACTCATGAAGCTATCACCTATAGGTAATTAAGTTATCATCTGAAGCCGCTCGAACACCGTCTGATGCTCTAAACCCGCTCAAATGCCACCCGATACTCTGCTGCTACTCGAACGCTGTCCGATCTTCATTGCTACTCGAACGTCGTCTGATTCTCCTCTGCTACTCGAACACCATCCGATACTCTTCAACTTCTCGCTTGTAGTCGAACTTCGACCATCCACCCGACTTCATTAGTAGAACTCGAAACCTTTTGAGTACTTGAGACTTCGACTGCAAATACTTGCGCCTTCAACCATGACCACTCTGCCGCATCTTCGAGTACTCCAATTACTCGAGTGATAACTTTCTGTATATTAGAAGATACATTTTTTGAGTGCCAAAAAGTTATTTACGTTTGTTAGTGAAGTTACTTCCAAATACACATACAATTACTGTCAATAGTAAGTTTAATGATGGTAGTAACTCAACATGTATATGACAATAACTTCATTCACAAACGCCAGTAACTTTCTAGTTCGCCACAAAAAATTGTTAGGCTACAATTGTTGGCAATAACTTAATGTTTCACGACATGTAACTTGAAGAGGGCAAGCTAATAGTGTTTTACAAATTGGAAAAAAGTTCAGTTACGCATGAATCGTGGTGAGCTAATAACTTCTGCTTTATCCGGTAGTAACTTTCACAAAGCAATACTAGGAAAGTTACTGCCGATCCCGTTATTGATGAACCGTTGATACAAGCCAGTTTGCGTGTGCGCGTTGTGACCTGCACGCATGCGCTGGATAGCACGTCCGTCTCTCTCTCTCTCTCTCTCTCTCTCTCTCTCTCTATATATATATATATATATATATATATATATATATATATATATATATATATATATATATATATATATATATATATATATATATATATATATATATATATATATATATATATATATATATATATATATATATATATATATATATATATATATAATTACTAACCAGTACGTAGATGTAAAATAGCGTGTGCCCCTAATTGACTCAACCAACTAACCGCTCCACCATCCCAACCCATGCTCAATTACTAGCGTTTGTTAATTATGGTAAAGTTACTATCAAATGCACATCATGTTATCATCTGTAATGCCTGCAATTACTTTCGAATTATGCATAAAGTTACCATCCATATGTAATGAAGTTATCATCCCCATGGTAAAACCCTACCACCTACCCTATTCCAAAAAGTTACTTTCGGTTACGCATAAAGTTATTATTCATATGGA